>CM053605.1:164980067-165034619 GCA_028646535.1 Procyon lotor
TTGGAGTCCTTGTAAAAACTCTTGCATCTACTCCATTGAATTGGTTTTTTTCCCCGTTTCATCTTTACACTAGTTTGATTCTTGGGCCCCAGACACTGCACGAGCCCTACTGGTCAGGTCACATGCGTAATAAAGCCAATGTCCTCTGTTTCCTAGGCTTTACGTGAGGTAAGCTTATACCTCTAAGCCAAAATGAGAGGCAGGATGATGGGTTCAGCGTGCTTACCCCTCCTGGGACGAACGTGCTCGGAGTCAGAAAGTGCTTTGAGAATCCCCGACAGTAACAGTACCAACGTTGGGTTCAAGCAGATGGAGACCCCACACTTTGGAGCACCTCGTGGATGTCTCCCCCACACACGCATGCGCACATGCATGAAAGGAAATTATTTAAGAGTGCGTAGGTCCTCCCTGGTCCCACCAGACCCAAAGTCTCATGCCCGGGCACACTTTCCATTACCTTGAGCATCGTTGTTGGGACGAAGGCCCACGGGCCCAGAGTAACATGTTAGCACAGCTCTTTCCCCAACACCTTTAAAACAAGAAGCTACTGTGTCCAGATGCAAAGATCTGGGGTTGAGTCTTTGTGGTCTAAGCGACAGGCTCTGCTGAATGGTGGGACCGTTTACGTGGCCCCCAGGTAACAGAAAAGACAAGTTAGCACCCCATGGCCTTCTCTTGGAGTGAGGATGGGGTCGCCGGGGTGCGGCCCTGTACCCTTTCCCCGGAGGCCAGGCCCCCGGTCTCTTGCCCCTTCCCTGTGCATTTTGTGGGCCTGAAATCCTGGCCAGGCAGCCCAGCACTCCACAACAGCTGCAGAAGACTAGTTTGCCCTGTGAAAGACTTAGCATTCCTACTCAATTGCTACGTTACGTGTTTGTATGTTTTTACTCACCTGAATACTGCTGTCCGCGAAGAGAACACCCCCTTCCCAATATTAGTTACCTCCTCTTTTGTAACTTACTGATGTTCTTTCCTTAAACCCCAAATTTGCCTAGGTTGTCTATTTTATCATTACGCAGGTACCTTTGGGAGGGAAGTGGGCATGGAAAGTTTTTTATCGGATGGAATTTTGGTGCGTTACTTGACGATATTGAGTCATGGGAGACATGAGTCCCACTGGTGTGTTTTCCCCGGACCAGCAAAGCCCATCTGTGCGGACTGCGGTGTTTGTGAACGGGGTCTTCCCTCCTCTCCAGCTCCAGGGTTGGCTGCCGGAAGCTCTCAGCTCTCTCTTACCATGAAGACAGCTGTTGATGACGACCTTATTACCCGTCGAGCTTATTTTCTTTGTTATCGAGGGAAGATCCTTCAGAGTGCTGAAGCAGACGTCCTAGGTAGATGACCAGCTGGCCAAACACAGCTGGCCCGAGGAGGAAGCTTGGCCCTTTCCTCATGGAGAGAAAACCAAGAAGGTGCTGATATTTACAAAGTAGGCATTTGCACAGCAGTTCCCCCAAGATCTAAAACCCCAGGGCTGGCGTTTCTTCAAGGCACCGTGGACAGGGGCTGTGCTCCAGCAGCGTCTGTCAGCCCCTGAGTCTGCCATTCCTCAAGGACCCCACAGCTCCTTTTTCCCAGAGCCCGAGGCAGCTGCCCTTCCCGGCCTTTCTTTCTCCGTTGTCCTTCGAAGAGGGGGTTCATCTCCTCTGCCTGCCCGGGGCATCCACACTTACCCACATAGGCTGTGGACAAGGAGCGGGCTGGCGGGAGAGGGGTCCCAGAGCAGCCTGGCCTCGGACCCTGGGGTCCTCTAGCAGGGGCTTTGCAACCCTGGGTGGTGACCATTCACTTGTGTAGATGTGTGCACAAGTTCTCAGACACGTGGATGGATCCTGGTGGAGTTCACCAGGCTGAAACCCAAGCACACTGATGACTGAACGAATTTTCGAAACCTGAACTCAGGTCCCCATCAGCACAGGGTCGACTCCGACAACATGGATAAAATAACTCCAAATGGGGTGCCCAGTCCGGGGTGTTACAGTGAGATCTAGCTGCTAAGGTCTCGGGGTTGAACCACACCTAGAAACGGGCCCTGGGTCTCTCCTATATCCGGTGTAGACGTTGGGTTTTTATTCATTTTCCAGTTAACCTTAAAGTCATCCTCGGATTCTCTATTTCTAAGGACTAGATATCATTTATTCTTCTCACTGGAGAAATCCATTCCCACCATTGAGGGCATGCGTCTGAGGTCTGCAGTAAGCAGGAATCCTGTTTGTGTGCCTGCATCTGGAGAATGAATCAGAGCTTCTGTTAGACATGATTACCTTCATTAGGGGATGGAACTTTCAGCCCAGCCTCTGGGGTATTTGTCGCAGAGGGGATTATGAGGGAATTTGGAAGAATAAGAGATCCTTACTCTAGTCATCAGAATGAAGAAGAAATAATACAGAGTACTTTACTGACATGGGGATGGCAAATGGGCAAGAAATTCAAACTGAAGCTTCCCTGTGAGATTATTGGATGTGACTTTGCAAAGCATGTGATCAGCTCGCTCTGCGTTAATTAAACAGTAGAAATTGACCAGGTGCTGAGAGTCTTTGGGAGTCCGCAAACCTTGGCCTGTGCGTCAAATCCTGCCACCACCTGCTTTTGGAAGCAAAGTCTCCTGGCAATGCCTCGGCTGTGGCCAAGACCTTGCCCACTGCAAAGGCGACAGTGACTGGCCCTTCCCAGAAACGTTTTGCTGACCCCTGCTCTCTGAGCCTCAAAATCCCAATGACTTGAAATAATTGATTGCCAGGCAGCGTAGCTGTGGTCAGGAACATACGTATACATCAGAAGTAGATGGACCCAGATTTAAAATCTGACTTGTGTATTCATTCAGCAAACGTCGGGGGGTATTCACCCTGTCAGGTTTACATGAGGATGGCAGAGTGGGCAAGGCAGGGACCCCGCTTTCTAGGACCTTACATTCTTGTGGGCCCACCGATTGAAGGCAGAAACTCGAGGAACATTGTTTTTCTGAGGCGAGTCAGTGTCCTGAGCAGTCAGAGAGGGCTGGGAGTCTGTAATGTGCAGAGTTACTATGGCGATTACGGGAGAGACTAGAGCGAAATACTCATCACAGTACCCGGCACAAAGAGCTCCGTAAATGCTCATCATTACGATCTTGCTCTCAATAAACAGGTGGGTGAGACACTATTTTTACCATCTCAGGATCAATGCACTCCACAACTAGTTTAATTCGGGGTCCTGTAGTGTGCTAGCCAATAGCGTTGTGTAGACGAATCTTGGGGAATGAGGTGGATGTGGTGGGGCCAAGGCTGGCCCATGGAGACTGAGATGGGCCAGCCAAGACACATAGACATTCCAGATGAGGGCCCGGTGTGGAATCTGAGGGAAACTCTTATGACGGTCTGGAGATAGTCAGATCCAGGGTTTAGAGAGAGAGTTCTAGCACATGTTTGGATGATGGGTTTGATTGGATAATCCTCAATTTATAAAAGACAAATAACCGACCTATAAAATGGTGCCCACGGAATGATGCAGACCTGAGCTATCAGTGTAGTAGCTGCTAGCCGAGAGAGGATATTTAAATTTAAATAAGTTAAAATTAAGTTCAATAAAAATGGTTCCTTGGCCACACTTGCCATGTTTGAGGCAGTAAACATCCACCTGTGGCCGGTTGTCACCACGCTGGACAGTGCAGACACAGGATAACACCCCTCTCACACGACGTTCTACTGGATGGTGTTGACTGCACTTTGGGAAACATACAATTGAAGAATATTCTATACTTGGCACCAAAGCGTCTTGCTCCATGGGTCTAAATATTTGACAGTTTCTCAAGAAGGAATGAGGGAAGCTATTGGATTAAAAAGGACAGAAATCCATCATCTCCATGAGACCCAAGACTTGGAGCTGGACTGTACCACATGGCGTGGTCTGGAGTGGATCCTGCCGGGCAGTGTTGGCACTGACCAGTGCGCTCAGACAGGGGCTGAGGGCTCACCCCAGCTCATGCGGCTGCTGCGGGCACTAGTTGGCGCCTCTAGAGGCAGCTGTGTGCTCTGGGCATCATCAAGGGTGCTGGGATCCAGGACAACAGTGGTGGAGGTGGAGATGCCCAGCCTTGGTTGGGCACATCTGAGCTGGGAATGAATTCATGGGATCAACATGGTACAAAGGATGCATGTTGATCCCCAACGCAGTGGGACACACTGGCTCCCAGCCCTGTGGCTATCCACAGCAAAACAGCCATCCCCGAGTCTTCGATCCCTGGGGCAGCCACACATGACAGAGGCCAACCTGGAGGGGAAGATCAGGGGCACTGCTTCTGGACGGCGAGCTCTCAAAACCTTGCAAAAATTGCTGGGAAGCACTTTGAAGTGAGCTAACATCTACCAAGTGGTCGGGTGATGTTGCCCACTACAAACGCTGGGATATGAAAGTCTATGATTTTATAGCCAAAGCCTGGTAAGGTCTGGCATATGTAAGTTGCCATTTATTGTTTTCCAGCAAAAACAGTCCATTTGAAGGACTTTTCACATTACTAAAGCTAACAATTCATAATTCTTTTTACAATATAATAGAAGTTGCTCAGTTGAAATGGATCACCCTTGGTGGAGCATCTTAAATGACACAATGGTCATCAGCAGCTCTGTCTGTCTGTCTCTTTCTCTATCCATCTCTGTTCACATCCCTCTCTTTCTTTTTCTTTCTCTTTCTTTTTTCCTTTCTTCTCTTCTCTTCTTCTTTTTTAAATTTCTTGAATCAGGAAAAGGAACTTGGTCATTCTGCCCACTTCTTCATTTCTCTGATGGACTGTTACAGGTTTTAAAAAAGTTGTATTTATTTAGTGGGCCTTTTTGAATAGATCCTGGGGCCCCATGCTGGACAGAACGAAGGCTGTCCTGTCCTCAGGTATTGGGCCCCCTTGTTTGTAGACGCTTGCCAGAGGATGTGGGGTGCAGCCAGCACTGGGAATTGCCATGAGCAGCCCAGGGATGGGTTGGAGAGCTGTGAGTGGATCAGGTCGCCTCTCAGATGCACTGTTGAACATTTATCCTCTCAGGAATGTGGAGGAAAGAGCAGAAGTGGGTGGATTCCTCTGACCTGCCTGTACTGGAAAGAGTGTGAGCCAGATTCACCAGAGACTGCATCAACCTTGGGACAGAGCACACGGTCCGTGGGCCAGGACGGGCACTGTAGCCTGTCCCAGGAGCTGGAACCTGCTGGGCTTAGCCCAGGTGAGAATGGAAGGAGTGTTGGTGAGTGCTGGCATCCTTCCTCCTGTGGACAAGGGCTAGCTGGAGGGACCCGCAGGTGAGGCTCTGGGGGTGGCCACACGACTCCGAGCACTCCCATTTTCTGAAAATAGCATCTGTGCTCATCTTTAAGTGGGAAGGAGAAGTTTCTCCAGAACACCCATTTTTGGTGCCTAGGCCTTGCCTTAGTAGAAGGAAATGTTTGTGTCTACCCAGAAGACACACAGAAGCTCCCCAAAATCCAAACAAAGTGGAGACGGGACCCTGGAAACCAGGCTTTGGATTCCAGCATGACTGGGTCCTGGGACTGGAGAGCTGGTCCTGAGAGGCCCCTGCCTGCTTGGGGGGATAGATGGTATGAGCCCCCCTAGCAGGGCACCTCACAGCTGTCCAGGGTCTGCTTGGGGCGTCAAGAAAGGCATGTTTATGATCTGAGGCTCGTATCTGGAGATGACAGAACCATCAGGTGCTTGAGTCAGAAATGATGACCCGGGCTGCCATCTTGCAGCCATCTGGGGCCAAATAATTGGCCCCAATTATAATAATCCCCCCCCAAAATTAAATAATCCCAACCGGACATGAGATCCAGACTTGCAGTGGGCTCTTCAGTTTTGACCCAATGAATCTTCGGACCACCAACAGGAGATCAGCTGACCATCTGTGTCCTCACCCGGCCACTGTGAGCCAAAGATAGCACAAGTGTGCTCTCAGACTTTAGCCAAGTGCCTGGGTCCCCAAGCCCTGGGAAGAGATATGCTCGAAACTCGGGCCCTCCTGGGAGCCCCAGGTCTCCACACCTATGCAGGCATGTTTTCTGTGCATGTCTGTGCATGACCTGACAACACTCAAGTTGGGCTTTGTCGTGAGGATATAAGGTGAGTTGGAGTCTCTAGGAGGCCATATCGGTGGTATAGAATCCCCCATAGAAAGACATCCACATATCTGACAACTGTATTTCTATGCTAGCACATCTCAATTTACAAAAATAATGGAGACCCATACGTTCTCTGTAGGAACAGCATCCTTGGTCAATGAAGACCCACAGAAATCCAGATTGTCTTTTGCACTTTGCGCTCTTTCCTTCCATCACCATTCTTTCCAAAACTATACATATACCCGATTATGCATTTTATTATTTTCATACAGACCATTAAACTTTCATGATATATTAAACTGTTGCTGAGTCATAAGATTTTTTAAGCGCAGTTTTTTTAGCTAAGATAAAAGCAAGGTTAGATGCACCAAGGTGATGAATACTTATGAAATACAATTTTTTTATAAGAAAGTTTTAAAAATATCTTGAATGTATCTTCCTCCTCCTTTTGGTCTAGTTAGGTGGGGAAAATTACTATCCATAGCATCTTAATTAAAATAACATTATAATGCTAGCAAAAAGGAAAAATGATTTGACATGTTCATGTGGTAATTACATTAAAAAAGATTACTCTCCATTAGTCTTCCTGATTGTGCTAAGCCATCTGTGCTTGTAAAAATAATAATAAACAATGAATTTCATATGCCATATGTACTTTGCTGCTTAATAGTAATTAAGCAGTAATCCCAAAGCAATCACTTGTTAACTGTGATAATTGCTCAAAGGTAATTATTTTGTAATAAGTGATAATCAATTATTTATAATATTAACAATAGTTTTCTTATTTTTTTTAACCTTCAGAAATTGCTGGTGGCCGTAGCTTATCGCAGCAGCTGTGCTAGAAAATCACTAATCTGTTGTGTTAAGAACAGATTTTCCACAAGTCAAAATCCTAGTTACGGTCTATTAGATTTGTAATATGTGTTTATAGTAGTTTTAAAATGAAACAGCTATAAATATCTCATCTACCTTATTATTACAAATAAATGGCTTTAATAAAACTTCTAGTACGATGTAAACCATAGAATGATCGATATTACAAGCCCAGCATGAATGTGTAAGTAGTAGAATGTATGGCTGAAGTTAGAACAGGTGGACGTAAAACAAAGTTTGATTTGAGGGGGAAAAAACATAAAATATAACCACTTATTCCCAATTGTATCCTTTTCCCAATCTATCACTTCCAGTTTTAGCTTCAGACAGCCTACTGTCGCTTCAGGAAATGATACGTAGTATTTAACTATGGCATTTCTTATACCAGAGAGGTGACGCAATCATACATATTTAAGCAATAAAACAATTTAGAATATTTATGATTCACAACAAGTGTTTTGTCTTATTTTTTAATATAGCAACAAACAATGCATTGGACTGAAATTATTCTTTCTGAATTTCACATCCAAGGAATAAAATCCATGGTTCTGTCTCTGGATTCCTAATGTGACATGGAAATTCCCAGAAGAATGCGTCCTCTGCCTCTGGATCAGTGGCTCTCTTGCCCCACAGGGACCTGGGACGTGCCTGGGGACGTGCCTGTCCTCACACGTGGGGCTGGGGGGCTGCCGGCCCCCGTGGGTGGAAGGCGGGGATGCTGAATGTGGGCCCTGCCACACAGGACAAGGCCCGGTAGGGAATGACCCAGCCCAACGTGTCTGTGGTGCCAAGGTTGAGAAACCCAGGCCCAGATGATTCTTTGCAGCTAAATAATTTATAAAAGACATCAAGCGTTTTGACTTTAAAAGTTCCAAATGGGAATTAAGAGACCAAGTGACCCGGACCTCAAGTCCCCTCTTCTTCTAGCCATGGAAACAGGGAGTATGGCAGAAACAAACGATCTTCCCTCCAGATCTGGTCCCAACCTGGCAAAGCCAAGTCCCGCGCTTGGTCTGTGAAGCCCAAAAGAAAGATTAATAGGAAAGAAAATTAGGTAGCTCAAAAAATTGTTGTGAGGGGGCACCTGGGTGGCTCAGTCGTTAAGCGTCTGCCTTCGGCTCAGGTCGTGATCTCGGAGTCCTGGGATCGAGCCTCGCTTCGGGCTCCTTGCTCAGCAGGAAGCCTGCTTCTCCCGCTACCATTCCCTCTGTTTGTGTTCTCTCTCTCACTGTGTTTCTCTCTGTCAAATAAATAAAAAAATCTTTAAAAAAAAAAATTGTTGTGAGGACAGCCCTCAGCTTCCCATGTCTACTGAGACCCATGCCATGGGGGCCCTGGTGCAGAAAGCCAGCTCGAGTGGGCTACCATGCCATGGTGTCCAGGGCCCAGGACACGGCCTCTGTCACCACCCGGGGACAGGGGGAGCAGGCAGGGGCCTCTGCTCCCTGTGCAGGCTTTACGAGCATGTCTCCAAAGGGTCCAGCCCATGGATGACATGGCACACACAGGCACCCCGTGTCAATGGTGGCTCAGAAGAGACACGTGTCCTTCCAGAAGACAAGACTGGGGACACGGGGAGCCACCAAGACCTAGGGGCTCTGCAGACATGATTTGTGGCCTCAGATGATACTGTGTTTCACACCTTGTCTCGGGATCAAAACTGCCCTGTTCTTGGAAATAACAGGGCTCAAATCATGGAAGCCCCATATTCGAGGGCTGGAGGAAGCCGGAGGTGTTGTCGGCTCTGACCACACCTCTTCTCACCCTGAACCCCCACCTCCATCTGTGTTCAGTCTGTGTCTCTTGCTTTCTGTCTTCCTTCTTTCTCTCCATGAGTCAAGTGCTTATCAAATATCTGCTTTGTGCCGGAGGCCGTTTGAGAAGACTCTGCCATGAGCAGAACCAATTCTGTGCATTTATGTTCAGATTTGGGGAGAGAAATCAACAAAATGAATAAGTAACCTTAGTAAGTATCTTTAGTTATCCAAACCCAGAGCTGCACATGCAGAGGTAAATATTTGGACAAATCTCTTGTTATCAAAATTCTTGTTACTGACTATCTGAAATTCAGGTGCCAAACAAATTCAGATAATGTGTTATCTCTTGCTATTAAAACTCAGCACCGCAACTCAAGAGTGAAGGCAAATTTATACAATTTGTCAGACTGTGTTAAAGGCCAGGGAGAGAAGCAACACGGGGAGAGTGACAGCCACAGCCCCAAGGGGGAGGAATTGCAACGCTGATGGATGTAGAGAGCCTCACTGGGGAGGTGCTAGTTGGGAGAAGTTCCAAACAGACAGAGACAACTGCAGAAGCTTCGAGAAAGAGCCTCCCACTGGGTCGGAGAAGCTGCAAGTACCCTGGTGAGGTTGGACATGCTCTAGGGAGACGCAGAAGATCAGAGCAATGGAGAAGCCATGTGAGGAAGGTGGCATGATGTGGGTGACCCAGCAAAGAAGACTGAGTCATCGGAGAGAACCCAGAGGTCTCCTCCAGCGTGGAGTCACAGAGCCTATAGTCACGGCTGGAAATGGGACCACGGAGTCGGTGGGGAGCAGCAGCAGGGTGGTGGTGGGCCACACACAGTCCCACAGCAGAGAGCTCAAGAGAGAACCAAGGGGCCATGAGACAGACAGCATAAAACGTGCAGGAAGAAGGGGGGAGGCTGGAGAGAAGACTTGCACGTCTGGAGGGTGGCAAGGCTGATCCCGTGGAGGAGGAGAAACGGTGTCGGAACCCAAGCTTCCAATGAGTGATGGGAAGGTCCGAGGGAGCAGGCTCACATCTGCTCTTCAAGGGTTACCTCTGGCCTTTGACTCAGGCCTCGGCCATCTTGAAAAGTCCCAGAGTACCTGCTCCGTGATGCTAGCATCTTTCCAGCTCTGGCCCTGACCTTCTGTGCTGAGCCTGCAACCTCTGATGTGGAAGCTCTGGTTTGTTTTCTAGATTCTTGAATTGCATTTCTGTGCTACGTCATCACTGCCAAAAACGTGGCTGAACCCCAAACTGCACTGATTCAGGATTATCTAAAATTAATTCGTATAATCTCTTCACCCAACGTCTGTTCTCATGGCTTCTACTCACATTATTTCTCTAGACCCTGCCCTCTCTCTGCGCCATTCACAGCCCATCATCACGAAGGACTTTCTGAAAGCTTTGTAGGGTAGGGTGCAGGAGAGGGAGCTGCAGGTGTTGGGAAGTTTTCCCAGGAGAATGTGGCATACGGCTTTTATGGAGACACATGGACTCCATCGCTCCTGGACCATCTTGTGGATGGCTGAGGTTGCCAACCCTTTGATTTTCTGGATGCGCTGGACTTTCCAGACTAATTCAGACACAGTTTCCTCCACTCTCTGTTATGATCAGCCCACTGTGACCTTATACTCAGTAAGAGCACAAGAACCTCTCCTGGGGCTCCAGCACTTAGATACATAGCCGATCTGAGAAGGAGCTGACTCGGGTGCCCGCAGAGCATGGGTCCGGGTGGTGCTGGTTGAAATCGTATGATAGGAAGGAGGCAAGCAGTGCCCTTAATGAGACGTCTTCATCTGTGTCCAGCTCTACATGGTCTTATGGCAAGGGTCTTAGCATGGCTCGAGGTTAGGAAATAACTGTGTTCCTCTGCCCCCACCCCCCCCAGAGCGTGACCAAGTTCTAGACGTCCTGGGTGCCAAATTAGTGTTATTTGATATTCCTGAGGACCAGTGTGGGTGGCCAAAGGTTAGAATTTGGAGCCCAGGGAAGTGAAGGGACACACAGAAGATGGAGGGACCCAAGCGAATAGAATCTGTGAAGGAAATGAGATAAGCCTGCAAGACTGGGCGAGTTTAGGGATTTGGTGTAGACCATGACTTTCACTGGAAAGAGGAAAGGGTATGTTAGAAAAATTGGGGGGAACCCATTCAAATGTGCTTTCCTTGTTTGCTTATTCATGACTAAGAAAACCATAGTAATAACCAGTCTTGTGTGAGTACATGTTGAACAAATGGTTCCCCAGAGAAAGCGGGAGCCCTGACTTCAGGAGCTGCTGATTCCTTTGGTGTAGCGACTCCCACCACAGCAGGTCTCAGGCTGCCAACTATGAAGACTGGAGACAACCCGTGCACGGGCTGGTACACTGGGAGAGGCCAGCTCCGGCACCGCCCTCGAGCAAGGAATACTTCTTGTGAGTGTAGGTCTTAGGTCAAGTTCTTGCTGAACCAACCCTGAGTCTAGGATTTGGGTGCATGGGATTTCTGAAGGTCCGTGAGAGCAGGACAGGGTTGGAGAAGGAGTAAGCAGGGTTGTGAGTCTAGAAAGGCCCACAGTGGGCTGTTGAGCCAGGTCCCAGGAGGGAGTCTGCAGTATGAGACAAGGCCCCATGTCGCTATGGCTCTCAGACAACCAGTGCTCTGGGGGAGGGGAGGCCATTTTGCTTTGGTGGTGGCCATCTACCACCTGTTACCTCCTCGAATTCAACATATGGAGGAAAGAGTGACCCTTTTTTTTTTTTTTTAAAAAAAAAAAGGTTTTATTTATTTGAGAGAGAAAGCACAAGAGCACGGTGAGAGGCAGAGGGGAGAAGCAGGATCCCTGCTGAGCAGGGAGCCCGACTCGGGGCTCGATCCCAGGACCCTGGGATCATGACAGAGCCAAAGACATACGCTTAACCAACTGAGCCACCCAGGCGTCCCAAGAGCAACTTTTTTCACTAGCAATTTGGAAGATGGAAAGAGCAGAGACTTTACTGCAAAGATTAACCCAGTGAAGGGCTTTCAAGGGTCAATAGGGGTTGGCCTGCAAGACAAAACTTTGATAGAGGGAATGAGACACAAAGAGCACAGCTTGTCAGAACGATGCGGTCCAACGGTGGCTACCCATTAGAATCAATCAAAAGCCCTGAGAAGATGCAAGTCCGGGACCCCACTACCCAAATCCGGGATTTGATTATTTTAGACAGTGGTAATTGTTCAGCTCCTTAGTGATTTATCAGTGTGGTCAAGGTTATGGATTAGTACAATAAAACTTCGAAGCTACCTGCCAGGGTTTGTTTTTTTTTTTTGTTTTTTGGGTTTTTTTTGGCTTTTTTTTTGAGGGTGCACACAGTTTAGTGTTGTTGGAGCACATAGGGCTGGTGTGTGTGTGTGTGTGTGTGTGTGTGTGTGTGTGTGTGTGTGACAATGCATATGCCTGGCAATGTTGTATGTGTTACATTTTGTTCGGAAGTAACTTTTGGCCAAGCGACACACAAATATATATTAGATGTTAAAGATAGATGTTGCTTTGCCAAAAATTAATATATACGGAATGAAAGCATTTCAGATCCAACTCAGCTTTCGTCTTCTTTTACAAAGCCTGTTCTCTTATTCAGCACTCATTACAACACCTCTTCTCATAAATCTGGTTGTCTTTATAACCAGTTAAGTGCTTGACTATCTACTAAATTGTATTATTCTCTAATTACTTCTTGCCCATAAATCTTCTCATCTAGGCTTCAGACTCTTCCAGAGAAGTACGAGGCTGCCCTACTTCCTTGTATCCTCCATGGCTGGTCCCCCACTGACAGAGGGGGGTCTCCTTCTTCTGGAGGCTCAGGTACAGAGCTCCGTTGGACCTCACGGTCCCCATCCAAGCATCTAATTCAGTGTATCACAGCCAAATAAGGTGTCTCAACATTGTAGAAGAAGAGGGCAGTGATTTGATAGTTGGCCTCTTCTGCCTTACAATAATTTAGAGGTTAGGTGAAAAGCTGGAGGTCCTGGTGGTTTTCTGTAATACATAGAAAACCCTGCTTGTAGGGTCCTCGATAGTAAAGACAGAGCTGTCGCCGTGGTCGTCAAGCATGCTCTTCAGAAGTCTCCACACTGACCTGGGTTATGATCTGCTGTGTGCCCCACACCCTGAGACTGTGTTCACGTTGCACTAAGTGAAGGTTGGGCAAATACTTGGATCATATAATCAATATAAATAGTCAATGCTGTCATGTCTGGGTAACATTTTCAGAAAATTTCACTTGTTTTTAGCAGAAGAAAATAATTGGGGCTTTCCACAGTATCTGGCACAATCGGGGAGAAAAACACCTAAGTGCAGAACAGCACTCTGGAAACAATCAATCAGACACACAAGGCAACGACACGGTGTCCCCGTACACCTCCATATACCACGCAAGACGACGTTGATCCTCACCAATTCCTTGTGCTCTAGACCTGCTCCCAGAAGAGCTAACATTTATCTTGCCTGTTTTGAGTTTGGCTCAGTAGGAGATCTCACTGAAGGAACAGGCAAACAGCACAACTCCCCCTGATAAGGTAAATATTGTGTTGGGATAATTGTTAACTTCGGAATGAGCCCCACTGTGGGGCATGTTTAACCACTAGCCAAAATTGCACACATCTCTCTAATTAAGCAAACCTCCCTTTCCCCGCAACACGGGCCTGTTGAGAACAAAACAAGTAGGAATGAGCCCAGAGTCAATAGGAGAGAAAAAGCTCTGGATCATCTTCAGGATGAAATATGGGAAATTTGGTTATGTTAGCTCCGTGTCTATTCCCAGTATTTTGAAGAATATTTAATTAGTGGCTGCAACCATTAATTGAGGACTTGGGCTGTGCCAGAGCTGTGGTTTATGAATGTCTTACATCTCCCTTGTGTCTCCCAAGCATCACCCACCAGGAGGGCCTGCTCCTGCAAAAAGTGCCCCCCCCACATTGCAGAACAGAGGTAGCTGGTCCCTTCCAGCTGCTCCGTCTCTGGCCCTTCGCACCTCCCTGCCCCAAAAATTTGTCTGTCACCATATCTCCCCGCTGTGCCTTGAGGATTTGTAATTGAAACTCCAGGCAACAAGTGACTATGTCTTTTCAGGGCCAGACACTACTTCTTAAGTCCGCCTAGAGACTTTTAGGAATTTCCCTGTATACATCTTATAGACCCATATGTCACCCAGCCCATTATTGTGAGAATCAGATTACAAGCTCAAAAATTTGGAATCATGGCTTTTGTTGTTTACTTATGTGGGAAGAAGAAAGGAGCTAATCCCGAGCCACAGCTAGAGGGTTCTCACACCTCAGCTCCCCAAGTCTTAGCACACTGGGTTTTCCAGGTCTCTTGATGACTTCAGTAGGACCCAAGACCTCACCCTACCCTTATCTTTCCAGGAATTATTGTAGGATTATAGGGGAGGAAAACCCTTCACACAAAAGTAGACAACAACTGATAATATTCATTTAATAAACAATTAGATTATACATTTGAAACACGGAGAAAGAACTATAAACAAAATAAAATATGTATTTGAAAAGAAGTTCAGATATACATTTTGGAAAATAATCTTAGCACGATAAACCAGGTGAAAGGCATGTCCGAAAGGAGAAATAGAAATGCATTTTCAAAGAGAGCGTATTTGTTCAGAAAAACAAAGAAGAATATGTGACTGAGGGTGTAAAATAATGAGGATTTCTCTATTTCTTGTGGGAGGGCTGGTTTCCCCCTCAGAACTTTCTCTAAGCAGAACAACTGAGTATTGCACACCCCTGAACACAGCAATTGTTAGGGGATAGGAAATGCCTCTCTTTCTGCACAATAAATCTATGTAATTCTGGAATTCCCAGGATATTTTCCTTGCTATGCCGACAGAATCAAAGACGCAAGAGTAAAGTCAACATAAAAAGGAGGCTCAGTGACCTTGATCAAGCTTCTTGATCCAGCCATTCCTGAAAGATTTACAATGATAGAAACAGAATACTTCTTTTACTTGAGCCAGTTTGAGTTGTACTAATTGACTAGAATTTGTTTCTTTTTTCTTACCCAAGGAATAAGTGTCTGGTACATTATGGATGCCAAAAAATATGCCCGTAAACCAACTGATTGACTTCAATGTGCCCCTCAGAGTCAGTCACCTATATAACTCACTTTAGTTGGTTCAGTATTGCCTTGATTCAAAATAAATGAAAACTGGGTAGAAAATGACATTTGGGGGACCACTTTCCCCAGGGCCTCTCCAAATAATAATATATGAAGTATGCAGTTATATAAATCTCTACTCCAAAACAATAGTAAAATCCCCTTGGATCAGAAATAGACAGTGGTGGGCGCCTGGGTGGCTCAATCAGTTAAGTGTTCAATTCTTGATTTTGGCTCAAGTCATGATCTCAGGGTCCTGAGATCGAGCCCCGTATCAGGGTCCCTGCTCAGTGGAGAATCTGCTTGAAGATCCTCTCCCTCTGCCCCTCTTGTCCCTCCACTTGGATGTACTCTCTATCTCTCTCAAATAAATAAACAAATCTTCAAAAAAAAAGACAGTAGTAAGGAGGAAACCAAAGCTATGCTGTCCATGGAAGCAAGGCCTAGAACTGAACACTGCAGACTGGAGGTTCAATACCACGCAAGAACCGATAACAAGCACTGCTGAAGAGCAGAAACAAGCCCCTTGTGTGAAGTCTGAGAGTGAGAACTTGGGCTGAAATAGCTCTGCCTGTCTGTCTGATATTGTAGATAGAAACCTGATATTGCCTATGTCTCATGGAAAAAAAAAATGAGACACCTGCACAAGAAAGGGAACTAAATAGCTTTGCACATGGGTGGCTGAGAATCCCTAAAAGAAGAAATGATTAGGTGCAATAAGAAGGAGGCACATGTGGAGGAGAAAAGGACATGGACAGGAAAAATCCACTGTGCAAAAGGAGATCTCAAACAAAATTTACAAAGAGCATGAAGAAACCCATCTTTGTGAAAGCCATCATCAGACTTGATAACTGGAAGAGTTCACCCCAAAGAAAATAGAATAATAGATAGATCTAAGAAATTCTAAATCAGTGTATAAAATGCTACAAGAGATAGGAGAGGGAATCATATTGTTAGGACAAAAACGAGAAATTGTTAAATAAAAATAGAAACATTAAAAATAATAAAGAAGATGTGGTCCATATATACAATGGAATATTCCTCAGCCATCAGAATACCCAGCTTTTCCATCAACATGGATGGGACTGGAGGAGTGAAATAAGTCAAGCAGAGAAAGTCAATTATCCTATGGTTTCACTTACTTGTGGAACTTATGGAATAGCATGGAGGACGTTAGGAGAAGGAAGAGAAAAATAAAGGGGGGGATGCAGAGGGGGATATGAAGCATGAGAGACTGTGGACTCTGAGAAAGAAACCAAGGGTTTTAGGAGAAGGGGGTAGGGGGATGTGTTGGCCTAGTGATGGGTATTAAGAAGGGCATGTATTGCATGGAGCACTGGGTATTACATGTAAACAATGAATCTTGGAACCCTACATCAAAAACTAATGATGTACTGTATGGTAACTAATATAACATAATAAAAAATAATAATAAAATAATAACTGGAGAGAAATAAGTCATCATATGAAAAGTCTAATACAGGAGAGGAGTAGTAGGAGTAGACACTGATGAAAAAAGAATTGGTAAAATGGATAGTAGGATTGGAAAAAAAAAAATCACCCAGAACACAGAACAACAAAAAATGCTGAAATTGTGGAGAGTATATTAAAAAGTACAGCCTAAAGTACAAACGGAGACAACAATAAAACAGCTTTCTAGCCTTGAAGAAAAATAAATCTTCATATTGAAAATCTAAAAAGTGCCAAGAAAGGTACATTTTATGAAGAAAAAATTTTAAAAATGCACATATCCAGATAGTCATAATTTAAGCCCTGGAAGACTAATTTTGATATGACAATTAGGGTCTCTTCCTCTACTATTTAAAATAGGGAAACAATGCTGTCTCGCATTTCTGGCACAGTTGCAGAAGTTAGTTCCATGAACAAGGTTTTGAAGGATGCAGGAGTGGTAATTCCTTCCAGATCTTTATTCAGCTCACCTCTTGAGCCTGTGCCTATCTTGGAAAATGAAGTCAAACGTGACCCCATCACGACTGCTGCTCCAAGGCTGGTTTCATTGTTGGATCAAGTCAGCACACCTAGGGCACCTAACATGTAGCTATTGATAACACAGGTTCATTTTTTTCTTCTCTAAACCTGTAGGTAATCACCAAAGGTTTACTCTTAGGCGGTAGGGTGGCACTCTACCTTCTCTTTCATACTTGAAAACTGCATTCATATTCTGGTCAGCAGAGCCCTTGCCCACCTTTGCACCCCATAGGACATCATGCCAGGCATTGATGGTACTGTCTTATTGGTCTCCTCAGCAGGAATAGCAATTCCCCAAACCCCTTAGGAAGACACAGCTAATAAAATTCAGAAGCCTGCCATCATGGAATTCTAGGGCACCAGTGGTCTAGGGCATGTTGAAGTATCCCTTCCGCAGTGAAGGACAGGTTACTGCATCTGATCCCTTTTCCATCTAAGATAATAATGAAATGCTTACTGAGCCTCTTTGGATTTTTTTTTTTTAAAGATTTTATTTATTTGACAGAGAGAAACACAGCGAGAGAGGGAACACAAGCAGAGGGAGTGGTAGCGGAAGAAGCAGGCTTCCCGCCGAGCAAGGATCCCGATGTGGGGCTCGATCCCAGGACTCTGGGATCATGACCCAAGCCGAAGGCAGACGCCCAACGACTGAGCCACCCAGGCGCCCCGCCTCTTTGGATTTTTGAGGCAACACGTAACTTATTTGGACATGATACTCCAACCTATATATTAATCATCCAAAATGCAATCAATTTTAAGTAGGGCTCAGAAAATGACTCTTCAAATGATCATGGAGTATGAAGACATTTTTTTCCATGTGAATGCTGAACAAAGAGTGATGTTAGAAGAAGAGGTCTTTAGTAAGCAGGTGAATGTATGCTTACATACATGTATGTATGTATGTATGTATGTATGTATGATCCATCCATGTATGTCAATCTATCTCCCCAGCTACCCTCATTCTTACTCAACAAACTCATGAACAAAGTGACCATGACAGAGGGATGGAGGTCATGCACGCGCTCAGCTATATCTTTCACTTTCTGGAATTAATCTGACTTTAGCCACTGCTGAGTGTCACTCTGCCAACAGACCGATCCTGAGTCCCCATTTCCTGGAAGAACCATTTCCTAAGCAATCAGACATGCATTTTCTGAAAAGTTGATTAAAATAGGACTCTTCCTTCATGGAAGGGAAGTCACTTTGTTATCAGTGCCTATAATGCTATGCCAAAAATATTGTCCGAAGTCTTACAAAATGCTTTCTCCATTGTCATGGTGTGTCACTCAACTTTGCTTCTGATTAGGAAGCTCATTGTATCACAAAGTGCAGGGATTTTCTCTTGCTTATGGAATTCATTTGTCTTATCATGTACTCATTATCTTGAAGTAAGTGATTTGATAAGACAGATGAATAGCTTGTGGAAGACTTTCTTTTGGTGCAACTGGGTAGCCATTCAGGGTGAGGCCGGGCTCATGTTTCACAGAATGTGGCATATGCTTTCTGAGTCAGCAAGCATATTTCCTTTAGCCAGGACTCAGGCCTGGGAATCAAGGTGGAGTTGATCCCCTGATTTTCTTTCGCTCACTAATACCTAACCGATAAACTTTAACCTTTGTGTCTTTGCAAGTTTGGACTCTAATAATTTATAGTTCTTAGTTTCCAAAGAGGAATGCCTCCAATGGGGACCATAAACAGATGGTGAGACTGCGTCTGGCCACTTTCACTTCTCATGCCAGTGAGCCAATAGTCAAAGCAAGGGATTACTGTATAGGCTAGAGTGATTAATCCTGGTGATTAAAGGGAATTGGGCTGTTTTTACACTGCTAGGGGGAGGCAAGGAAGAGCATATCTGGGATATTTCTGACTTCTCTCATGTCCTGTGGTGAAAGTCAATGAAAGACTTTAATGTCTAATTCAGGTAGGATTGCTAGTGTCCTGGACCCTGAAGGAATGTATGTTCAGTGTACCCCACCAAGAGATGATAAGCTGAGATTCTTGCTGAGAACTGGACACCAGGAGTCAGGCTTTGGATCCTAGCACAGATGGGTCCTGGGGGCTCGAGAGTTCCTCTTGTGCAGCCCCTCTCCATGTGGTGGTGGGACGCATGATGTGTGCCTCAGATGGAAATTCAGCATCTGTTCAGGATCTGCCTGAGGAGCCATGGAAGATGTATTGGAATGATTCTCTTATCAGGAGATAACAAGACTGATGTTTCTGAATCAGAAATAACCACATTGGCATATCTTCTCTGGGTCTTCAGCCTGCTGGGCTACCCTGTGGATTCTGGACTTGAACTTCCACAATTTGAGCCAATCCCTCAAATAAATCCCCAAAATGAGTCAATACCTTCAAATACAATCCTCCCCCACGAATAAGTACTCTCTCTCTCTCTCTCTCTCAGTACATCAAAGGGCAATTCTGTTATTCTTAAAGTTCATAATGAGTAGTAACAGTTGGGATGTTTCTTGAGTAACAAGGGAGTGTAGTGATAAATATTAATTTCTTGGTATTTATGATGAACAGGTGGTCTCTGTAGAATGTGAAACTTTTGGCTAATTCAGGACAAAATTCAGTAAATTTGAGAAAACAATGGATCAAATCAACTATTTAGAGTCGTGTAGGATCAAGAGGTTATCCTGGCAAAGAAATTTTTCATTTGTTGCTTCTTGTTTCTCTTACCTGGTGCAGACACAACCAATGTCCTTAGTTGTTTTTCATACTCATCCTTGAGGACAACATTTTGCATGAAGAGACAGAGCAATCAGGATGGTCAAAATAAGCTATTATGGTACTATTCCACTAATGGCTAATAAAAGGGAATAAAACACTAAAACCCCTCTATCTGGTCAAAGCCAACGGTCTGAAAGCAAGACGGAAAATCAAAGGCACAAGTGTATTCCATGTCAGAACACCGTGGTTTGTTTGGAAAGATTTGCTGAAAATGCATTTGCCGTGGTGTAGATTTAGTCTAGTGGACTGTCATGTACACAGAAGCCCTTCATTCCTTATCAAAAAGAAGGAGGGTGGGGGGTGGGGAGAAGTGTTCATCCATTCATCAGGTTCTATTTCAATGTGCTGGGGGCTATTCACCAAAAACATTACTGTAAAACAAGGTGTTAGCTACGGCTGAGGAGGGAGGATTATCAGAACTGCTTAACAGATTTCATACTACCCCCGACACCCCTCCCAGACTCTGGTATTACCACTGGAAATAGCTGCGTGTGAGTTCCAGGGGGAGGCAAGGCAAAGAGTTGTTAATGATGTCTCATTCTTTGGTCATGTTGAAATAGAAAAACAAATTACTATAGAGAAGAAACTGAGGGTGGCTAGAGGGGAGGTGGGTAGGGGATGGGCTAGATGGGGGATGGGCTTTAAGGAGGGCACTTGTGATGAGCACTGGATGATATACGTAAGTGATGAATCACTCAGTTCTACTCCAGAAAACCATCATTAACCTATATGTTAACTAACCAAAATTTGAACAAAAACTTGGGGGTAGGGAAAGAAAAAAAATTAAATTGGAAATATTTAAAAACGAAAAGAAGTTGTGATGTATTTATCCATCTGTAATTTGTCAATTTGTGTGTGTGTGTGTGTGTGTGTGTGTGTGTGTGCGAGAGAGAGAGAGAGAGAGAGAGAGAGAGAGAGAGAGAGAGAGAAGGAGGAAGAGAGAGGTTAAAATTGGGGTACGTCTGTGCAGCATATGCTGTTAGTAAAAGGTAGAGAAGTTAAGTTTCTACACATTTGGAAACCATTATCTCTCTAAATAATAGAGCAAAAAGTGGCTGTCAGGTGGAGGCTGGTTCCAGGCTGTAGAGATAGTTGAAGTGAACTAAATTATCAGCCCCGACACCACAAATCCCCCAGGCAGCTTGGTGCTAGGCCCACTCTTGCTGCCAGTCTGCTTGCACGGAGAAGTCAGTCTTCACAAGGAATCCAGCATTGAGTAGATAGCCACCCGCACGACCACCTCTGGAGATGCAGGCTGCCATGTTTCCTCCCAGCAGTTGCCTGGCTCGTGATTCCTGGGGTTGCATTTCTGCATCACTCAACATGATTTTAAATCCTAAAATATTTGAGTGAGGCAAGGCCATGTGGTCTCTACCTCATCCCCAGTTAACCCGCTAGAGACTCAGAAGAGGTCACTTCTCTTCCTGTCGGAGCATGGATGGCCAGCTGTCCACGTGCACACAAAGGAACGTCGATCTTTCCCTGGCGGTTGTGTCTTCACTTCCAAAATGTAGCAGAAACTTGAAGAGGGAGTCCCTTCCCCAAATACACCAAAACTGTCACATAAAATTCAACTATTCAGAAACCTAAATTCAAAACAATTTTCATTACCCACTTTGGGTCTGTGCAAAGGACTTGATTTCTTCTCCTTTCCCAATCTCCAATCATTGTTTTGGGTTCTTTGTTTTTTGAAGGTCTTCAGTTAATTTGTATTTATTTCTGTTTCATAGGCATTAAGTGTTGACCAGCAAGCCCTCTTGGAGCATAACAAAGCTGCCTCTCAAATTTCACAGGCATTCATTTTGTTTCCCCAATGAATTGGTCAAATAGGAGCTGATAATTAATTTGATTTCTCCACTTTGAGTGGGAACGCCTGAAGAGTGTTTGGGCTTCATGGCGTTCTTTGTGGGATTTGGGAGATTAGGATAGCAGAAACCCGCAGAACCCCAAAGAACCAGCCCCCCATATGTGACTCCTCATTGTTGGGCTCTTCATCCTCCCCTCTAGAATCTTCTTCCCATGTACAAGCTTTGTCTTACGGGACTATCTCAGGAGAAAATGAAAATAGACATATGTCCCCGCAAATGAGACCAGGATCTGGAGTGTATTAAGATAATTGCACTCTCCCCAGGCTGGTCTGAGTGGTTCCCAGTATGGTGTGGAGGACCCGACCATCATTTCCATTTGGGCTACAGTTTGAAAGTGCCCATTACGGAGAGCTAAAGTGAGTTAGACGCAATGACTTCGGAGAAAATAATATACCACTGATGGTCACTAACAAGAAGAGTCATATGGGCTATTATTTTTGAGAACTGCTTGGGGTGAGTCTCAATCATTCCAGCCTTTGGAAAGGACATTAACTTTCCATACCCAGGCCTGTATTTTGTACTTCAGAACCCGGGCAGAAATTGGCTTGTATCGTTTATTAAGAATTCTCCATTTATTTGTAAATTGATGAGAAATGTTCAACAGCCTTGGGGAAAGAAAATATGGTAAGAATGCGCCTTGAGAACATTACCTTTCTGTGTGTAGCTGCAAATTCAGACACAGAATAAGACGGTGTGTGTTTTCGTTCAATATCTGTATGTTTAAAGGGAAGCATTTCTGTCTGGCTCACAGCAGAGGGTCATTTTGGTCCCTCTCCCCTATTAACACAATAAACTCTTTATTTGCAAAGGGAATCAGATAAGTGTGTCTTCTCCCCATCCAGTTACGCCCTTCCCCTCATCATTATCTCTGAAGGAAAGTGCCTGGTCCTGGCTGGTGGTTTCAGGGCTGGACACTCACAGAAACCTTCCCAAAGGTGAGGTCTGCAAGGTGCAAGGGGGGATGCCCTTCTCATGCCTATGAAGACCGTACAGGTCCTGGGAAAGCCACTGACTGTGTTCCAGGGACCTGGACTCCAGACCTCTTCCTGCTGTGCCACCTCGGGCAGGACGCTTGCCCTTTCTGAGGCTCAGTGGTTGCCTGACCTGTAAAATGGGATTGATGCTTCTGTCTCAGCACGTTGTGAAGGTTCAGTGACCCTGTGAAGCTCTTAATTTGATGCTGAGCCCATAGGAGCCACTCAGGAAATGCTTCTGTCCATCGGGACATTTGGAGGAACCCCACAGAAAATGTCCAAGTTTTATCCTTGATGTGTTGAAAGAAAAGCCCTGAATTCTTCCTTCTGAACAAGTTCATCAAAGCATGAGCTGCAGGAAGTGAAGCCGCCTTACACAAAGGAGCTGCAGGGGAACCGCCAGCACGAGAGGGATTTTTCAGCACAGACCAGAAAACATGAAAAGCACTTGGTCGGTGCCCAGGCCGATTTGGAATCCGACAATCCAGTGGAGAAACTCTTACAGACCTTTGAATTCGAGGTCAGCCGTCTTCCTAAGGTCTCATGTGTGTTTCTCATGTGACATGGTCTTGAGGCAAAATTCACCATGAAAACGAAGAAACCAGAACTTGAGCTGCATTCTCTCTTGTGGACATTAAATAGTTTTAAAATGAAAGAGCTCCAGCTTGTAATCACCTTTCCAGTGGAGCAGATATCAAAGGTCGTGTCAAAAGGCAGAAACTCATTGAGAGAAGGGATGAGAGGCAAAGTACTGACCATGTGGGAGACTTTCCTGGGGCACAGGGTCGCTGGGACATGCTTGGCTCTGTGGCAAGCAGAAGCCCCAGACTGAGAGGCTGGTTTCTGCCTCTGCTTGTCCATCGCAGGTCAGGGGTGGGAGGGGGCGCGCCTCCGATCCTGCCAGCCCCGCCCTGCCTCTGCAGCTGAGACTGAGAGCCAAGGGAGGCAGGCTCTTGGGACCCAGGGAAGGGGGCGTCCCTCTGGGTGTCTCATATCAGCGACTAGATGGTTGGCCTGACGAGGACAAGGGCCCATTGCTCATAGGTCGCTACCCACAGTTGCCATGTGGCCTTGACTACACCACCGGGACCCTTCCAGGTGCCCAGAGGTGGGAGACAGGGGAGATTTGGTGAACAGCTCCAATGATGCTGCAGCCCCTTATCTGAGCAGGTTTATGCCGGCCTGGAAGCCAGGGCCTGGAAGCAAGTGGATGAACGGGGCTGGAGAAGCCAGGGAGGGCGAGTGCAGAGGCCTTGGCAGGAACAGCAACTGTCTCCACCGGCTTGTGGTTGGGACCTGAGTAATCTTGATGCAAAGTCCCCATGTAGGGACAGGTCCTGGGCGTCACAGGAAAGACCGGCAGCAGATTCTACAGTTGTGGCTAGGTGACTTCTCCTTTCTGGAGGTCATGCTGGCTGAGCAGCACCGGGGTAGGGGGGGCCATAATGACCCCCGGCGCCTTGGACTCATCACAGACACACCTGTCCTGGACAAATGTCCTAATAAACTCAGAGCATGGGAACCGCCTATGGGTGTGCATATCACTCAAAACCGTTTCCGTGTCCTACGTTAAGATGTGTATTTTCGTGCAGAGACACATGAGACCCTCAGAGGCCGGTCCCCAGGCAGCAGCATCCGTCCACTTAGACACTTGGGCGGTGGGCAAATCGCCAGCCCCTCCCCCCGCCAGCCGACGCAGCGTCCAGGGGCGCCCCCAGCAACCCGGGTCTGCGCTGACACAAACACAGCCTGAGAACCACTGCCCCAGAACACGGCATTTCAGGATTCTCAGAGCGTTTAAGAGTTTATCTTATGCGGTAGTTCTAAATCCTGGGTGGAATTAGAAATATTAGGAGAGCTTATTAAGGAAATACACATGCCGCTGTCGCAATCCAAGAGACGCCGGTTCAGTGGGTCTGGGAGGGGACACCAGCGTCCTGTTCTTAAAAATGCTCCCCAGGTGCTTGGGTTGTGCCGCAGAGGCCGAAAATCACTGAAGCCCAGCCCCTCCCTCTGCGGATGCGCTGGAGGCGGCAAGAGAGGCTGAGGGGCCCCTGCCCCCCGCCCCCACCCGTCAGCCCCACGCAGGCTCGCGAGCCTCGCGCGGCGCGGAGGAAAACGTGGGCCGTGTTATCGTATAAAATCAAGTCGTCAGTGCATAGTTTCAAGATTCATAATCCGTTTTTGGCCCGGATGAGTCATAAGCACCCATCTCTGTCATTGCTCCAACCCGTAATTAACAATCCCTTTGCTTTCACAACCCTCCTGGATTTTCTTTAATATCCAAAATTGTTCGTCTTAGGAGATAACACGCCGTTGATGTAATAATGATGTCAGCGACAGACAAAGAGGTCAGCCTGTGCCCATGCAATCTAATCAGGGTCCTTCCCTGTTTGCGATGCACACGTCAATAGTCAGGCTGTCGATATTATGTTTCAAGGACAGTGTTTGCGTTCTTTGAAAATCAAAGAATGGATCTATTTCAGAACCGGATGATTCAGCCATCAGTGGGATGTTCCTACATTTTCTGAGTCAATCTGATTTTGCAAGAAGTACTGTATCACTTTTCCTCTGATCCCCATGTCGGTGGTGGCAGTGACGCGCTCGGTGGGGACCAGGGCACCCCCAGCGAGCGCACCTGTCCGGCCCCCTCCCTGGGATTCCCAGCCCAGCACCTGGACCAGCTGGGGCGGGTGTGGCTGCTTCCCCCGCACACACAGGGGAGGCCACGCAGAAGGCGGTGTTTCCATGCACTCTGCGGATCTCTCCACCTCAACACAAAAGAAGGATTTCCCAGACTCTTTCTTCTTCCCGACGTTTACAGGGTAGGGTGCTGGCTGTGAAGAATACAGAACTGACTCAAGGCCTCAGGGAGACAAAGCATAATTGGAGCAGGATTGACTGATGACGTCTGCAGCGAGTATTTGCAAACCCGGGGCCGTATTGGGCCTTCTGCTTCTCCCCACCGGCCCCTCTATGCTGGGGAATCCGGTGTTCCTCTCGGAGGACAGGGACCTTGGACAGTGGCGGCTGGCCTTGCAACCTGACCCCTTCTCCATTGTCCTGCGCAGGGAAGCCCGCAGCCTGTCAGAAAACCGACTGGAGGTTACCATAGCAACGCTACCCAAACCTCCGCGCCAAAGGAGGCTTGTGGGCTTGGGAAATGCAGTCATTTCCGCGCTGACTTTCAGGGTTTGGATCAGGACTCTAAACCCACGTATCAGAATGCAAGCCTCGGCTTTCAGAAGAGCGTGGAGCTCGGTGGGAGGTTTCAGACGCGACTTGGAGGCCTCCGTGTCCATCGGCTCCAGAGGGCACACAGGCCCGCTTCTGCGGCAGTTAAAATCTGCAGGGCGCGGTCTGACTGCGGCTTCCCCAGCCTCTTGGAAGCACAGGCCAGGCCGGAGGCTCTCGGGAGGCACAACGGAGGGCAGGTCCGGCAGAGTGGTCCCGCGCTGTGCCAGGGCCCCCAGGACAGCTAGTGGGCGGCAGGCCTGCGTGTGTCCTCCCCTCTGGCCACCAAGCCTCGCTGATCTGCAGCAAATCATTCATTCTTCTGTCTTCATTAACCACCCCACTCCTCCATCTAGATTACTCTCCTTCTGAGGCTGTTACCAGAATCTTCCACGGCAGGCTTTCAAGTGCACATGTTCCATCTTTACGCAGTGCTTACCAAATCTCCAGGGCAGGGTTGGGGGGCTGACCCCTCTCTGGGGCAGCTGGGCCAAGGCAGAGAGGGACTTGGGGCAGAAGTGTTCCTGGAGTTAAGCTTGTAAGAGCCCAACCAGGAGGACTGGCCACTTGGCTGTCCCTCTTAGTCTTGAGCAAGCGAGGCCGCCGTCCTGGGCCTGGTGTATTACGTGCTCCCTCCTGGGTCTTGCCTGGCCTCACCCTATAAAGGATTGAGATACCTAATGGGCCAAGGGGACCTGGCCCCCTGGAGCCACGCTTCCTTGGCTAGTCCCAGGGGATGAGATATCCCGAGGAAGTGGTCAGTCTTGAGCTCACTTCCAAGGACTGTGAACACACTCCCGTCCATCCTCCTGGAGGGTTCCCCAGCCCAGGGAGCAGACAGGGGGCTGTTTGTGGGGAGCAGGTGGAAATTGGACATGCCGGCTGGGCGACCCCCTCCCAACCCCCAGGGAGTGAGTGGCTTGGGCAGGCCCCTGTCCTCCTGACTGGTGCTGAAATGAGAGTCTGAGAACTCCAAACACAAACCCGGCATTTCCAGACGGTAGCTCGGTGGGTGCGTGTCCACGTAGGCAGAAAGAATATATCTTATTTCACTGCTTGCTGGCTCGATCTGTGACTTCCTAATATTTATACAAATGGTGTTTGTATAAACACGTTTGTGTGTTGAGTGGGCTCGAAGGGATGTCTGTGGCAGACCCCACACGCACAGAATACGCGTCGTAGACACAGAAACTGGACCTTAAAGCGGAGACGCTATTCTCTGCAGCAGCCATGCCAGGGCTTTTGCTCCTAAAGGTTTTTTAAAAAACACTGTACAGCGATTGGTCAGGCAACACGGGATGGATGTCTTAAACACACAACAGTAACATTGGAAAAGGGGTCGGAAAGGAAGGGGAAAGAGTGAAAACTCGTTTCTGATAAAAACCTGATTGCAGTTTCCTCCTCCCCTTCTCTCTAACCAGCTTTCTAGAATTTTAATCCTGGAGAAAATACGACAGCAAAACCCGGAACTAAACGTCTGTGGTTTTAATGAGAATGGGGAAGGTGGTCTAGTCTGGGGATAGATGTTCCCTTTTATATTAGAATGCATTTGAGTTGTTTTTCTGCCCTGACCTTAGATTGTCTCCGTGTGATACGGATCCTCAGGGCAGAGATGAATTAAGGTGTGCCAGGGGCGGATTTTACAGGAAGAGCAGGTGGTTGCCTAGGGCAGCGCAATATTTCCTTGAGTCTATGATGGGAGGGTCTGTAAGCTGTGAGGGGCTGGGTGCCTTTGTGGCTCTCTCTCCCCATCTTGCCTAGGGCAGCAAATTCCCAGCACCACCCTAGGGCATACGGAGCAGAGCATCTGAATATATTTACATCCTTAATTGTAATGGGGGAGGGAGGAGGAGAGGAGAGCATTTGTTTACTGCTTCCCGCGCTTCTGATGAGTGTTTAACTTTCCGTCTCTATCCCCACGGTGGCTCCTGTGACATCGCATGGCTGGGAGGGATGGCGGCAGAGCCAGGCTTTTATGAAGGTGACATGAAGGTCACATCAGGGCTGTGCCAACGCAGGCAGACCGGAGGGACAGCTGGCACTCCGCCTCCGCCCCTTTTCTTCTGTGCCCCTCTCTGGAGCATGTGCACATCTTCCTAACAATACGGCCGAGCTCCTGAAGCAGGGCCAAATCTGCACCCGGTTCCCACAGCTGCCAACACCATCTGCACAGGTTATCACCGTGGTTCAGGTTGTCGGATCCCGTGGGAGCCTCAGGAGACCCAGCACGCTCTCTGTTCTCCGAGCAGACCTGCCTCCTCACAGCGCTCATTCGCTTTGTGATGGAAATGACTCCTGTGTTGTAGTGGATGGGACCAAACTGCCCTGGTCGCCAGGTGCCATTCCAGGGACGGAATGATCCAGAATGGACTCCGCTGCAGAGCTGGTTCTGTATTATGTGTGCAGTGCTGTGTGAAACGATCCCTCGTAAGTTCACCGTAGTCACCCTGAGCCTGCAGGGGATGGCAGACGAGGTGTTCGGAGGAAGTCCGGGGGCTTGGGCATTTGCTGAAAAGTAACACATTTTAGGAAGTGCCAGGGACAAGTATCTTAAATTAGCCACGATCCTTAGGATGGTTGCTGGAGCCAGTGGAAGGCCACGAGAGAGGCTTCTGAATGGAGGAGCCGTGCGGGTACGTTCCCAGCTGGTGCCCTTTGTGTCCAGAGGGATGCGCTGTGGCCAGTGAAGGGGTCCCCCTTTGCCCATCACAGGCAGTGCAGCTACAAAAAAGAATGAATTTCACCCGAGGAGACTATGGCAAGAAGGAACGGAGGGAAAAGAAGGAGGCTGGAATGAACAATAGTGCAATTCTTTCTGGAGGCCTCGTATGGGGAAAAAGGATCTGTAACACTTGGGAATTATGGTTTGCCGTCCTCTCAAACAGAGCCCTTCCCAAGTCAGCCAAAGATTTTTCCTCTTTCTTTCTAAAGTAATTTTCATTTTTTTCTGATGTGGGGGATATTTGTCTAAAGTATTTCCCCATTAACAAAGGTCCTCTGCACACAGAGCCCAGGGGACAAGTTCCCCCATCCGTATGTCCACATAACGCACCCTGAATGGGAACTCAATATGCATATCCGTGGAAGAAAAGAAACTGACCTAACCCAAATGAATAAGCTTTATGAATGCAACGTTATGGATGACTTTTCCTGGGAAAATGCACTTAAACCTAACGGTTCAGGATAAATCCGCCAGCAGTGGAAAAGCCCAAAGGGATCTGAGAGATCGTCAGGCCAGGACTGCAAGACTGCATTGGAGCCCCGGGCCCGAGGCTTCAGGGGAACACTCTGGGGCCCTGAGTCAACGGCAAAGGTACTATGACTGCAGACTGGTCTTCATGCCAAAAAGGAGCGATGAACAAACCATAGAGACCAGCAGTAGATGCTTTAAAAAAATGCTTCATTTTGCTGCAATAAAAAAGGTACAGAGCCCACAATATAAAGTGACATTTTATGTGCTATCGCAAGATAAATACAGTATCTTTATACGTCTGTGAAATATGCCCTTTGTGCATGGTGGTTCAGAGTCAGCGTTCAAGTCCAGAAGCTCTGGCAAATAGAGGAAGCCCAAGGTTGGGTTTTATTTATTTCTGTGCCTAAGAAAATGCGGGGTCAGTAACGCAGGGCGAAGAGCAAACCTGTCCTATTTTGAGTACCTTTGCCTTCTTCGGGGTTGGTCACGACTACACACCTTGTCTGGCACTTTTTACTGGCATTTCCTAAGACAACCGATCAAAGGTGGGGGATGTTACGAAGTCAGAAAGAAAACTGGGTTTTTAGTTTTGACCATAAAAATATCTATGCTGATTTGGAGAGTGAAGGACAACATCATCAAATCCTCCCAGGAAAAAGCAAATCATGGTGGTTGTCACTTTAACACACCTGTTGGATTTAAGGTTCTGCATTTTAACCATTAGGTTCACACGCATGCCTTCTCGGTCTGTCTCTCCTTGTTTCCAATTCCAGTTGCAGCACATCTGTTCTTAGAATTCAAATTCACAAAATGTTACATTCTTGACCGTGGGATGTTTTTACCCTCCATATTGCTTCCTTACCACTGGAAAGAGGAAAAATAAAGAAACAAGCTAAACAATTCACGCTCTCTTATTTCCTACTTGCATAAGCGTTGGTAATTCACAAGAAATAAAGAAAACACATACAAAATAATTTGCCAA
Organism: Procyon lotor; assembly: GCA_028646535.1. Taxonomy (NCBI): domain Eukaryota; kingdom Metazoa; phylum Chordata; class Mammalia; order Carnivora; family Procyonidae; genus Procyon; species Procyon lotor. The sequence goes on from CM053605.1 coordinate 165,009,873, forward strand.
GGTGTCAGAAGACTTTATTGCCAAAAGTCTTCCTGTCGTGTGAGCCCTCAGCATCTCCATAGTGACATGCTGCCTTCTCAAATCATTGGATTCTGAAGAGAGGCATGCCAATTGGCTAGGCTTGTTGTGTAAGAGGTCTGTTGAGACGATCCTGTAATAAAGGTCCTGAAAACAGCTGTGAGAGGTGGCCCTCTACCAGCGGAAGGGTCCTGATACGCCAGCTTCCATTCTGGCCTGAATGCTATCTACTTACTCTCTGTGCTAACCTCTGGGGGGTCACCTTTATCCTTGTACCTAATGAAGGAGAGAAGATGGAGATCAACCAGGTCATCGCTCTCCAAAGTGTGCTCACGGGCACACAAGTTCAGGCAGTTCACTTTGGAAAAAAAGGATCCACGTTCCTTAAATTAGGAAATGCAATTTTTTTTTTTTATTTTCTTAATGATTTTCAGTGACTCTTTCCCAAGGAAAAGATTTGAGATGTTTTCGGTTAAAAATTAGTTGAAGTCGTATTTCTTTTCAATCTCTATAGATGTGGAAAAGCCTCTAACAACATTCAACACCTGCTCATGATAAAAAATACTCAAGAAAATAGGATGTTTTTTTAATAAGAGTACACATACCATATGCAAACACCATCTATACACAGATAAATATATAGATGGATATAGTCTCCAATCCACCATATTTTATTTTATTTGTTTTATTTCATTCCAGTATAGTTATTATACAGTATTATATTGGTTTCAGGTATACAGTATAGTGATTCAACAATTCCATCCATCAGCCAGTGCTCATAATGAGAATGATGTCCTTAATCACCCCACCATGTTATGTAAGGGGGGGAATTCTAGAGCTACTGGAGACAGATCCCCTAGGATTTCTTGTTTGTTTCATCAAAGGTGAGATTTATTTGTTTCCATTTTGTTTCCCTTGGGGTAATCTCTAGAGGAGGCACATCAGACTCACTTCACCATGGCCAACGCAGAAATCCTTACCAACTTTGAGCTGATGGCTGCCAACCTCATTTTGAAGGATTTCTGTGGAAGAACTTTCTGACATTTACTTTTTAGCTTCACGGGGGCATGTCTGGGTTATCTGAATTTCAATGTTCTCACCTCCCGTAGTAGATTTATCCCCCGCCCCCATCGTTAGACTTTCACCAATTTGAGGAGCATGTTTTCTATGGCTTCAAGTAAGTGAATGGTAAAAGCATTTGACGGGATTTAATCGTATCAGAACCTTTTGGCTTGCTGCTAATCACTTCCTTTCAGGTTGATATCAGTACATTAATCACCACTTTTATTTTTTTTTACGGTTATTTGCTACTTTACATTGCATTCAATTTTACTATCAGTCAGCTCATGTCATTCTGTTGTTTCCACGAGCATTTTATAAAAGGTTCTGTGACAATTTTGATGAGACCCAGATTCCCCATGTCCTGTCTGCCAGTCCTATAAAAGCATCAGAGAGCAAACGAGGTATGACTTGTTGGCAGTGAACCCTGCTGACTCCTTGAAATTATTACTTCTTTTTCTAAAGGGCTTGTAAATCTATTGCCTAATCACTCTGCAATCCGCTCTCCAGCCGTACCAGGAACTGCTGTGTCATCGAGTAAGGGCATCAGAAGTTTCTGGCATTCATGGCTTTGCCTTCTCACTTTCTTTGTGATTCTCCAAAGACAGCTGACATTGGTTTTGCAATCACACATTTATGCTCCGCACCCCTGGGGATGAAATGCAGGGGGACCTTGGGGCTCGGTCTGTCAAGGAGCTGCCGCTCTCTCTTACCTGCTCAGCTGTGTGGGACTCCACTTCCCACAGCTCCGGTGGCCTCTCCTGGGTTCACCAGGAAGATTGATCCTGCTAGCGGAGAAGGCTGGGGGAAAAGCAGTGGAGGAACGGTTCTGCCTTCCATCATCCTTTAACACTGAACTCAGACTGTGGGCTCGTGCAGTTCCTAGGAGCATTTCTTGTTCTGAGCATTCTCACAAAGTTCCTCCAGCTCTTCGTCCTCTGGCGAGTCCTTTTCCTTTTCCAATGGGGACAATCACAGTGCTGCCTGAGGGTCCTCGTCCAGAACACAGATTACCCATTTCACATGCCTAGAACGGTGACTGCCTGTGGCACAGCATCAGGGTTAGCGGACTCATTGCCGTCGTCACTATCCGTGGCGTTCTAATGGGCAAAGTCACCCTGACATCAGCTTTCCTCTCCTGGTGGAAGAGCTAGAAGACCTTTTGGCCGCGTTTCTGTTAAGTTCTTGATTGTGTGTTGTTTTTATGCCCGACTTTAAAAATCTGAACTCTCTAGAAACAAGATCTTATGCTCAGCCTCCCCGGTAGCTCACCAGTGAAATAATAAGGATTTTTTACATTATTTATTTGTCTCAAATGGTTGCTTCTTTTAGAGTCTCTGACAACGGGGTTCCTTTTCTCTGTGTATCAGACAGAACCACCAGTTCCTGCTGATTTGACCTTCGTAAATCTGCTGGTTCCACCTCCTTTTCTTCATCTCTCTTCTACGATCTTTCACTATTTCCTGGCATTTCTCCTTTTTATAGTTCACCATGTTTCCTGCCAGTTTCCCTGATGTTAGATCTGCCCTCTGCCGCCAGATGGATATTTCTAAGACATTAATTTAATAATGATACCAGCTTGCTAAAGATTTTTTAACATATTGAAACCTCTTCTAAATCAATGATCAAGAAATGGAAACACCAATTAAAAAATCAGCAAAGATTGTGTTCATGCGTATCACATTCAGATTTGTTTCCCATATCAGCATTAAATACACACAAAGGAGAAATTTGACAAGGCCACTTCTCGAAAAGCTTTATGTGTTTATTCTCAAGTAACTTGAGAGCTGTGGAGGGTAATGAGCCTAATCAATAATTATTATATACCTGCAGAGAGGGAACAGATTCGTTACCTCTTAATGTTTCTTGGAGTTGCCTTAATCTCTGAGTGTTGATCTATGTGATCATCTGCAGATGGGATTTCTTCATGATGCCACTGCTTGAAAACACCTAACAGAGCTATGCTGGTTCACCCTTAGGATGAGGGTACCAGCAAAGACAGTACCTCACATGGGCAACGAAGTACATAAGAGAAGAGATGCTAAATAGAACCATTGGGCATTGACATTTACTAATTCTACCAACAAAGTGCTGTTCTGGTTTTTTTGGTAAGATTCCATTTATTTATTTGAAGGGGGGAGTGGGAGAGGGAGAAGCAGGCTTCCTGCTGAGCAAGGAGCCCAATGAGGGGCTCGATCCCAGGACTCTGGGATCATGACCTGAGCTGAAGGCAGACGCTTAACGACTGAGCCACCCAGGTGCCTCCAATAAAGTCTTTAAAAGTGTTTACTTTCATTGGAATCAAATTGGCTACATGTAAAAAAAAAATTAGGTGCACATTTGTCCAAAGAAGTTTAAGTTAAAATTGAGAAAAATTACCACTTGTGTCATAGTGAAAGCTCTGAATAATTCAAAGCACCACAACAGATTTTTTGCTCCAAGCAAATGGGTGGAGAGTTACATAGAGATATAGATCCTGGTAGATATATAGATATACAGATAAAATACCTTATCTCCAAATAACAATATAAATGAATGACAAAGCTACTGTATCACATTCTAACTCCCAAAGATCTTGTTTATAGCACGTGTGAGATAACACTGTTTTCAATGCTGTTACCTTTTCATTGCTGTTGTATTTTCATTCACTTAGAAAATACTCTGCAATCATAAAACAAGATTCTAACTCTCATACTAAGTGTAGAGACACTGCGCCTAGTGCACAATAGATCCTCAGATGAATTCTGGCTAAAGTAATAATTTCTGTGAATGGGAGAAGCCAAGTACCTCCTAGAATTAATGTTTTCCAGAACCGTCTAGAAGCTGATCTCACGCTTTCCCGGACAGCATCCCATTGTACACATTGGTCTCAGAATTCTTAAAAATTAAACTTCTCATGTGCAAATGAACCAGGAAAAAGTGAAGGAAGAGGAGAGAAATACCCAGAAACTACGTGAAAATGCCCAGCTGTAGAAATGCATGTGACAAAAGTGACTCTGGAATTTACCCAGGAAAATACCCAGGTGTGTCCCTCTAGCTCCCGGCCCAACGTGTTTGGCGAGCCCTCCTTTGCCAGGTGGGTTTGTGTGTATCTTGATGAGGTTTTCAAACAAAGGTCTCGCGTCAGTCAGAATGGCTAAGAAACAGGCACAGAATTCAAGGGACGTTATAAGACAGGAAAAAAAAAAAAACCAACAGGAAGATCCCAGATATTGGTGTAGCACAAACGAAGGCCGGCAACAGTCCCCGGAGGAGGGGCGTGTCTTCCAGAGAAGAGGAGCTACGCAAAGCGCTGAGCTCTGTCTGCGGGGATGAGCAGAACGTTCCACACACACAAAGGGTCTGGAGAGGGTCTCGGACACGGAGAACAGCGGGTGCAAAGGCCAGAAGCAGCGATCCCACAGGCTGTTCAGCAAATTGCAACCATTTGGAAGTGATGGATGGTAGAGCCTGGAAGGAAGGATTAAGCTAGACGTCCCGCAGGAAAAATAAGAATGCATCCCGTTTGGTAGGGAAGGTTATTTCGGTCGAGCCTGTGGGACACATTAGGGTTCTCCTAGATAAGGGGCAGAAATTCTAAGGTTAAAAAATCACCTTAAGCCAGTAAATGCATATCAGTATTTACAAATGCACATTAAATCCCAAACGGGTAAATGTTGGCGTCCAGAATGGGAAGGGATTGTGCAGCAAACAGCTTTCCCCTGGGCTGTGACCTGAATCCTGTCTCTGCCACCAACACCCACACCCACCCAAACAAAAGTTATCGTTCTTGGATTTTCTGTAGGTCACGGGGCCCTCTGCAGAAACAAATAGTAATGACAGTAGACTGGGTACCATTGTTTAAGCACTAAACACATAATTATCATTTCTCTAAAGACATTTGCAGGCAAGAGTAACAACCCAAATGTTGGCAGATCTGGAAGGTTCTGCCATTTTGAATGATGAGGCGTGTTCGACATCACACGGGATACGGAAAGGCCAGCAAGGGAATACTCATGACGACGTTTAAAATGTACCCCCATGATGAGCAATCAACACCAGTCTGTCCATTCAGTTACTATCGGATCATGGCCGGAGAATATGCTTGTGACCAAAAGTTACAAGATGCGGGGTCAAATCTTGACTGGTTGCCTTCTAGAAAATAACCGTAAAGTGACAAGTGCTGGTTCTCGATGTCTTCAAATCAAGGTGGCTGAATGAAACCTCACCATCACCAGGCTCAACTAGGGAATTTGAATCAAGTCCAACGTGCCTGAAAAATCCCAAGAAATCTCTGGTTCTCCCCGGTACCTCCATAATTCAAGCCTATGAGAGCTGGCAGGAGAAATTTTAATACCTTTCTACAAGATACTTGATTTGGAAAAACAGTAGGAAAGAACGTGGCAGGCTCAGCGCTCGCAGTGGGAGAGTAGGTACTGTCTTTGGACTACGAGACCCAGGACATCTGTATCGAATTCAACAAGTGTGGCCCAGGCTCCAGAGCTGGGACGTGTGGGCTCACTGATTGCAGGGAATGTCTCACACTTCTGTAGCAGGAGCCGGGGATGGGGACGGGGAAGCGGGACGGGGAAGTGGGGGCGGGGGGGGATGTGTCAGGAGGTGGCCAGGGGCATAAGCTCACTGTTGTTGTGAACTTGAACCTTCCCTCAAAAAAAAAAAGTCCATTTGAAAAAGCCCTGAGGTAGGTACCGTGATCACCCCTACTTTACAAATGAGGAGTCACAGAAAAACTGAAAAATTATGTTGGATTTAGATGGAAATAAAGATTGGTACAATTTTTTATACTTCTTTATGAACCTATTTTCAGATAGGTTTGACGAATTAAAAGTACTGTATAGAAGCCCCTGGGTGGTTCAGTCCATTGAGTGTCTGCCTTCAGCTCAGGTTATGATCCCCACGGTCCTGGGATCGAGTCCCTCATCAGGCTCCCAGCTCAGCGGGGAGTCTGCTTCTCCCTCTGCCTCCGTTGCTCCGCCTGCTTGTGGTCTCTCTCTCCTCTCTCTCTGTCAAATAAATAAATAAAATAAAATCTTAAAAAAAAAAAATCTATAAAATAAAAAAAAAGAGGACCTCTATGGTTTTTAAAAAACAAAAAAAGTACTATAAAAACTTCATTTTCCTGCATTAAATTGTCTGATCTCCACATGCAATTTAGATAAGTAGTCAGAAATGATTTGTCCCCACATGTGGAAATTTTGTTTTGTTTTCCACATGCTCCAGCCTTCAGCCAGTGCAAGAATTTCTAATGAACTGACACATTTGGACTAGTGAGGTTCACCCCTCAGGTTCAGCTGAGGCTTACCTTTAAAAACCAGAAGTTTGTATTTGAGCAATGAAACAAAATCACCTTTTAGAAAAGTAAGATTTAACAGCTGTAAGGTATTTAACCTAGCGAAGGATCGTCGCAAACAACGTTTTATCTAAAGAAGTTAGATTGCAAACAGTTTTTTAAATCGTCATCTTCAGTTTCTCAAGTGAGAATCAGAGAAAACTATTTTCTCGGGGGGAATAACATAGCCCGGCGAGGACGACACAAGCCACACTAGTCCGTTGGGCTCTTGAAACGTGGGTGGTGACACGCCGTGGGTACCGAATATGAAAAGAGACAGAAAAACAGGTTATTTACAATTTTTATGTTGATTATGTGTTGAAAATAATATTTTGGATCTTTTGCCTTAAATAAAGTGTTAAAACTAATCTCACATATTTCTTTTCATTTTTTAACATGTGGCTACTAGACCGTTTAAAATTGCCTACGTGGCTCACATTTCATTTCCATTGGGCATCGTCTTCAACACATTCACTTCTAGGAAGATATTACTTAGCCTCTGATAAAGAGTTGGAATCACGTTTTTCGCAAAAAAAACTTGATTTTTCTGAAATATGTCAGCACAGGAGTTCCCTCCATCTGATAACGAGAAACAACAAGAGTAATTTCTAGTACTCCAAATGGGGGGAAAAAAACAGAAAAAGGAAGAAAAACACAAAATTAGAGTTTAATTTGTCTCAATTATTTTTAATACATGATTTTAAAAACATGCCACACAAATGCCTCAGCTTTTCATTTTTGGTGGAAAAATTGATTTGAGGGAAGGATTGATTCCTCCCCCGCCGACATGACAAGTCCAAAAATAAATAGATTATCCATGTCAGCTAATAAGAATGCAGGGGCATGGCACTCTGGGGTAGGTGTTCTCTTCTGTGCCATGTTGATAGAAAAACTGATGAGGGACATTTAAAATTCATTGCTGGGAGACTCCGTATTATAATGAATCTCATTAATAGTAATTAGGGGGTTTTTTTGCTCCCCAGCTTACATGGCTGATACCCTTGCTTTTACAGGTCAAAAAGCTTAAATGTTGGCCAGCCCCCTTAACAAAGGACAGCATCATTTTGGTTCCTTAAGAATATGTCATAGGCTTCAATCAACTTTGAAGCAGAAAATGCTCACGTTCTTGCCTGAGTGTCTACATTGGCCCAACGCAGCCATATTGCAGATTAAAAAAAAAAAAAAAAAAATCATGACCGGACGAGGAAACAGGCTTGTCACAAAATCACCAATGACTTAATCACGGGTATAGACAGGCAATAGGTCAAAGCAACCACTTTCCTTCCCTGGTCTAAAGAGTTCTCTTGGAATTCATTATGGAAAACCGCGATCCTCGCCCCGGGGACCTCGTCTGGGAATAGGGGGGTGCGTCTTGATGTCAATGGGCAGAGGAACTGTTTTCTTGCACTGGGACCAGCCTCAAAGAGTGTAATCTAATTAGTCTGCGTTCCACTTACATGTGCGGACAGGGAGGGCTGTTTCTTTCTCGTGGCAGGAGCCACAAAGTGCACTCCTGTCTGCGCGGGGTGGTAACAGGACTCCCCGACCACACGGGGACAGGGACAGCAGAGGCCAGGCTGTGCGGTGAGTGCTTCTGCCGCATCACCCCCCGCAGCCTGCCCTTCACACGTGTCCGGGCCGTTGTGCCACTTTGCCGCACAGCTATCGAACGTGGATGCCAACCTAATTATATATTTTGGCTTCCGTTTTTGCAATAGGCTGTACTTAAGCAAAATTTAGTGCCGTCTTCTGTGTTCCTACAGCTGGATAATTACAAGGGCCTTCGGTTTTCGGAGCAGGAAATTAATGATACAAAGATCAGGAGCTATTTAAAGCAGGAGGCTCTGCACTTCCAAGGACCCACTCCTGGAAAGCGTGCGGAGCTCTGCGGAGGTAGTCCCGAGGCGGGAGGCAAGGAGGCGGTTTCGTTTAGCTTCAGAGTCAAAAGGGTTTTGATGCTTTGGGTCAATGTGTTGTCAAAGGCAGGCTCTACAAAAACATGTCTTTCTTGTAAGACTTCTGCCTACATCCTGTCTAATAAATGCTCCTTAGATGGGGGTTGCCTGGGGAAGGTGTTGGCAAAGTCGAAAGCTAGAAAAATAGGACTCTGGGTCTTCAAAGTCCCCTGATTAGTGGAACAGAAATATAAAGCATTAAGGCTGGAAGAAGCCCTAGAAATCATCCAGTCAAGGGGTATTGAGAAGCGTACTTTTGAACTACAGATACATCTAAGCAGAGGTGAACCATGAATCCGATGAAGCGGGGGCTGCCCCGGGTCCCTGGACGCTCCCACCCCCCTGCGGTAGGAAAACTTCTAAGCAGTGGGCTCAGCTCTGCCGCAGGGAGAGAATCGCATTGCTGGTACAATTATATTTCTAGTATTACCTTGTATCGAAGCCTAATGTATGAGCTGAAGACCCTTAGCTACTGCCTATCGCAGGAGGAAAAAGAGCTAGTTGGGGTCACAGACTACCCTCTACCCTACAAGTCTCTCCCCAGGGCGGCCACCGACACAAGCTGCTTGCCTTGGTGCTGAAGTCTTCAGACAATGGGACCCGTCGGTCTTGCAAAGGTTTTAAACTTCCCAGGTTGGAGTCAGGATCATTAACTACTTCACATGGAGTCAGTGAAAATGTTCTGGAAGAAAGCATGTATTAGGCAAAGTCAACACAGTATGTTAATTAAAAAAAAAAAATGTCCTTGAAGAAATCAAAGGCAGGAAAAGGCATTGTTTAAATGAGTTCATTCTTTCTTCTTCCAGGTGAAGAGGTTTGTGGCCTTCTGTCATTTGGCCTTTGGCCCTGACTTGTATAGGAGCAGAGACAGTGGTCGTCATTGCAGACTCTTGAAGCAATAAAAGAACACCTGACCCCTGGCAGGGAACAGGGGTGTCCTGTTCCCTGGTCTTTCTGCTGTTGGGACCGAGAACAGCAACAATCCTCCAACGCTGTCCCTTTTCTGTTTCCAAGAGCTTCCTTTCCTTCTCTCTCTCTCTCTCTCCCCTTAGAGAATGGTGTGTTCAGGTGTGTGTGTGTGTCTGCTCAAGGGTGTTTATGGGTGAGAGTCTGCCGGTGTGTGAGCGGGTCTGTGTGCAACAAGTCCGTCAGGTAGAACATGGGACGTTGAGCCCGAGGGATCTGAATCCCAATCTCCCATCCATCCCTCCCAGGACGGTTAGACGATTGGTGCTCACACCTGGTCACATATCAGCATCCACTGGAGATCCTGCTAAGCTCAGAGCACTGGTTTCACCTGATCTCAGGGTTGTGAATTCGAGTCCCATGTTGGGTGTAGAGGTTGTTCAAATACACTTAAAAATAAATAAATAGGGGCACCTGGGTGGCTCAGTGGGTTACAGCCTCTGCCTTCGGCTCGGGTCATGATCTCAGGGTCCTGGGATCGAGCCCTGCATCGGGCTCTCTGCTCAGCAGGGAGCCTGCTTCCCCCTCCTTCTCTGCCTGCCTCTCTGCCTGCTTGTGATCTCTCTCTCTCTGTCAAATAAATAAATAAAATGTTTTAAACAAACAAACAAACAAATAAGTAAATAAATAACACCCATTTTAGGTTTTCACTCTGCTTATGGTGGTGACTTTGTTTCAATATGCACACATACTTGTATTTCAGATGGTAACAAACACATCGTTTTCTGGAAATTCATAAGATATTTTGTTTCCTTTTGCAATATGGTCCATAATCTGTGTACCACTTCCAGGTCCAGAATGAAAAGATGCCTCTAGATGCCTGTGGCCTTTTGGGTGACGATTTGGTGGCCTGCTTGCAACGATTCCATCCTTAGTGTCTCTTTGCTGCAGGGATTACTGGTCTTTCCCTGGCGAGGGTTTATCTAGTGACTTTCTGAAAGGCAACAGGGACACAGGCTGTTGTGTTTCCCGGTCACCTGATTGCGTATTCTCTCTCACCAAGACCACGGCTAAAGACTCAAATTGGAAAACTGCCATGCAGAGAACAAGACGCAGGGCGTTGGGCATTTCTATCCTGCTTTGGGACCTTCCACTCAATCAGGCGTCACTCTGATATTTTGGCTTTGAAACAATTCAGAAAGAAAGATGATATTAAGGCAATCATTATAATCAGCATCTTTTCTCTCTCTCTTTTGATACAGTGTCACGAAGGAGGCATCAGTTTAAAGATGTAGAGGAAGAGAGTCGGGAAATAAGCAACGGACCACTTTGCTCTTCATCCGCCATTTGGAAAATGTTTTCACACTTAAGCGTAAGATTTCCAATCACGTGAGCTCAATATTCTAAGTTTCATCTAAGTTCTTTTAAATATTTCAATAGTATTGGTTTAAAACCCAATGTTAGTATGGGTCTTTTCTTGTACTTAAAAAAAAAACAACAATATTTCAGAGTAATGGCCTCACAAGCATGAAATATTGTACCCCTTGATTAAATTTTGTAGCCCCTGATTACATGAGAGCCGTGAAATATGACTGTCTCACTGGCTGGCAACAGAAAGGTTGTTAATACATCTGTCTTGCTACTGTATTTAGGGACATCCAGACCCCTCTGTCTACTCAGAGGTAGATAAATGGGTAAGAACGCCATGACCGTATAACACAGAGGTGTCAAGAAAACTAGAAAGAGAAATTCAATTACTTCCATAATCCTGCTTACATTTCTACTTTACATAATTCCCCATCATTACAAGAGGCCCCTGGTTCTTTAATTCACTTTTCATTATAGACCATCTTGTCATATACTCCAACCCAAACTGCTTACCTGGTCACAAAATTCTAATATTCTTTCAGTTAGGAGCTTTGGATCTTGCAGTCTCCATGATTACCGCATCCCAGATCTGTCTGGATTCTCCTCCGAATTGGTAGATCTAATCTGCTCCACCATAGGAAATAACTATAGCTACGGCCAGTAGGCAAAGTCTTACCTACGACACAAATGCCAAGGTCTTCAAACCTGCACACTCAGTGGGGACTATTGATGCACAGGTGAAGAGTGAACAGGAGAGGCGCTCCTCTCTCCTCCCAATCACTCGGGAACGTGTTGATGTAGAGACACGTTCCCTCCAGGCTGCATGACGTATAGACACAGTCACAGAAGAAAGAGCAGCTTTGACATCCTGTAAGATGGATGAAACTGAAGCTTAGCATTAGTTATGAAATATCCCACGTCGTGTCAGATACTTATTAAGTGTGATTCTCCTGTGGCCTTGTCCCTGATCCCTGTTTGAGTTGTTGGCGTACCCAGCCCTGGACCGGGGTATTTCCTACTTCCTCCTGGATCCACGAAGTCAGTATTTCACGCAAAGTGGTCTAAGGACAAGGCCGATGTTACAAGGACAGTCTGGCATCCACGTTCCTCTGAGCTCATAGACACCAGGCCTGTGGGAGCAAGAGTAATCAATCCACTCGCAGCCTAAACTGGGAGACCGTGGCTGGTGCTTCCACCGAGAGACTAAAGACAGGTGTGCAGGAGACAGTCCACGAAGGGGAACACCAGGCACGAACGGAAATCAAAGAAGACTCAGACGAAGGAAGATCACCATCTCCCCGTGCCTTTTTTATTTTGATCCATGTGTTTCACTGAGAAGACCCAATTGAGAATAAATAGGTTATAACATCTGTCGACGCTGGAGAAAAGAGAGGGAAGAATCAAATCACAACTTTGCAACCTTCCTCCAAGGGAAGAGCGTTGGCCACTTCCTGCACCGTCTGGCTCCTCCTGTCCCCAGGGCAAGGTTTCCGCAGCCCCTCTGCCACCCAAGGGCAAGCCCCTCTTCCCCCTAACAGAGACACATATGACTTCCTGGGGTCCTTTGTGCCGGCTCCCCTTGATATGTTTCTACAAATCGTATTAATGAAAAGATGTTTCATTGAGGTGAATTTTCAGCTTCCTAGACACTCAACAAGGTTGTCTTCTGAAGGCAAGGAGCATAGGAGACATCCCTGCCTGGTGCATTTGCTGCCAGGCCAGTCCCAACCCTGACAGGCAGGGCAAATGTGTGAGGTGTCTGCCGTGTGGCACAGTGTGGTTGGTCCGAAAGACACTCCGGAGACATCTACCTGCAGGTCCTGAGGTCATGGAAAGAGCAGATGAAGTGAGGGATGGGCCATCCGGGTCAGCCTCTCCAGTTCCTGAAAGAGACACCTGGGAGAAGTCAGGTGGTTCAGATGGTCTTCTTGTTATCGAAATGACCAAACACATGAAAGAAAGAAGAAAGAAAGAAAGAAAAAAAGAAAGGAAGGAAGGAAGGAAGGAAGGAAGGAAGGAAGGAAGGAAGGAAGGAAAAGAAAGAAAGGAAGGAAAAAAAAGAAAGAAGGAAGGAAGGAAGGAAGGAAGGAAGGAAGGAAGGAAGGAAGGAAGGAAGGAAGGAAGGAAGAAAAAGAAAGAAAGGAAGAAAAAAAAGAAAGAAGGAAGGAAGGAAGGAAGGAAGGAAGGAAGGAAGGAAGGAAGGAAGGAAGGAAGGTAGGAAGGAAGGGAGAAGGAAAGAAAGAAAAAGAAAGAAAGGAAGGAAAGGGTGTGAAAGGGTGTGAAAGGGTGACAATTGATTTGAACCTGGCCTTGAAGGAATTAGCGGAAAAAGTCCTTGAGCCTGAACCCTCAGTGATGAGCCTTCCCTGGTCTTGCTTAGCAGAGCCGTGCTGAAGAGCAGACCCACAGACACAGAGCTCTGCATGCCGCCTGCGTTACCAAACAGAAATTGATGTGTGACCTGCAACCAATCGATCAAACAGAATACAGCCTGCAGACAGAGGAAACCGAGAGCGTCTTCAAGACGCACCCGCCCCCCGCCATTCATTACCCTCTAAGTCACACACAGGGGACTACAAGATTCACAGTTTGTATTAAGCCACGATCAGTTTGTCATTCCCAGGAATCACTAGGAAAACAAAAGAACAAAATTGATGAAATAAATAAATGAAATAACCCGAGTCACACGGTATTAGAAAGATACATCTTCATACGTGAGTCCCGAAAATTTATCACCCTTTCAGCATGTACTAGTCCCCATCACCATATATTATCTGTGGTTTAGTGGCGTGTCTTTGCGGGGTTCCATGCTCGGAATGCATAAAACTTGTGTCCGTGTTTTGATGGTGAGCTGCCTCCAATCCATGTTGGAAGTAGACAGGATATCAATCAAAAATCAATGAAATATGGAAGAGCCGTCACATGTTTCTTGGCTGAGTGAAGATGAGTGGCTCTGGTGTCCCTGCACCGGTTTTAACAACGAGAGAGCGGAGCACAACTCTGTGGCCGAATTGGGGCCAGGATCGCTCTCTCCCTATTTGAAAGACAAAGTGCCTGAGCTTTAACCATGAAACATAGCATCGTCTATGCATTAACTTAATGAAGGTCTTTTTAAAATCTTAGTGATTTTTCCTCCGTAAGTGTCACAGATGTCATTCCCATTTTTGAGATGCGGAGCTTGAGGCTTAGAGAAGTCGGGAGACTTGCCGTACGGGGGTGGCTTGGAACAGCAGACTTGTCTTCTCTGTCATGTCTGGAGGCCAGAAGTTCCAAACCAAGGTGTCGGCTGGGTCAGGCTCCCACTGCCACCAGGGGTGTGGGGACCCTTTGCCTCCTGCAGCTCTGGGAGCCCCCGGCCCCCCCAGGTCTGCGGCTGCCTCTCTCTGGGCCTGCTTTGTCCTCACATGACTTCTGTGTCTGCACAGCCACCTTCTTATGATGACCACCTTCTTCCCATCAGTCACGCCGGGTTGGGGGTACCCTGCTCCAGGATGACCTCACCTTACCTTGGCTAATTGTACCTACAACAACCTCCTGTCCAGCTACACTCAGGAGTGCAGAGGGCCAGGACTTCAACCTGTCTTTTGGGGGGAAACAGAATTCAATCCTTAGCACTTCCTCTAAAGTGTGACCCCCCACCTTATTCTTCCTACGCCTTTTCTCCAGAACCGGTATCTGGGACCAGGGATGGGAGGTGGGCACATCCACATCGTAAAGTGCCCAGCAACCACAGACTCATGCAAGCAGCTCAGGCATCATTCGGGCGAGGGAGTGACGATGTGAGCCAACGAGAGCGACAGTGGCTCCGATCTCCACAGATGACTTTTTCCTGGCCACGGATACCAACAAAACAAATGGCCAACCCATCAGATCCATCTCCTGGATCCTCGAGCAGGCAGTCTGAGCACATGAACATGGACGGGCTCACTGAGGTCCCTTCAGCAGGTGGCCTACACTGTCACAGTTTACAGGTAGAAGGTCTCATGACCGCTCAGTTACAGAAGCCCCACCACGACCTCAGGATCAACTACGGTGGGTTCCATGTGGAGCCCCCTCTCCGTGCCAACAGTGCCCACCCAAGCTTATGTGGCATTTGGGTTGCGGTCCAGTCCTGCCATGCCACATTCTATTGCGGAGACTGTTAATCTTCTCCAGGACCCTTGCTGGATTACTTGTTTGGAAAATTAACAACTGAACTCAACATCACCTAAATCTGTGTGCCTGTTACGGAATGGAGATGGAGGAGGACCCCAACTATGACCTGCTCTCCATCCACCATCCCTCCGTTCATGATGTCTTCGGTCTCCTGCTTCCTCCATCCAAGGCTGGTCATGCCTCCTGCTCTACTCCTTCACCCTCCTCTTCTCTCCTAGGATCTTGCCTTGCTGGTACCCCCCCACCACAGACAAATCCAAAATCTCACCATCCAGCAAATTGAGTTTGCTTGCGTGCACATATGCAACCTTCCAGAAATCATTACCCCTGAAAAGTATGTCCCTCTGGGTTAGCCAGGTAAGGCAAATTAAAAACAAGGAAAATGTCGGCTTGAAGAATCTAGGAAACATTATTGCCTTTGTACATATTCTCCGTGATATGGGAATTAAGTAATATCCTGGGCCCAGACTGGCTCAGAGAAAGAGGCTCCCCAGGATTTTATAAAAATCAAAATTCTAAGAAACTCTAAAGCCTGTCTTTTCCAATTCAACCATCTCTCTGGCACAAGAGTTCAATGGCCCCGCACTCACAGGTCTGGTGGGGTTCAGGCGGACTTGCTGGAGAGAGCTTGCCCTCTAAGATCACTTTTCTACGTGCGAATCTGACCTCTTCATGCCCCTGTGGTACCCCAGTACTTTCCCTGGGATAGTACTAGTACTCTGGGCTAGTTAGTAGCCAACATCTGATGGCATCCTTAATAGACATATTCCAAATCAATTAAGAAGGAAGACCATGTTCAAAGAGAGCAGTACGGAGATGTCTGGACATTGAAAACCCAACTGACTGGAAGAAATTTCTAGCATTGGATGGGGAAGGAGTCAAGTAAGAAAGGGTCCACACGCTGGAATTTACCCAGAATGAGCTCACCATTGCCCTATTTTTCCCCTTCACTGCACATCAAACTTCGTGAGAAAGGGGTCATGGCCATCACTTCCTCCCCACCCCCCACCTTGGACGGGAATCTGTTTCTGTTCTTACTAAACCATGGACACTTGTCACTTCCCCAAAACTCATCATTTACATGGTAGTTCTACTATCTTGTCTTATCTACTATCTACTATCTTGTCTCTGGCAAGAAACACTTTTCCAACCTCTAAAAATTCTGTCTTTGATATGGGACAATATTGATTTTCCAAGAGGAAAATTGCCACTTGCCACTCATACAGTTTTTTCTCAGTTTCTCTCCTGATTTTTCCTTTCTCTGACCACGTAGACTTTGGTGAACTCCAAGGACCTCTTCTCTTCTCACCTTGCAAACCGTGGTGTGAGACGTGGCAACCGTGGGGAGAGCTGTGCAGCGTTGGGCACTGACTTCCCCTCTCTCAGCCACCACAGATCCCATTACAAAATGGAGATGACTGCAGAACCGGCCTCAGTGGGCTACCCCGTGGGTCAAGAAGGCAAAGCCCGCAGAGCATGGGTGAGCAGTGAAGATGCGTGATGCTCCCTCTCACGTCCATGCTTTCCTTTTCATAAACTGTCTTCCCTCCCACCCTTGTCAGCTCGTGGGACTTCTTGTCCTTCACGTGTGTCCTCAGCTGCCATTCCTCAGAGAGGGGGTTGCTATTCCCCCTTTTCCTCCTCCATGGCCAAGGGAGGCAGTCCCCACCCAAAGCTCCACTTGCCCTTCACCCATCTTTCCCATAATGTGGTCATTTCTTGTGACTGAGCTCTCTTGCTTTATTCTCCTTGCTGGTCTCCCTTCATAGATGGTGAGATTCATAAGGCCCAGAGATTTGATCTATCTAACACGATCGCCTAGCTTGTTTGCAGCCCGGAGTGATAGGAGTCCCACACGTGTGGAGGATTGTGTTATTTCTCTATGACTGCAGGAAAAGGGATCCCCACATTTAGCAGCAGGTATCGGTCAGCTCAGGCTCCCCTAACAATGTGCCATAGACTGGGCAGCTCTGTCTCCCAGCCCTGGAAGCCAGAAGTCCGAGATCAAGGTGTGGGCAGGTGTGCTCTCACTGGAGGCCTCTCTCCTTAGCTTGTAGGCAGCCGCTCCTTCCTGAGTCCTTGCATGGCTTTCCTCTGCACACCCACAGCTCTGGTGTCCCTCTTCTCACAAGGACACCAGTCCTCTTGGACTAGGGCCTCTGCCTTATGACCTCATTTCACCTTGATGATCTCCTAAAAGGCCCACCCCGTCTCCAAATACAGTCACATCAGGGTCAGGGCCTCAAACTATGAATCTGGGGCTGGGGGGACATAGCTCTTTTGAACACACTCAAACAGCATTTATTACTCTCCACTCCTGTGCTTCAGGAACCTGGGCCTGCGGGGCAGGTCCTCTGGTTCAGGCTCTTGGAGGCTGTGACCAAGATGTCATGTCCAGGGAAGCAGTCATCCCGAACTCCACTAAGAAGCTCTCTGCTGAGCTCACTCTCAGGGAGTGGGATCAAGGGCCTTGGTTCTCTACAGGCATGGGCTGGGGGTGCCCTCAGGCCCCGTCCTCTGGACCCGTCTGGCTTCATTGGAGCAAGCCCTTGAGGAAGGAGAGGAGCGATGGGCAGTGCACAGTGTCACCACCCTGCCACCTGATGTCAAGGGTGGCCTGCCGCCCCTACTACGCCTGCTCTGCTCATTAGGAAGTGTGACCAAGTCCAGCCAGAGTCGGGGTGGGGGCTGGAGGCTACAGGAGGTACAGGAGGCGGGAATCCAAGGGCGGGGCTGTCCGCCCTCCAGTGGGGGCAGGGCGTGGGCTACGCCGGGACACAAGCAGGTAAGGCTTGTAGGGCTGGACGAGGTGATCACAGGGATGACCATAACGAGGATAGCTTCACAGTTTCCCCCATGGCTCTGTTTAAGGTGCACAGGGTACTTTCTGAAACATTGTTTCTAAGAAATCGGACTTTTGGCAGAACATAGCACGTCCATCACAAGAGCCCGGGATAAAATGAAAAATCATGGGAAGGCTTGGATGTGCAGTGCTCACACCTGGTTGAGGCGGCACTAGGCCCGTCCCTCCTCTCTCCTCGCAGGTGCACAGGCCATGACTAGCACGTGCGAAGGCAGCTCTCAGGAAGGCTGGTGACTCTCTGTGCCGAGCTGCAAAGGGCCGGAGGTCAGCCTCTCCAGGTGAGATGAAAGTGACCAGCATGTCTGGTTCCGGAAGCCTTCAGATCACTGGCACACCGTGAACCCAGAACTGTACATTCTGTGGTCTGCTGTGATACATAGTTGTTTTAAGTTACTAGATATTCGTTACTAAATATTTAATATTTGCCAGGGTTCTTTTCTCATGCAAACTAATTATGTGCAGGGCCTTTTACTGCCAAGCACTATAGGCTGGTAAAACTAATTAACATGACAATTACTGCCCCTCATCTGAGGAGGGTTATGAAAGGATAAATATTTAATTTTAATGCTGGTCGGAAGCTTTTCCCCATTGTACAGGAAGCTCTATCCAGGGGACTTAGAGGCTCCTTCACAGTAAACAAGTGGCACAGAGCACATCACTAAGGCCAAAGGTGCGTTGGCCAAGCTTTCGTCGGCACTTGTTATGGGTTGAATTGTGTCCCCCTCAAAAGGGACGCAATGAAGTCCTCTAACTCCCAAAACTCAGAGAGTAATCTTAGCGGAAGGTAGTGGTGTTCAGATGAGGGGCCTTGGGGTGCACCCTAATTCAACAGGACTGACGTTTGAAAGGGGGACATGTGGACACAGACGTCCGCTCAGGAGAGCACCGTGGGGACCGCCAGCCAGCCCCCGCACACTGGCAGGTGGACATGAGGAGGGCCGGGTTCCCCTCACAGCCTCGGGAAGAACCCCCCCTGCCCCCAGCCTGGCCTCAGACTTCCGTCTTCCAGAACTGGGAGAGAATAAACTTCCGTTGTGTTGGGTCTGCCGTCTGATCTGCAGTCCCCAGACCATGGACGTGGCTCCTCCACTGACCAAAGGCCGAGGCTCTGGAATCGAGGGCCAGACTTATTCTGGATCAAGGCCTTTCCCCTCTGACTCCCTCTTAGTGTTAGAAGCCGCCCAGACCCCATCTGCAGACCCCCCACATGAACTGCCCTCTCGTCGTGCTGTTTCGCTCCCGGAATTAAGGAGAGTAGCTCTCCCGGGATTTGGCCTCCAGATGGGCCCTTTTCACCACTTTCAGGCTGCATGATTTTACCTTCAGTTTCTTACTTAGACTCTGAGTGTATTAAATAAAATTAGAAGGGCTCAAGCAAAGAGAGTTAGAGCAGTAGTAGGTCTTCCCGGCTGAGCCCGAGGTGACACAAGGATCCAGGGAAAGAAGAAAGCCTCTAGAGATGTTGCACTTACATCGTGAGAGACCAGCTGGACTAAAGGAAGGAAGACAAGAAAATGCAATGAAATGCACACACCTCTTTATCCAGTCCCCTAAGAAGCGTGTTCTCCACACCTATTTTTGGCGAGATATCATGCTAGGTACTGAGGGCAGGAAAAAAAAGACAAACTCTCAGTTGATGACTTCCGATCTGTTTCGCCTCCTTCATCCTGATTTCCCAGGGGCTTTGGACGCAGAGCAGCTCCCCTGGGGGGGAAAGGGGTTAGGATCCCCTCCTTCTAGCCCCTGCTGCTCACACCAGAGAGGCCACCTGCTTGGCTAAAGAAGACAGCCTTCCTGGTGTGAGGCCGGGGCTGAGCCCAGGTAAACAAGCGCCTGTCCTACCGAACAATGACCTCGGCTCCTTATGCACTTGGTGAAATCCATCTGATAATGTCTCAGTTTTCCATCCCCTTGGTCTGTTCTAAGCTTTGCTGTGCAGTGTTAATATCCCACCTTTAAATTCCAGTGCACATTAAAAGTGGCCGTTACAAAGGAAGAGCCTCCCCCCCCACCCCCGTGCGTGTGTGTGTCTGCGTGTGTGTGTGTGCATCCGTCCTGTATAGAAAAACTCTACAGCCGAAGTCTCACAGCAAGAGGCAGGCTAATTTTTTAAAGATCACTAAAACAGCAAGTCGCCAGAACGCTAACGTGTAGTAAATACTTCCCCGCCCCCCCCAGTGACATCACCGAGTGCCTGGACAGGCGGGAAACATATGTTGCTCCCTTCTTTGTTCTGATTCCGCTGCTGCCTGATTTTGAACAGCCTTGGCCCGGTGTGTTATGTTCTCCTCTCCATCCAGGCACTAGGGGATGGAAAAAGGTAGAGAAAATGCTAGAATCTGCCAGCGGCGGCAGAGGCAGTGGCAAAAATAGAAAACTCCATTCAAAGCATGTGGGTCACCAGTCTCAGCGTCCCCAGACTGGGGTCGGCTGGAGGGGGGGACACAGGCAGAGCACTGGGGCCTTCTCCTCGCAGTTCTCCTGGTTCAGTCTGTGGGCCCGGGTCCTGAGCTGTCCCTGGCCGCGCAGCCTCATCTGGGAGGAGGGTCCCATCTCTTCTAGGTGCCCAAACCCCGGATAGGAGCCTCTGATGCGCAGGACGTGTCAGCCCGGAGAAGGACTTCCCAGGGCTCCTGCTCCTCTCCAGACCCCAGGGGAAAAGCTTACACTTTTCCTGGCTCCTCCTGCACCAGTCGGCATCTTGGACACGGAGAGCACTTGGTCCTGCCCAGTCCACTCTGCTGGAATGACACCCCAACCCGCAAGCCAGAGGCTGCCTCAGGACCCTTCTGTTGTCTCCTTAAGGAGGGACCTCCTGGACAAGAGGGAGGAGCAGCCACCCGGGCAGGGCACAGATGCGTGGTCCCATAGGGACACCCCAAGGGAAGGATGGCATCCCCCCACGTGCTTGGTACCCAGCTCATAGCTGTCCCTCCTGTCCGCCTTCCCTCGAGCCCGGCCAGCAGCCTTCCCCGGTTCCTGGGGCTGCTCTTGTAAGCCTCCTCCTTCTCCCCAGTGTCCTCACCCCACTGCGTCCTGGAAAAGTATCCCCAACATAACGGGAGGCCAAGAGCGAAAGCCACTCCTCTCCCTGCCCCGCCACATTCAATCTCCACGACAGCCCAGCCGTCCCCCATGTCCTCTCCCGGTCATTGGCAGAATGGAGAGCGAAACGCACCTGTGTGGAGCACCTGCCGGGCACCAGGTGCCCATCACGTGCCATAGGCGTTGTTTCCCAGTCCTTGAGGAGACTGTGTCCCCCCCCCCACCCCGCTGTGTCCCCCGCGGGCAGCTGGAGAGTAGTCCCTGCTGCGCTTGGAGCTGCTCTTCCTTTGTTGTCCAAGGCTGCAGGCGGTAGGGTCTCCACATTGCTGCCTCCTGTTCTCCATTTTGTCTTTCTGCTCCTGCTCTCAGGGGTCACGGCACCTGGGGAGGGGCGCACCGGCAGCTTCCCAGCACCCGCCCCCCAGCATCTGTGCGCAAAAGCCCAAGGGCTGGTCCAGGAAAGCAGGAACTTGGCTGCAAAGGTGGGGGTAGAAGCGACAAAAGGGGCCACACCTCCGCCCTGTGCTGAGTACTTTGCACACCCCCATTCTAGAGAAAGTTAGTCACTCGAGTCCCGTGTCCAAAAGAGGCTGATCTATCTGACTTGAAATTCCTCTAAGAGTCGGGGTCAAATCACTCCATCTCTGGAATTCCTTTGCAAAGCAAATAAATGCAAGGCTATCCCCTTGGCAGGCGGCAGCCTGAAACCCTCTGTGTGTTCCTTCCCAGAGCCCCTGTGCCCACCTACCATCTAGAAAACTCCCTGCACTGGGCAGGAGGAACTAGGACCAGACATCCCCCAACCCCTAGGCTGGACGTCAGTGGAAGGCAGGGCGTATGACTGTAGAAACCACGTATGTGACTAGTGGTAGTGCACTGGTTAATTCACATGCCTATTTTATTAAGAAAAATATTTAAGAAACAGTGTTTTATTAAGTCGGTCATGTGAGGGGCAACATCGAACCGCTATTCACATAAAAACACCCCAACATTCCAGCATAACAGGAAAAGCGTCTAGTTTGATTCAAGTTTCTCATATTTAAGCAAATATTTTGTATTATTTAACCATTGTTTCTGGGTGGTATTACCTTTTACATCTGGTATCGCATTTCAAGCATTTACCATATTATTTCAATATTATTCTACCTATAGCTACATATTATTGTGAGGTTTCCATGATTATTAAACAGCCCAGTATTTGGCTGAACAGATAAATAGTCGTGTTTATAACTGTTTCTCTACTTTTTTTCCCCTTTTCATCTTATGGATCGCTCCATTAAACATACGAAGAAGTATGATGAAGAAATCAAGCTTCTTTTTCCTAAGGATGCTTTCCCAGAAAAGTAATTACTGGGCCAAAAGACACCATGACTTTATGACTATCTAGAAGATTGCGGCCATCTTACCCCATGAGTGGGTGAGAAGTCTATTTCACAAAACTATCATCTGTATTGTTAGCATTCAAATAATTTTTGCCATTTGATAAATGAAAAAAAATTGTGGTTTGTTTTCATTCATTCACCACGTGAGCCTGAATATCATCTGAGATGCTTACTCACCTATAGAATTTTCACTTAATGCATCATCTCTGCGCCTTCATTCCCACCCCAGGTAGGAATCGAAACATTTGCTAAAAAATTGGTGAAAATCCCTCATTTTGTGGTGACTGGATGACTTCCCCTGTGCATCGCCACCTCACCTGTGGCCAGCCCCTCCAGGACTGCCGAGCCCGTGGGCTGGTGAGCGCCTGCCCACCTCTGGGCTCCCACACACCTTCATCTGCTCTGGGGCCCCATCACTGACACCAGGGCTCTTGCCCCTGCCAGTGCAGTGACCCCCTTGCCCTGGGGTCTTGGCATGGGAAGCTGGGCAGATGAAAACTGAATGGGACCATCTTGGAGCAGAAACACTCCTTCTGAGGTCAAGGGTGTCCAGACTCGTGGGGCTGAGTCGCAAGCACAGAACACACAAACTCCCCAGGGCCCAGTGGGGATCGTGGTAGGATGCCGGTCCCTCCAACTTCTAGTTCCCGGACAGCATAGCCTCTTCTCTAACTTTCTTCCCTTCTCCCTCTTCCCTTCCCATCTACCATGGGTGTTCCAACATTTTAAGCTCACTCAGCATGAGCCACGACTTTCCCCAAGCGTCCAAGAGCACTTATGGCCTTTCCACCGTTTCCCACAGTCCAGGTTAAAGCCTTAAGTCTTATGTTATGGAGTCTCCTATCCTTCTGTTCAGCGTTCTGCCCTACCGTGATGAATACCCTTGGAATCCAGCCCCACACAGTCTCCTGGCTTCTGCTGGAAATGTCGGTGAGATCCCATGCAAAATGCATTTCCTCCCTTGGCAGATGCTGCCCTCCCCGAGCTGGGCAATGTTTTGGTGTGGAGGACAGGTGGGGAAAGATTCTGAGCATCTGTGCAGGGCATGCGTGCAATGCGGAGAACACAGCACAGTCTTGGAGCAAAGCAAGAGCGCTACCCTTTAACAAGGACACATGGTCCCCTTCTGCAGGTGTGGAGAGTGACAGGTGCCTAGGGATTCAAGACTTGCAAATTCATTGACCCAACGTTCAGGGCCCCACTATTTTGAAATCAGAGTCCCAAGGACAGTATAGTAAATTTTCTGGAGTTGAGAACAGTCCCCTCTGGGTTCCCCAGCCCTACAAACAAAAGAGCTATCCGATTCCTGATTCTCAGCTTCTTCTGCCCTCTGGGTGAAGAAGAGGGTGGTCACTCTTAATCAGCTCAGGCTTGCTGTAACAATAGATGGGGAGGACTTGAATAATAGACCTCTTTTTCTACCATTCTGGAAGCTGGAAAAGTCCAACCACAAGGTGGTGGCAGAATCAGTTCCCAATGAGAACCCACAGCCTGGCTTGCAGATGGCCACCTTCTCCCTGTGTCCACGCTCGGTGTCTTCCTGCTGTTACAAGGGTGCGAAGCTCCACACTCAGGCTTCTTTCAAATCTAATCACCTCCCAAACGTCTCACCTGCTAATACCCTCCCACTGGGAGTTTGGGCTTCCACACCTGAACTTGGGGAGACACAAACAGTCAGTCCATAGCAGAGGCCCTCTGACTCCCACACGTGTCTCCAGTGAATCACTCTTGCCTTTTGTTATTTCTCTCTAAAGCAGTGTGTCTCCTTTTGGACACTGTTGATAGTGAGACTTGATCACTCTTTGTTTGGGGGACTGCCCTTTGTACCTGTAGGAGGTTTGGCAGCCCACCTGGACTCTACCCACCAAACACCAGTCAGAGCAACTCTTTCCCTCCAAGTCATGACAACCCAAACATCTCTGATCACCACAAATCCCCTGGGGAGCAAAATATCCCCTTGATGAGATCCACTGCTTTAAGATATGGATAGCCCTCAACAAGAAACCCTGGATTCCACATTACTTATCATTGCTTCTCCCTGGAACATCTCCTCCTGTGAGCTCCCTTCCACCCCCACCCCAGCCTGGTGGGATGGCCTTCATGGTGGGTCAGCCTCTGTGGTAGGCTGGTCTTCATGGCAGATGGTCTTCATGATAGCTTGGCCTTCATGGCAGGATGCTCTTCATGGTGGGTCAGTCTCCATGGCAGGATGGCTTCCATGGTGGGATGGCCTCCATAGCGGGTCAGCCTCCAAGGCAGGATGGTCTCTATGGCAGGATGGCCTCCATGGCAGGATGGTCTCCATGGCAGGATGGCCTCCATGGTGGGATGGCCTCCATGACAGGATGGTCTCCATGGCAGGATGGCCTCCATGGTGGGGTGGCCTCCATGATGGGGTGGCCTCTATGGTGGGTCAGCTTCCATGGCAGGATGGTCTCCATAGCAGGATGGTCTCTATGGCAGGATGGCCTCCATGGTGGGATGGCCTCCATGGTGGGATGGCCTTCAAGGTGGGTTACCTCCATGGCAGGATGGTCTCTATGGCAGGATGGCCTCCTTGGTGGGATGGCCTTCATGGTGGGTTACCTCCATGATAGGATGGTCTCAATGGTGGGATGGGCTCCATGGTGGGATGGCCTCCATGGTGGGATGGCCTCCATGGCAGGA
>CM053605.1:165035119-165054467 GCA_028646535.1 Procyon lotor
GGGAGGGGCTTCCTGCCGTCAGCTCAGCCGCAGAAACACTCACACTGACCAGCGACGTGATCCAGCCGACATGATCCCAATGTTGCTCAGCTGAAGGAGGTTGCCCGGCAGAAGGATCCGGGTCACCTGCTAAGCAGGCATTACGCACCCCGCCGACCAAGAAGACGGAAGAGACCCTGACCCGGGAGGGTCCTGTGGGCCCCAAGGCCAGGGAAGAGCTGGGTTGTTCTCCGGCTCGGATGACAATGCGTCTTTGACGCGGACGGTGATGCTGGACAGGCCGAGTCTGTCTCTCTCTACAGCTGAAAACGCCACGGCCTGCAATGCCTGTCGCTCAAGCCCCACAAACCCGTGGGCCCAGCTCCGATCCGCTCAGCACCTGCCACCCTGGGCGGCCGGGCCAGCGGTAAACACCCCGGGAGCCTCCCTCCGGGGAAGATTTGCTTTCATTTCCACTGGCTGCCGGAATATGAACAGAACATTAAAAAAAAAAAAAAGTAAGACTTACAAAATAAGCCATCAGGAATAAAACAACCTTTAAGGAGAGCGGTCCTTGTAAAGCTTTGCTCCTCCGGATAAACGATACGATTTATATCCATTGCTTTCATTTGTGGTCAACAGCACCGGAGTCGTATAGACCACATCAGAGCTTGAAGAAACATAAAACACCGTGGGCTCTATCAGTGCCGTGTCCGGCAGGAGAGATCAGGCCGCGAGGAAGACACCCCGACTTCGCAAACCCGCATCTAGTCCTGGGCTGAGAGAATTCTGACATTCATTTTTTTTTACATATCTGATAGTCCCTGAACAACCTAACTTTAGAAACAGTGGTCCTTGAGAAAACCCAGGCCGTTGTCAATTTTGACTGGCACCCGTGCTTTCAAAATATTTTACAAATGTTAAATGAGTCTCTTACGTCTAATCAGAATGCTCAATGTCAAACGCTTAAGGTTGAGAATGTAATTATTTTAAGAGACATCAATTTGATTTATGCTTTACTTTCTCTGTACTTTTTTTTTATTTTAAAGATTTTATTTATTTATTTGACAGAGAGAGATCACAAGTAGGCAGAGAGGCAGGCAGAGAGAGAGAGAGAAGCAGGCTCCCCACTGAGCAGAGAGCCCGATGTGGGGCTCAATCCCAGGACCCTGAGATCATGACCTGAGCCAAAGGCAGAGGCTTTGGCTGAGCCACCCAGGCGCCCCTCTCTGTACTTTAATATGCACAGATGTGTGTGTTTGTTTTTAGAGGAACCACAGCCGGATTTCTACTGTGGCGGTAACTGGGAGGTAAGAGAACAAAGAGAGAAAGAATGACAAGTACAGTAACCATCACGGTTGTGAGTTGAGTTGTGTCAGAGTCCCAACCCCCTGTGTGTGTAGCCTCATGTGGATAGGGTCTTTGCAGATGGAATGCGGTTACGATGAGATCATAGGGTGTGCCCTAACCCAGTGATCGGTGTCCTTGTAAGAACAGAGAAAAAGACATCCTGCCGGGGGCTGCTGGCCACACCCGTGACTAAGAGAAAGACCCACGACCGATTGTCTCTTAAAGCCCTCAGGGCTGTGGCTCTGCGGACACCAGGATTGCAGACTTCCAGCCTCCAGGGTACACTTCTGTTGTTTTACATGACCCGGTTTGCAGTCATCTGTCACAGCAGCTCTAGGACACCAGCACCGAGGAATCCGAGAGTGGCAAAGCAGAGCCGTGTCCGCGGGACCCTGCTCCAGGAGGCCCTGTTGTGTCTTCAGGCCCGGAGTTCATACAGTTCTGCAGAAACACAGATCGTTTTATCGAGGTTCCCATGCAAAATTGTTTCTACCTTAGTGTGAGTTACCAGCAAGACAGGACGTGAGTTGAGGAGGTGCAGAGGAGTAATTAACAGGGGAAGCGATCTCTAAGTGCGGCACGGAGACGGGAAAGGTAGGTCTAGTGCCGGTGAGTGCTGTGGGCGACACGGTGCAGTCAGACCAGGAGGCCCGGCGCATGGCGGCAGGTGGGGCTTGGGGTGGCTGAGCCCGTGAGGCCGGAGCTGCCTCCCTTCGCATCAGCAACCCTACATGCTAACACCCTGCAGGCAGCAGACATAATCCTTAGTGAATCAGAGGGCGGTCTGGCCGGTAGTCACCAAGTTGTGTAATTCCAAAAGGTTTTCTAAGATGAGAGAGTTAAGCAAAGAAAGCTGGGACTATTCAGAAGTGCTGGAACCCATACTGGCAAACAGATCTATTACAAAATATAGATGTTTTCAGCAATTCTTTCAGAGTTATTTATAGATCCCATATCCGCAAATTCATCTGTTCATCAAAATGGATTTGTAACCCCCACATCAATACTCACGGTGCCTTCTCTGTCATGCATGGGGACGCCCAGGGTGGCCCCAAATCTGCATTGACCAGTGTGCATGCTCCACTCCCTGTCTCAGCGCTCAGACGGTGACAAGGGTCAGCTCTGTGGTATTTTGTGCCGTGCGTTGGTAATTTCCCTGTTTAAAATAGCCCCGTATGCCATGCTACAGAGCCGTGGAGCTATTCCTAAGAGTGAGAAGATGGGACGAACCTCTGGGGGATAAGCTTTGCTCCTGCCAGACGTCTTCAAACAGAGACACACGTAAGACAAAGTATGAATTGATGGGTTGGGGAAAATGTCATAACCAGAGCTTGGAGGAACCTGACCCCATCTCTCCCCCTAGGAACAGTGGCTCAGCATTTTCACATTCTGTGTTCATGGTGATTCTATGGAATATAATCCCTGCTAGTGACGAGCATCCCCTGTGCCGTGACAAGTTTTCAGCACAATACTTTCAGTGAACTACCTCTGTCCAAAAGACAACTATCATCAACCAGTCAGGAAAGAGAACACTACCCAAAATATCAGGAAGAGAACACTACCCAAAAACGCTATCCAGAATAAATCTCATGTTTATTTTTTTTTATGTTTATTTTTATTGCACATTGACTTTAGGTTCTGCAAAGGGTGATAATAATCTTTTACCATTTTGCTTAACCTCTGCATTAACGAACCGGGATTGAAAATAAATGTGTGCACACATATGTAAATAATGTTATACCTGTTTGTTTTGAGCACAAGGGAGAATAGGTTAAAGTGAAGTCACGTGTTAATGTATTCCAATTAGGAAAAACTGGAAAAACAATCCAAAGCACTTGATCAAGTAATTGTTTCTGGAGATCATTACTTAAGAAAGTTAGACTGGTAAACAGAGGCCGAGCGATTCAGAAAGGAGTTACTGCAAAAAGTTAACGACAAAAAGAGGATTACGGACTTTGAAGACCAAGGCTGTATTTAACCACAGATTTGCAATGTCTTGTTTTAGCTTGAACCCCCATTTTCCCTCAAGGCAAAGTATTGGTGTTTACTGTTCTTAATTGCTGGTTTTAGCAATTCTTCAGGGAATGAAGGAAGACCTGTCAGCTCCCAGCCCCACGGGGCTCCCCAGTGTTCTGCGTCCTGGTCATGTCCACCCAACGCAGACTCCGGCCACACACTTTTTAGCTTTCGTCTAGCTAGAGAACTTAAGAACAGAGACTTCATTATTTCAGTTCTCCGAGTTGAGAGAAACAGAGTGTTATTATTTCAAAGAGTGAGTTTTCTTATTGACTTACCAGGGAGAACATTCATAGAGTTTGGAAGGTCTCAAAATGCGTTAAGAGTTCTGAGATTTTGAGATTCAGGCTCTGCCAGCCGGTTTTGTTTTGGTTCTTGTTTTTGTTGTTGTTGTTGTTTCTAAAATATTCATAAAGACTTCCTCTCCAGAAGGCACTGCACGTTTGTGTGGGATCCCAGATTGCTTGGGTGGCTGTGGTAAGAGATACGTGTGGGTTTTCAAGGATGCCTGTGCGAGCGGAAGAATGCGGCCTTTGTTGTAGCTTCCTTCTGTAAATTGAAACTTGCCCGGTCCCTGGAGGAGGAGCCCGACTGGCCACATACTGTCCTGTCTTCTGCACCCAAATGCTCCCAGCACCTGACTGCAGTCCCAGCCCCCTGCAAGCCCTTTCCCCGCTTTGAGCCAAAGTTACCCCAATAGGCTTGCATTTTCCCGGTGAAGACGATGCAAGGCAGACGGGCTGGGTTGAGTTGAACATCCTCTGGATGCTGGGAAACATTGGGGCATCACCATGCGCTGCAGGGCAGAGCTATGACAATGGAAATCACTTAGTGCTTCTGTGGGGAAGGGAAAAGAGGCAGGTGTTCATCAAAAGCTGCCATGAGTGGAGATCTGATTAACACGTCCATGAGAAAAGAGGAATCTAAAATGCCAAGGAACAGGAAAGCTGGAAGAGATTTTGATGGGTGGCCTGGACTCTGCCTCCTATGGCTACTGAGGACTCAGCTTTCATGGAAATGTTTTAATGAGCAACTATGGGGACTCTAATCAGCTATAATAGGGTATTTTGTAAGGTCCATACAGAATAGATGAAATTTTAAAATAAAACCTTTTTTTAAGAGACTTACTTATTTATTTTAGGGGGAAAGGGACAGAGGGAAAGGGAGAGAGAGAGAATAAAAAGCAGACTTCATGCTGAACATGGAGCCCAAGGAGGGGCTCCATCCAGGACCCCAAGATCATGACTGGAGCAGAAATCAAGAGTCGGATGCTCAATCAACTGAGCCACCCACCCAGGCATCCCTAAAATAAAACATTTTGACAAACATCTTACCCAACCAATATTATTTGAAAATAGCTGCCTTGTGCCTGATGCTCTGCTTAGTGCGAGGGATACAAAGATGGGAAGACGTGGCTCCTCCTGACAGTGACGAGGCTTCAGCTCAGAGAAGAGAAATCAAGGACGTGTCCAACAGCCACAGCCAGAGGCCCTTGATGAACTAACAGGTGTCAGTATGGAGGGACATGTGCAGTCTTCCGGCGTTTTTATCAGTGACTCAGTGCAGAGATGGAAGACATTTCATCAAATCCGCAAGTCCCAAAGGGATGGCAGCGACAATGGATGGCCGGGTCGGAATGCAAAGAAACTTCTAAACATCTCCCAGGCTAAAGCTGCAGTTTAGCTGGAGTGGATGTGATGTCCAGTCCTAGGCAGGAAGACCTGAGAGGGTTCCTGGCAGCTACCAGAGGAGGACAGGCACCATCGGCTTTCCTGGCTCTTTAGCCTGTAGGTCTGCACTGCTCGGCTCCGTCTATAACTGGACAGGACCTGACACCCCTGTTGTTGGGGCCTCACTGGGGTGCAGGACTTGGCCGTCTGTAAACAGGAGGAAGTGGATGGAGACAGACCAGTCCAGGGATGGGAAGTGACAGGTGCACTCAGAAGGCTACCAGGAAGGTGGGAAGTTAGACTGGGCACATGTTACGCAGCTCTGAGGTCTAACTTAGATGGGTGGGAGCTCCAAGCATGGCGATAAAACAAAATAAATCAGAACACACAACTGCAGGGAGAACCTCTGGGCCTCCTCAGCTCTCCAAATAAGGAAATGTCTGTTCTCAGCGCTGGTGAACTGGGGACTCAGGGGTTAAGATAAGAAGTTAGGATAAATAAGCAAGGAACTGCTAGCCGGGATCTGAGCCTCGGATATCACTTGCAGTGTTGCTTCCCTGGAGCCAGTCCTCACACAGAGCGGACCTGGGAGTTTTCTGTGTGCTCCCTGACCAGGGCCTCCCAGATGCCCCGTCGGCTCCTGGTCCATTTCTGCCATGCACCTTCTCAGGGACGCCGTGCAACCATCCATGATCCTGGCACTAACACCATGTGTGTTCTCAAAGGCCGATTGAAAGGTCATGTTTTTGTCCCTGTCCTCACAAAATCAACTTTGCAGGGATTCCCTAAGTCCTAAACCTCCCACACTGGAGACATCCTCCAGATTAATGGCATTGGTCACACCTGAGGGTGTTGGATGACGTAACTTAGGAGGGGTCAGATGCCTTGTGTCACCCCTTCTCCTCTCCTGAGCTTATATCCTCTGGGCCAGATTTCTCCAAAACCATTCCTCTGTTTTCTCTGTATTTGGACCCAGAGGTGTGTCACAGGGGATTTCATAAAACTGAAACTTCTATCAGTCTGCTGTTTTCTAGTTCGTAGCTGTAAGTGTCGTGTCTCTAATACAGTTTCCTAGGTGATTCCTGAATCTGTGAACGCCAGCAGATGCTGCCACAATGAGGGAAAGAGCCACAGTGTGAAACTGAAGGAGGCAAAGTACATTTTGTGGGGAAATCCAGCGACAAAAAGCACACCTCTGCACATCCACTCTATGGCGCGGGGGCAGCCCCCGCGCATTTCGTAAAGGCCAGCTCTTAGCTTCCCACCACCTCCTGCCACCCGCATGGTTCTGTCCTTGAAGTGGCTGGTCCTGTGGGTACTGCTCCCGTGGACGGAGGAATGTGCCTCTCTCACCTGCGGTTACACTGGGGGAGGAGCTCACCTGCACCGAGTCCCACATTCCTCCCTGGCCCAGCAAGATGGGAGAGACCGGCAGGAAGAGGAAAATGAGGAAGTGGGAGCTGCGTAGCCAGAAGCTGCCCCGCCCCCCCTTCACGGAGACGATGCTTCTCTGACGTCACCGGTCTGTATTACGGAGAGCAGCGCTGCTTCTGGCAGGACTCACCGTAAACTCTGGATGAATGGTTGTCTTTCCCAAACAGAGACCTGGGAAGCTGAGCTGTATTTGCCCGAGGTGGGGTCTGGGGGCAGCACCTGGGGGCATAGCAGAGGAGCACCAGGAGCTTTGGGGGTGATGGGTGTGTGCATCCCCTTTGCACTGGTGGGTTGTGTGTGTGCACATACGCCAGACTTGGAAATTGTACCCTTTATATATGAGCCCTTTATTATTGCCAATCATCCCTCGATAAAGCCGCTAAAATGAAATCTATAGATTTTCTTCTCCTAGAACGAGTTGAATTTTGATATGCACTGTGTGAATACTTCACCAAATATGCAAAATATTTTCCCAAATCCAAAATCTTGCCAGTGTTCTCCAATCACTTAATTATAGGATTAGAGTAGATTTCCCAGTACTTAGCCTCATACCCTATCCGGCTTTATAGATCACTTAACCCTTTTCTTCTTCCTTGTCACGACATAAGCTTGATTCAGGGTTCAGGAACGTATTCTCAATTTTGCCTCACTAACTTAGGTGCTTTTTTATAAGCATAAGGTGGGATAAGGTGATCCAAATGTTTGTGGTTTTGTTTTTGTTTTCCTTATGAAGAACTATCTAATTTCCTGCTGTTTGGCTTCCCGTGTGGAGGCTTATTTTGTGATGCCACGGCTACCCCAAGTTTACCCATTCCTATATTAAGCCCAGGAGTCCTTACTTTCAAGGAAGAGAAAGAAGATGATGTTGTCAGAAATTTACTAAGCCAGGGACTCTAGGTGTGGCCCCAGACTGGTTCTCTGCACAGAAGGGGCTCATGACATTTCTGAGTGTGAGTACGTCAGATGGGCATCCTGGACACTGACCAAAAGTGGGTAATCAGGACAGTGGACGCTCTCTGATCTTTCCTACTTTTCATGAGGAATTTGAATAAAACCAGAACAGGATTAGAAGCAAATATCCAATTAATTAAGGGCTCTAATCACTCAGCTTGCTTATTTAAGGAGATGTCCAAATAATTAACTGATTTTCAACCCTTCGACAAGGTAAATCTGGTCAAAGTAGAGTATCTTTTGCTATAAAAATTCCCTTTTAAAAAAATACTATGTCTAGAAAATGTTCCAAGTCTTTTTTTTTAAAAGATTTTATTTATTTATTTGACAGAGAAAGAGAGAGAGAGATCACAAGTAGGCAGAGAGGCAGACAGAGAGAGGGGGGGAAGCAGGCTCCCTGCTGAGCAGAGAGCCCGATGCGGGGCTCGATCCCAGAAGCCTGAGATCATCACATCACCTGAGCCAAAGGCAGAGGCTTTAACCTGCTGAGTCACCCTGGCGCCCCGAAAATGTTCCAAGTCTTTGACCCAGCATTTCACTCCTAGAGATTGGTCCTCATGCTGGAATCAGAAACACATCCAAGGATTTATATCAAAGTTGTAGCTATTATAATTTTATTGTCATAATATCTGCAATAAATCACAGTAAGTTGAAGTATTGGCATCATTTACATTAATGAAAATTGGAAAGGCCCAATTTTTGAGCTCTATAAACCTGCTGTTTATATAATAAACAATATTTTATCAATAATAAACCGGATATCAATAATAAACCGATTTATCAATAATAAACCGGATATTATTGATACATCCATCTTATCAAATGTGCAGATGTTAAGAACACATTTATTAAGAAATTTTGGCGATAGGGAAAAGAATCTACGGTAGAATGTTTAAAAAGTTACAATAAAAATTAGTGCAATTCGTGCAGAATGAGATGAATGAATCAGCTGACGCCAGTTCCCTACACCCGACGTTGTCGGATTCATGGTGCACAACGATGCTCGGCATCGCCCCGGTGATGATACACACCTGGACGGCAGACCAAGAGCCAGGACGCAGCGCTCAACCTCCAGAACTGGGTTCCAGGGAATATCAGTCTTTTTATCCCCGTGCATCTTCTAAATTGCATGCAGTGACTTTCTGACCTATTGAGAACAGAATTATTTACAGAAAGGAGGGAAACCACAACCCCACAGTGACACGTCTTGTAGAAACCAGCAGAGATTGAATTCTGATATTCACGAAATTAGATGGAGGACTGAAGCCGGCAAGTGGTAAGAATAAGACCTGTAATTTAACCTCCAAACTGACCTTTTCTTTCAGGAGTGGTTGTTATTGGTTTTATGGAATGACTTAATCATTTTTATAATTTTTAAATGATTTCAATCTGCCAAAAAGTAACTGGGAGTATAATGGTTAGGAGAGCTTTGCCTTTCCAAAATGTATTTATTGGGAGTGTGTGTGTGTGTGTGTGTGTGTGTGTGTGTGTGTGTGAGAGAGAGAGAGAGAGAGAGAGAGCAAGCCAGTGAACATAGGTACACCACACCTGTGCATTTTTTTTTTCAAATCATGTATTTTGCTTCGCCCAGGTTTTTACAACAAATGGATTTGCAAGGCGCTGTCAACAGTCCCATTTAAGTGGCAACTCAAGGGACCTGCGGGGAAGACCTGGGCCCCCCGCACCTCTCCGGACACCGGCTGCTGTGATGCTCAGCCCTCAGAGCCCTGAGCTCTCGCCATAAAGTTTGGCAGCTTGTGCACATCCTCGGGCTGCCGCACACCTGTCGTGAGCTCTCGGGCTCCTCCCATCCCTGGACGAAGGAGGCGGTGAGAACAGCACCGTTCAAACTGCCCAACGAGCTCTGACAATCAGGAATAACCTGAAGTCTTTTAAGCAGCACTGCTTTTAGCGGCCCCCATAACTGTGACCTGCGCACATTCCTGTTTTCACTTGTCACACAGGCCCTGCTGACGCGGGCGCCTTCGTGGCCTTCTGAGCGTGGCCCTGTCTGGCCCCGGGCTTCTGAGCAGCCGTGGAATGCTTCCCACTGAAATGAGGGCACGGCTGGAGAACGGCGTTGCTAAGCACAGAACATTTGCTGCTCTGTCTGTTACCAATTCCCAGAATGCTGTGGGGTTGCTTTTCTGTTTCTGGACTCACTTCCTGATACTTACAAAGAGCATCAAAACAACTGATAAACCACCCGTAATAAGTAACCACACATCATGAAATCATCTGTTACTCAAACCTGTGTTATGACAAAGAAGAAAAAGCCACTGGCCTCCTACAGTTATTGCTACATGATTGCAAAAGAGCAGTGGGTTAAAGTTGTATTTTACTTTTCTTCCAAAACTCTGTTTGCCGGAGAACGTAGCCTGCATCATTCCTGTTGCTTGTACTGATAATTCCATAATATGGGCTGTTTTCATAGGCAAATGAATTTGCAAAATCAGACCTAGTCTTCCAGATTATGCTGCCTTAGTTACAAATATCAACAAAGTCAGCAAATAAACAAGTCTCAAAGGAGCTTTCTAGCAAGTTCTGCTAGCATCACTGGATTCCTCTGGGAAGGATTATACAACTATTGTTTATTCACTCATCTGTTAACTAGATCAGTAAATACATATTGCAAACCTACTGTGAGCAAGGTTCTTTTAAGGAACTGTGCCGGGTGGGGGGAAGATACAGAGCAGCATAATTAATTACAACCAGGGGCATAGTAGAGGAGGTAAATTATATGGCCAGAGCTAAAAAATAAAATTCCTGTCTCAGGGAAACCCAGGTAAAGCCAGAAACCCCGTCCTCTCCCTGACCCTCCGTATTCTGTCTGGTGCCTGATGTTTGCTCCTTGCCCCCCTCCTCTACGGAGGGAATGGCACCGTGCCAGCCTCCTGGATGGCCTCTCAGGACCCACCCCTGTTCCCCTCCGCAAAACTGTCCCTCCCACAATAAGCCCCGATCTCATCATTGAGATGCATAAAACCTTAAATAGCTTCCCGTTTCGTTTTAGAATAAAGGCTGAAATTTTCACCGTGGCCCACATTATCACGGATGCTGGCGTGGACAGCTGGCCCGTCCACCTGCCCAGGCTGGTGCTGGGTCACAGCTCCTCTTGTGCTCTGCTAAAGGCACCGTCTTAGGATCTGTGAATGTGCTGCCTCATTTCCTGTTCTAGAATCTTCATAATACTGGACCCACCCCCAGAACACTCTTACCGTGGTGTACCAACCTCCAATCCTTCCTGCTGACCTCAACTCCAAGTCTCGTATGCCCTCCTCTAAAACACCAGGCTGGATTACAACATATGTTCATAGAGCATCCTTTTTTAGTTATTAGCTCTTATTTTAATTAGACACCATTGTATGTGACAGAAAAGAGGAAACACCAATGACTTAAAACAAGTCTATACCTTTTTACTTGACAAGTATGGCGCTGAATAGAGCCAAATGAAGCTCTGAAGGTATCAGGGACCCATAGTCCGTCTAGACCCTTTCCCTAGTCAAGCTCAACGTTTTGCTTGCGCCGTATTGTCCATGTCAGCTAATCAAGCTCCCTAACCAAAACTGTGCTCCCAGCAGCATAACGAGGAAACAGGAAAAGAAGACCCAGGCTCCCTTACTTTAGGAATACATTTCATAAGCTGTACTTCAATGTACAAACCATTGGCTGGAACTTATTCAAATGCCACACCTAGCTGCAAAGAAGTCTAAAAATTTAGTAAAAAAATGGATGGCCATTGCCTAGCTAATAATAAGGGTATAAAAGAAATAAAGCTGATGACATGATCTTCTTGGCCATGGCCCGTTTTCTAGGTTGGAAACTTCATGAAGACCAGATCAGATCAGTGTACTCACTGCTGTATTCCTGGAACTGACCTGACGTACTACCCGTACATTGTAGATGATTCATAAATATCGTTGGATAGGTGGATGGACGGTGGAAGGTTGGAGAGAATGGATGGGTGGGTGGATGGGTGGGTGGATGGGTGGATGGATGGATGGGTAAATGGATGGATGGGTGGATGGATGGAGAGACTGGATGGATGGATGGATGGATGGATGGATGGATGGATGGATGGATGGATGGGTGGATGGATGGGTGGGTGGATGGGTGGATGGATGGATGGATGAAAGTTGTATCCAGACAACTTTCAGAGACAGAACTCACACCTTTCAGATTGGTGGGGGGAAAGGGAGGTGATTGGGAATTGGGAATTGTCATCTTGAAGGTATGATTTGAACTGGGATAAAAGACAGGCATAAAGCCATCTTAGAGCATACGGGTCACAGATCAAATTCATCCCTCTCAGACCCCCACCGTGCGGCATCCTCCTGGACCCCACACTGCTGGTCTCTTTACTCTTCATTAAGAAGACAGGAGGGACAGGAGAGGAACCCACTGCTGCAGGGCTGCCAGCCACACAGTGCTGCGTCCCCATCTCTCTGCTTCCTCCTCACTTTCAAGTGATGAGGTGTCCTTTTCCCTACTGACGGTCCCCATGGGATCTGCTGCACCATCTCCTCCCCTTCTCCCATGCCCCTGGCCCCATGGTCACTTTCTCCACACTGGCTCATTGCTATTTGCATACACATGTGTTCTGGCTTCTTTTATTAAAAGATTGTTTTTATTGAGGGGTGCCTGCGTGGCTCGGGGGGTTAAAGCCTCTGCCCTCAGCTCAAGTCGTGATTTCAGGGTCCTGGGATCGAGCCCCCGCATCGGGCTCTCTGCTCAGCAGGGAGCCTGCTTCCCCCTCTCTCTCTGCCTGCCTCTCTGCCTACTTGTGATCTCTCTTTCCCTGTCAAATAAATAAATAAAATCCTTAAAGAAAAAAAAAAAGATTGTTTTTATTGAAAGATTGATTTTCACCCAATAAAATCCCCAGGTCTTTGCTCCCTTAGATGACAAAGCTTCCTGAAAGGATGCGAGCCCTTGTCTTTACTTCTTGGCCTCTCACGCCACCCAGACTCTCCCCCATCCCTCTGGGCTTCTGGCTTCTTCCCAGAGGGGGCCCTTTCTTGGGGGACTGCTGGTGGCCACAGCGTGGAGGTCTCACCCCTCCTGACAATCGGGATTTTAAGCACGCAAAAACATGCTTTATCTCTAGAAACACGTGTTCTCGAAGCTTCCAGGGCCCAGCCCATGTTTGCCCCATATCACGGGCCCCTCGGCTGGGCTATAAGTGCCCAGTCTGGGTGGGACTCCTTCCCAGTCCTTTCTTTCCAGAGGATCCCATTTTGCCCAACGACTTTGAACAATCTGTCTACCAGTGGCTCTCTGGCACTATTCTGGGGTTTTATTCATGACAAGAAAAGGTGGGTCTAAATTAAATGCCTACTGAACCAGTCTTACCCTGGGACAAAGGCACTTAGAAGGCGGATATAAAATCTGAGAGAAGTAATGACTCTATGGGTAAAGAGACTGTAGTCATTTTCATTTTGATGCTTTGCCCTCCAGCACGAAAGGAGGGACTACAGGTAATGACCACAGCACAACAGGTACAGAATTGGGACAGTCCTGGGCACCACGGAAAGCTCAGGCAGGGAAACTGAAAATGGCCTGAGTAGAGCAAAGAAAGGGGAGGATACGGTGAAACATCTTGAAATAATGTTACAGCGAAGGAGCTGGAGGACAAACAGTAGTATGTAGCCAACTAAAACACATTGAGAAAAAGATGCTCTAAAAACATAAATGAAACCAAGGGAAAGGCCAGCACCGAGAACTGTAAACATCTTTGCAAATAGACCGTGTTGTAAACACAGGGCAGAAGAACAAACCGCCAGTTGCCCGGGTTCTCACAGAAACAAGAGTAGGTCCCGAGGAATTCACTGAATGAGCCCCAAGCGTCGGTCTCAGCATGAAGGACCCACACAAACCACCGGGTGCGATGGGAGACAGCTCAGCGTCACCGCGGAATATTCTCTCCAGACGTTAACCCTCGGTTCATCTTGAGGCAATATTCAGCAACAATTGGTTTTCTGATTATTCACTTAAGTCAACTCAGATATAAAACAACAGACCCGTTTACGAAGATATGGATTGTAGCCGATGGGAAGGGAAGTCACATAAACAAGAAATCGATGATTAATGATACGCAATCGCAAAGCAAATATAGAGGTCATACGGCATCCTGCATATAGCTGAGGAGGGTGAGTTACAAGTCCGTCCGGCTGTCCTCAGCTCTATTGATTTTCCTACTCCTTATATGTGAAAACTGAAGAAAGGCCAAGGGAAGGACTCCAACAGATTTTTTTTTTCTCACCTTTGGTTTGAGTGAAACCCATTAGGGCACATTCTTCTTGATACACCCGTGAACGTGTGGTCCTTCCGCAGGATCACAAAGGGAAATTATGCCTACATCGCTTCCTCTGTGTTTTGGAAAACAGTCATTTGAACTCCTCTGAAATGGGATTTCGGGGAAAGCTTGGGGACGGTGGACAGAGAAGGGGGACACCCCCCCCAGGGCAGCCCACTGCAGCAGGAGCCCAGCAAACCTCTCTCCCAGACCCTCGGCTGGCGCAGGTCAGCATGGGCCTGCGCCCTTCCTGAGTGTTCTTTAGGAAAATGGCAATTTTCTCCCCCAGATAACATGACATTCAATTTCACCCAAAACCCACACCTGGCCTTTGAAGGTCAAAGAAGTGGCTGTGTGTTTTACTTTATTAATGGTGACAGAAGAACCATCAGGAATGTGGGAGAACGCTATTATGCCTGCCGTGGGATGTGCACTGTGATTTAGAGGAGCCTAAGGAAAAATGTCAAATGGAAGGTATTTAATGCAAAGCAAAGCAGAGATCATCTCCATTTAGCGCAGTTGTCTTAATCGTTTTACACACCCTGGTGAACCAACAATATTAGGGTTACTATTTTACTTCCCAAATTTAAGCCTGAACTAAATTTCTTGGAAATATTCCTCTGAAATGATGGAAATAAGAGAATATGGGGCCACTTCATGTTTCTAAATGTATTTGATTATGTTCATCCTTATTGTATTATTTCCTCAAGGCTTTCAAATTAACAAACAGAATCCTGAGAAAAGAAATGTCATCAAAACATAGGCAAGTCAGAGCTCAACATGAGGCATTAAGGATAACAGACACTTTCGATGGTTTTTCTGCTGTTTCCTAAGTTTCTGCACAGAGCTGTGCTCTGGGAAGCCCACCCCGCTTGACTCTGCCAGGCCTTCCAGCATTACTCAGCAAAGAGGCAGAGAGTGGCCTTTGCTTCGTCCCAAGCAGCCCTGCCGAGTCACATGCTAATTCCAAGGGGAGCCTTGGGACAGAGGCAAGCAGGAAATGACACTGAGGACCAAGACCTTGGCCATCGAGTACCAAGCGAGTGCCCCGGACTCTGCACCCCGGTTTCCCTACTCATAAAGAGAGGGGTGGCACTAGATCGTCGAGGTTCTTTCCAAAATGAAAACCCATCATTGCTTAATGCCTTTTGGCAATTGCCAAAAAAGCACTTTTTTCTAGAAAAGATTCACAAATGGACCATGCAGGAGCCTGGTATCTTCATAGACTGAGACAAGATCAAACCTAAGGCCATAAGTAAACCAAATGTTACTTAAGTTTACGTAAGTAAACCAAATATGTAGTCATATTTTTGAGACCCGTAGAAAATGGGAATACGCAATCTGCTTTTTCATGCATCACACTGACCCTTCTCTAAATTGATTCTAAATTCTTGATGCTGCCAGAGGTTCCACAATTATATAGGACAGGCGAGGAAAATTCTCACCAGTATTAAAGAAATAAGACGAGCCTTGATAGGGCTAATAAATAAAATAAGAGGTCTGTAATTAATTTATTTAAACATAACTTGGCAGGCGTGAGCATACCTTCTTTTCGAATCTCCACATCATTTTTCTTCCACAGGAATAGCAGATAATGAGCTATTTTGAATTTGTTCTCTTTACTTTTCTTCTCTAAATGAGTTATCCTTGGAAACATTATTAAGTACCTTTGAAAGTATAATTTCAGTAGCAGCAACATAACTCATTATAATTAAAAAATTCAAGTACTCGTTATTTTTACTAAAATAACTAACACTGCAACAAATATCCTTATAATAACTCTTTGCTTCAAGATTATTTATAAGATAAATTACTACTATTTTTTTTATTCCTGCTTTTAGGCCCTGATCGGACTGCAAGTTCTTCAGGTTGAGAACTCTGTCTTGTATCACACCCGCATCATATAATATTTGTATTATTTGTATTATGTATCACTACAGTGATAAATTGTAGTCTCTAATGGGTGCCTCTCAGGAAAGCGCCCGTCAGAACAGAGACATCACAAATTGAGATTTATTTTGTTGAGTCCGGCTATGAAATAAACACAGAGCAGGGATAGAAAATCAACTTAGAGAAACAGACTGACTCTTGTGTCTATGAAACTTAGAAGTGGTCACCCTGATACCAAAGACAGTTAAGGACTCTACATAAAAGGAAAACTATAGACTCATATCCCTGATGAACAGAGATGCAAAAATTCTCATCAAAATATTAGGGAACCAAATTAAAAAACATCAAAAGGATCAGACACCATGACCAAGTGGGATTCACCTGTAGGATGCAAAGATAGTTCAGCATTCACAAATCCGTCATTGAGACACATCACATTAATAGAAAAAAAGATTTAAAAAAAGATCCTCTCAATAGATGCAGAAAACATATTTGACAACGTGCAACGTCCTTTCCTAACAAAATCCCTCAACAAATTGGGTAGAGAATGAACACACCTCAACATAACAAAGACCATGCATGACAGGCACACAGTAGGCATTGTAATTGGTGGTGAAAGGTTAGAAGGTCTTCCTCCAAGACCAGGAACAAGACAAGGTTGCTCACTGTAAACTCTCTGACTCAACATAGTCTGGGACGTCCCAGCCAGAGCCAACAGGGAAGACAAAGAAATAAAAGGCAACCAAATTGGAAAGGAAAAAGTACAATTGTCATCATTTGCCGATGATATGACCTTATATATAGAAAATCCTGGATGGGGCACCTGGGTGATTCAGTGGGTTAACCCTCTGCCTTCGGCTCAGGTCGTGATCTCAGGGTTCTGGGATCAAGCCCCGCATCAGGCTCTCAGCTCCGCGGGGAGCCTGCTTCCCCCTCTCCCTCTGCCTGTCTCTCTGCCTACTTGTGATCTCTCTCTCTGCCAAATAAATAAATAAAATCTTTAAAAAAAAGAAAAGAAAATCCTAGAGACCCAACCAAAGACTGTTGGCACTAGTACCATTCCTCATGAAGGAACGGATACATAACCCACAGACAGCGATCAGTTGCATTTCTGTATAGGAACAATGAAATACCAGAAAAAGAAACAAAACAGTCCCATTTCCATTATCAGATGTTGTCAGAAGCCTCAGCCTGGGCCTCCCCATACAAAGTTTTTCTAACTTATCTCTATGTCTTGCAGGCTTCTGAGCTGATTTGATTTCCCATGTGGGTCCCCCGGGGAGAGAAAACTTGGTTGCTGTGACTTTCAGCCCTCCTGGACCTTCTGAAGCTATTTCTCATTGAGAGTAAGACCCAGTATTTAGTCCCCCGATTAGCAAACACGTGGTGCCCAGCAGGTGTTTGCTAGATTC
Source organism: Procyon lotor (assembly GCA_028646535.1). Taxonomy (NCBI): domain Eukaryota; kingdom Metazoa; phylum Chordata; class Mammalia; order Carnivora; family Procyonidae; genus Procyon; species Procyon lotor. Next base: position 165,052,117 of record CM053605.1, read on the forward strand.
TGTACCAGGCCTGGGGGACACAAGGACACGTAAACCACGCGTGTTACCCGCAGGGAGCTGGCCGTCGGAGGGAGGAGACCCAGCAGGGTAAGTAGGCGGCTGCAGCCCGGCATGATGGTGTGATAATTCCTGTGATGTCCTTAACCCCGGGGCCGCGGGAGTCCACGGGAGGGGCCTCCAGCCAGGCCGGAGGGCAGGGGAGCATCAGGGAGCATCTCTGGGATGAGATAGCAAATCTGGATGCAAACGTGGGGGAGCAGAAGTTAGGAGGGTAATGGGGAGCATCAGTGGCCAGGGGCGGGACGTGGGGCCGGCGTGGCTTCCAGGTAGAGAAAGGCGAGGCTTCTGCAGTGAGCGGCGGGGTGCCCGCCCTCGGAGAGGAGGCTGAACGCGGCGCCCGAAGACCTCACGAAGTGTCTCCACCGTTTATTCGACGGCCGCCCCGCTCCGCGGGATAACGGATGCACAATTGGGCTGCAAGGTGCAGATTATCGCCCTCATTTTCCCGCTACCCTCGGCCCTTGCCCAGAGTCCCCGCAAGGCCGGCGCCCCGACTGCGGTCTCCGGATTCCAGAGTCTTCCCATCGCGCGATCTTGCTGAGCGCCGAGCTCCAAGCCCGCGGCCCGGTGGGTGTGGGCGGAATCCGCCCGGAGCCGCTCCCCGGAGGCCGGCTCTGCCTCCCAAGCCGGGTCCACCATGACAATATTAAGTAACGGTATTGTCAAGGCCACCCACGGCCAGCGACTGTTGGTAAGAGCCTGTTAGGTCTAAACTGATCTGCTTTTAATGATCAGGTTTTAGCTCCAGGCTCCAGCAGATGAGTAGTTGAAGCCACGCTGAACCCCAGCAGCGGGAGGGAGAAGGGGCTGCAGAAGGGAGGCTTCCGAAGTGTCCCCAAGAGTAGTTAGTGGCAGAGGAGAGTGCTCCGGGGGCTGTTGGGTGAAAAACGCAGGCTGAAAAACTGATATGCCGTCTGTTATTATGTTTTATACACATGCACTTGCACACGTGCCTGCACGTGCGAACACCCCCCCCCCCCACACACACACACTGTATGACTCGAAGGGAAAACTCTGGAAGAGAATAGGCCCAAACGTAGCAGAGACAGAGTAGCAAATCGAAGAGAAAACTTCAATTTCTCTCTGTTTTCCAAATTCTCAATAATAAACATGCATTGTATTTTACACCTAAGAATTGTTTCTGGTGCGGGTGGCTCCTCTGTTGGGACGGCGTGAGACCCTTGATCCCGAGATCATGAATTCAAGTCCCACGTTGGGGGTAGATTTTACTTAAAAGTAAAAAAAAAGAATTATTTTCTTCAAGAAGTCATCACAAGGTGAAAATGCCTTTTTTATTGAAGTCTAGACCAATGAAAGTGCACAAACGGTAAGGGTGAGCCCATGAGTCCCCGGGGTAGACACCTCTAGGTAACCGGCACCCCGATCAAGACAGAGAACGTTCGTAGCACCTTCAGAAGCTTCTCCCAGACCCCTCCGACCATTACCTCCTTTCAAACATAAACTCTAACACCGTAGAAGAGTCGTTGCTTTTCGAATTTTATGCACACGGGGTGGAGTGCATTTGGCTGATTTAGGTCAACGCTATGCTTGTGGGACTCCATCCATGCTCTGGTCCACGGCCCTGCTTTCCCAGCGTTGTTGCCGAGTCAGGTGTGGGTTGTGGACGTCCTGCCCTGGGAGCATTCCCACGCCGGGGCTGCGAGGGATCGCGCTGCTCTGAACGCCCTGTGCGCATTTCTCTGGGTCCTTCTTTGGGAACGGACTTGCCGGGCCACGTGAGTGCTCTACTTCACTGCGTCTTCCAGAGTCTTTCCAGGGGAGCGCGCCTCCTGCCCTCCCCACCCGCAGGTGCACGTTGGTTACCCTGTGTCCTCCCCATGCTCGGTCATTCCGGAGGGAGTGTGCTACGCTTGTGCCCCGTGGATCATGAAGGTGTGTGCCTCTCTAGGTCTTCTCCCAGCCGGCTGGAGGTCCTCTTTGGTGGGGGGACTTTTCTAGCGTTTTAAACCAACCTTCCTCTTGCCTTATTTGTCTGTGTCTTATTGATTTATGGGAGTTGTTTGCCTCTCCCAGATACAAGTCTTTTGTGTAATAGATGTACCTGCAAATATCTTTCTCTACCTTGCAGCTTATGTGTTCACTCCCTTAATGATCTCTTTTGTGAACTTAATTTATTAATTTTAATGCGGTACAATTTATCATTTTTTAGCGATTTCTTTCACGATTAGTGTTTTGGGGGTCCTATTTAGGATGTGTTTTTGTATTCGACGTCGTCAGGATATTCTTTTATGTTTTATTCTAAAAGGAGCGTTGTTTTACCTTTCACGTTT
>CM053605.1:165054967-165080785 GCA_028646535.1 Procyon lotor
GGGAATGTTCCTTCTATACTTATACTTTGAAGAGTTTTAATCAGGAACGGATGCTGAACTTTGTCAAATGCTTTTTCTGCATCAATTGAGAGGATGATGTGCTTCTTCTCTCTTCTCTTATTGATTTGTTCTATCACATTGATTGATTTACAAATGTTGAACCACTCTTGCATCCCAGGGATAAATCCCACCTGGTCATGATCAATAATTTTTTTTTTTTAAGATTTTTTTTAAAAGATTTTATTTATTTATTTGACAGAGAGAGAGAGAGAGAGAGAGAGAGATCACAAGTAGGCAGAGAGGCAGGCAGAGAGAGAGAGAGGGAAGCAGGCTCCCCGCTGAGCAGAGAGCCCAATGCGGGGCTCGATCCCAGGACCCTGAGATCATGACCTCAGCCGAAGGCAGAGGCTTTACCCCACTGAGCCATCCAGGTGCACCATGAATAATCTTTTTAATGTACTGTTGGATCCTATTAGCTAGGATCTTGTTGAGAATCTTGGCATCCATATTCATCAGGGATATTGGTCTGAAATTCTCCTTTTTAATGGGATCTTTGCCTGGTTTGGGGATCAGGGTAATGCTAGCTTTATAGAAAAAGTCTGGAAGTTTTCCTTCTGTTTCTATTTCTTGAAACAGTTTCAGGCGAACAGGTATTATTTCTTCCTTGAATGTTTGGTAGAATTCCCCAGAAAATCCGTCAGGTCCTGGACTCTTGTTTTTTGGGAGGTTTTTGATCACTGCTTCAATCTCATTTCGATCTCATTACTAGATATTGGTCTATTCAGGTTGTCAATTTCCAACTGTTTCAGTCTTGGAAGATTATGGGTTTCCAGGAATGCATCCATTTTTTTCTAGGTTGTTTAACTTATTGACATATAGCTGTTGATAATAATTTTTGATGATTGTTTCTATTTACTTTGGATTAGTCATGATCTCTCCCCTTTCATTCATAATTTGTATCTCAGTTTTCTGCCTGGAAAACAAAACCAGTGTTTCCTATGGTTTAGGCTCAGTAGGCGGTGAGAATTTTAAGGCCTTTGAATTCTTGGGTATTACCTTTTCCGGTCATACCTTCTGACATCCTCAGTCTTATTTATTGGATACAATTTCTAATTTTCCTTTCATTCTGTGTTATTCTTTCCAGCCTGATTACTACTTCCTTTTTAAGGCTGTGTAATACGTTCTTAGTGGTGTTGCTCTTACTAGTTGGTGAATTATACATAACAAATAAATTGGCACCTGCCTTATCTTCCAAATCAAGCATTTGCAAAAGTACAAAATAAGCAGTGAATGTGAAAATATTTGGGAATTGTAACGTACATTACAATACACAGCTATATATAAGGCATACACATCATGTATGCATAACATGTGGGCATTTGTATGTGTGGGGGGCACCTAGTGAGAGAGAGAGAGAGAGAGGTTACCAGTGAAAGTCCAGAAGAGACAGCAAAAGCAACACAGTCATCCTTTATTTCCGTTCTGGGCTGGGGTACTCATCCTCTGCATGTAGTGTGACCATCCCAGCAAGCAGAGGGGGCACGGGGCATGGGGAACAGGGCACGCAGCTGGAGCAGCTGAGTTGGCGGGAGCCGGGCTTCGTGCCCAAGGGCACCCAGGAAGGTCTCCCTTCTCGCCGTCCCCAGCGTGTCTGTTACCTGTGTTCTGCCAGTTCTTCAGTGTCAGTAGATAAGCTGAGGGAATACAGCAGCTGGGCCCCTCCTACGGGCACCATATTGGCCTTAACGTCTCAAGTGGCTTTACCTGTTACAGGTTAAATCTGTGACAACAAATAGAAGTTAGGTTTTACTGGTGAGATGCATACCAAATGGCCTTTTCTGGCCTCTTTTGTTGTCATTGGGGGCAATGCTAGTGTCTTGCGTGTTAGATTGCTTTAATTTTCTGCTGCTTGGTAGTTTGTGTTCTGATGGGTTTTGGCCTTCATGGAGAGATGCTTTAAAAAGTGAGCACCTCAGAATGTCCTCTCCTCTGGTTCTGCAACTGTGGGGAGGTCTCGACCATACCTCAGCACTCGCAGGCACACACACCCCAGTACGTGTGCACACGCGCACACACACACACACACATGCACATTTGTGCGTGCACACCCACGCCTGGACTCGCACACTCACACATGAAGATGGAGACGTCGGTTCCTCTTTCTTTCCATCCATTCTATCTAAATATAATTGATACAAGTAGGCCATAAGGGAGACCACAACCTTGACCTCATCACAGCCTTCATGCCTTTGGAATGTGTGTGGACAAATAATTCCTTTTGTTAATTTAACACATAACTTAAGGACAAAAGAAGTATAGGTTCTCACACCTGTTTTTCTATCTTCAATGCACCTATTTCTTCTTCTAGCTTGGATCCAGACCATCGTAAGGACTACATCTCGAAGCTGTCCCACACTGAGCCCCAGGCATTGCAATCATATATCCCAGTAGGGTTTCATCCTGGTCAAGCAGACAGACGCTGGGCCCAGAAGTTTCTACATACTGCCAGGTGATGTTGAAAATGTCAATTCCACCTGAGGAGGCTGCTAAAAGCTTCCCCCCAGACCTCCAGGCTCAGTCTCCACACACAGCACCGAGGATCCCCAAGGGTTCTGTAGGACCAGCAAGGGTCAAGATGGCTCATTCGCCTGGACCCACAGCTGTGAGAGGATAAAGCAGAGGTTGGTCAGCCACAGGTGTTGGTGGAGGTCCCATCACTCAGGGGGCACAAGTGACGTCCCTGCAGAAGCCAGAGGGACAGGAGACAGTGTGAAGACCAGGACCTTCCTTACCGAACACAAGTCAGTAAGCACCCAGCATCAACAAGGGGAAGAGGAGGGAATCTGGAGCACTCAGTCCTTGCTCAAAACAGACTCATTTCAGTTTCGCATAGAATGATTACTGAATGCCAAAAATGTGCCAGACACTGTTCTGGGGACATGAGTTGGACCCAAAAGGCCTGGCCAAATCCTACTGAGTACAACAAAGTCGATGACATCTTTACCCCTTATCCCAAATCAGAAGAGCTTGTAAGAAAGGCACATGGGCTAGGGTTCCAGAGGTGCTTTATTGTCCGCAGCTGTGGCTTAAGCCCCCACCTACCCCCATCCCGGTACCTAGCTTTGCTCTCTTCTCTCCTCCTTCACTTGCTGGAAATCTATGTGCCACGTGCTTATAACCTGGTAGCTATGCGGCGGGGCCCAAGGACACACAGTGGTCAGGATAGACCCTCAGCCTTGGACTAACTAGAGCGGGGAGGGAACTCAGACACTGAGCACATCAGGGCTGGGTTAGCAACAGGGAAAGCGGCGTGGGAGTAAAAAGCCCCGAGCCGGGCGGAGAACCGTGTTGGGAGCAGACAGGGCTGGAGGCCGCTCCAGAAGAGGTCCGGCTGAGGACCCCGAGGTTGCAGAGGAGCCGGGCCTGCGAGCCCACATACATCGCTGGGCCGCCGCCTCTCAAGAACTGAAGCAGGAGAGGAGCTTTTTGGAGAACTCAGATGCGTCCTTCTGGGAACTGAGGGCATGTGCATTATTAGTTCTCGGCACACCCTTCCAGACCTCACGGAAGAACGCACCTGTCTCACGTAACACCATCCAGGGAACGTGGTCGTGTGTATGTTCTCCTCCAGCATGAACTGAGCGGCCGCAAGACCCTGCTCGGAGGGATACACTGTGATTGATACAACCACACCCCTGCGGTTGGATATTTAAATTGCCTCTGAGTTTTTGCTATTATAAATAGTTCCCTACAGGACAGTCTTGTTATCCCTCAGATACATTTCTAAACACGAATTTGCTGATTCAAAGAGAATCCAAAATTGGCTTCCAGACTTAGTATGATATCGTAAGGTTTTCCTTATTTGAACCCCGGCATGCGCCATCCTGCTGTGGGCAATTTATATTTGGTTGAACATTTTCAAATTAGGTATGTGTACATGGTAAACAATTTTAATAGTGCAAAAAGCCAGATAATAACAAACCCTAGAGCCCCCGGCCCTCCAGGTCCCTGAGTCCCCTCCCTGGATGCTGATGTGATCCCAGATACTGATGCGTAATCGCACTGTTTTGGGTGATTATGGATGCCTCTTTCATAAACATTTTTGTATAAATCTTACTGTGGTCATTGGCTTCCTTTCTTTGGGGACTAGAATGGTTGGTTTATCCCGTAGATGTATGTTCAACTTTTAAGAAACTACTGTCCTTTTCCAACGTGGTCCCATTTTATGTTCCCACCAGCAATATAAGAATTTACCGGAGTTGACACCCTTACCATCATTCGACAGACTCTTAAATGAGCTCTTCTACTGGTTATGAGGTGGTATCTCATTGTGGTTTTAATATCATTTTTGAATGACTAATGAGGACATAGTCCTCCAGACAGAAGAAATAACGTTTGTGAAGACCCCAAAGGAGAAAAGAGGTGCTTTTTGGAAAATCCCTGTACATGATCTTAGAGAACATACAGACATAAACATTATTGGCATTTCAAGTTATATATTTCCAGATTCCCCCCACCCTGTCTCTCTTTCTGTCTCTCTCTCTCTCTCATTCACACACACACATTTTATTTAACTAATATGGTGAATACCTGTCATGGACTAAATATGTCCTCTCAAAATTAATATGCCAAAAAAAATTAATACACCAAAACTCTACGACCCAGTGTGATGTATTGGGAAGCGAGGCCCTTGGGAGGTGATTGGGTTTAGATGAGGTCCTGAGGGTGGAGCTCAGTGAAGAGATTCATGCCCTTGTAGAAATAGGATGGGACAGGAGACCCCTTTCTCTGTTTGCACGCACCGAGGAAAGGGCCACGTGGCATCCTAACCTCCGACTTTCAGCTTCCAGAACCAGGAGAAGGAAGTGTTTGCTGTTTTAAGCCACCCAATCCGTGGGACTTTCTTACTGAAGCCCAAGCCAACTAAGACAGTATCTTTTACTAAATAGTCGTCTTCAGCATCACCAGTTTAACACTGTTGCACAGCACAATGTATGGACAGCCTCCTCCGATTGGTCCTTTCAAGGTTTGCTTTACAATCTGCTGGGACAGGACAAGAGCATCCATCTTCCAAGACGTGGCCTTTCCTGGGTGGTGACCGAATGCCCCGATCTCCTGAGGGTCGCCTTCTCTCTGTCTGCAGCTCACAGCTTCCCAGAGCCGCCCTTTCCTGGGCCCCGGCATCCCAGCTGATGCAGCACGGCATCATATCTGCCCACAGCCGTGCAAGGACCCTGTGCACTTTCTCGAGAGCTCCTGCAGCACACATTCCTTCCCTCCTGGGCCTTGTTCACAAATCCCAGCCATCGGGCAGCCCCGGACCCTGCTTCCCTGGGGCTCCACATCTCTGCCTTTGGTCCACTGAGAGCTGGGTTGACCCAGGACCACCCTGTCTCTCTTCCAGGGGATCCCAGTCCTACACAGATGAAAATAGTTGTTTCTTTGATTTTCTCCAGTTCCGTAGGGTTATGCTAGTCCCAAAAGTAATTGTCTTGTTTTATTTATAAAATTGTTGTACTATTATAAATAAATCTTTGGTGGGCATATGTATAGTTCTCTATATCCAGATACTCTGAATAGTTTTATTTGGCTACTTATTAAGTAGTAACACTAAGTGATACATAGTTTCTGAGTTTTGTCTCTTAATTTTGCTATTCCTTTAACTATACCCTGGCATGCTTCGTCAGTAAATGGGCAACTTTAATTAATTTTACAACTAAAAGAAACACATGTATATTATATACTTCTCCCCTGGGTCAAGCAAAACTGTAATGATAAAGCAACATTTTCTTCATTCATTATCTTTGGAAGAAACCAGCATTGACAGTTTCTTTTGTATCTTTCAGAAGTTTCTAGATTGTGAACACCTATAAATATATTTTCTCTACTTTGTCTTTGTCTTATGGTACAGATGAGAAGGTATTCCTTGCATTGTTGTGAATCTTCTAACAAATGAAAACATATCTTGAATAAATTTCCATATTTGCATAGATTTAGCTATCTTGTTTTTTAAAAATAGCTCTGCTTTCTAGATGTACCATAATTTAACTAATCAATTCCCTATTGATGGACATTTACAGAATTTACATGGTTAGTGTTTCAAACAATGCTACAAAGTAAATCTTTCATACAGATGTGAGCACAGACAAGGTTCCAAGGTGAAACTGGCAGGTCAAAGTAAGTACATCTTTCGTTTTGTTGGGTGTTCCCAAGATGCTCTCTAGAGATACTCTTCCAATTTTTATTTCTACCAATAGCAGATAAGACATCCACTGTCCAACATCCTTATACATTGAGAAATATTGACTTTTCAGTCTTTGCCAATCTGAAAGGCTAAAAAAATAGCATCCCATTTCTATATGTCGTTACTTCATTGTAAGTCAGGTGTTGCTTACTTCCCTTTCTTCATATTGGTAATTTATTTAGCTGCTTTTTGATGTCCTTTGAATAATAAACTTCAGTGGGGCCAAGCTGGGTCAGGTAGCTACTGGGAATTTTATGGAATTGTATGAACGAATCTCATGAACCTTGTGATTTACCCCCAAGAAGATGTTTCTGAAGTTGTGTGACTATCTGCCATTTATGACAGCTTTATTTTAATGAATTTCTTACTCTAAATTCTTAAGCCACATCATTTTTCTTCATAGTGTTCGATGACACTTTCCCTTACTGTTATGTACAAAATGGGAGTTAAAGTCTCCTTGACAAATCTGGTTTTAAGGAAAGCAAAACTTTCCCATCAGATGTAGGCCCCAGGATCTTCACTGAGCGCTGTCGTCACCCTCGTGGCCTAGGGCAGCCTCCTGTCCATGCCTGGGAGGGGTCAGGTAGATGTGGCCCTACAGAGGTTGTCAGCTTTGTGATAGGAGGTTGGGTGCCCCATCAGGACGGACCAACTGAGAAGGATCTTGGAGCAAGTGTTATTTGTGTGGTTTCTTAAGAGCTCAGTTCTGTCTCTTGCAGGATTGGAGCAAAGCTGACCTCAGGGACTCATTTCTTGGGGCCTGACCCCGGGCTTCCTCAGGAGCTGCCTAGCGAGGCTCGGGGACATGATGAGGACCATACTTGTATTTGTGTAGGTCAAGCCTCAGACAGAGGCTGCCTCCTACATCTCTGGGCTTTGGCAGCCCCATTGCGTACCAACGTAATTAACCTACCCATGGTTTCCCAGGCAGGAGAAAACGTTACCAAATGGCATACAGCATCTCCAAGGCTGCAGAATGAGAGCTAGTATGTCCGACAAGGTCTCTTGACCAAAAGGTCCACGGCAGAGAAGACCCAACTGAACGACAGGTGCAACCACCCGCCCAACTCCGGGAGCCCTCACCTTGTTCACCTGGTGATCCGGACGTCGGACCTTACCACCTTCTGGGAACAGGCTTTTTTTGGGTAAATTCTTAAATAGCCTCTTAACCTCCGTTGTGGTTTCATAATTGTGACCTTATAACAGTTACCATGGAAAGAATTCCTAGATTATAAATAATGACAATGTGAGTTTCCTAGTTACCAAGTATATTTATAAAATGAATTCCAAAGGTACATGACATTTAATTCCAGCCTAATTTTAGAAACCTAAAGATAATAAAGGAACATACCTTTTTTCCCCCCAGGAAGCAAGAATTGGTACTATTTCTCCAAATCTAGTTATAGAACAGTACATCTATATGACTATTAGAAAAAAACGAAAGGTTTTTAGTAACATACCTTTCTTGGGAGTTTAAAAAAGCACTTGTAATAACATAGATTCAGGGTTAAATCAAGTTACTATGACCACATATCAGAATTAGGTTTATAAAAGTTATCTTGCTTTAAAAAAGATGTCGTGCCCCTCAATTTTCTCACCAGACACATACTTTGGGAGTACGGACAGGCCTTCTATTTTGCAAAATACTTTGTGGCTGAAAACCTCTCTTTCTTATGCAAAGCTCTTAAAGGCAAAGGCTCACCTGGTGGGAAGCCCTGTGAACCAGGAGAGTGGGTGAGGCTTCCCAAGGACCAGGGCACAGAAGAAAAGTCAGTTAAGCATCTGCCCTCAGCTCAAGTCCTGATTCCGGGGTCCTGGGATCCAGCCCCACATCCGGCTCCCTGCTCAGTGTGGAGCCAGCGTCTCCCACTGCCCCTCCCTGTGTTCATGCTCCTAGACTCTCCCTTTCTCTCTCAAAAATAAATAAATAAAATCTTTAAAAAAAACTTTTTAAAAAGAAAAGAAAAGCTGCTCAGTGGGCTTCAAGCCACTTTCTCATGAGCCCCAGAAACACAAGGTTCAAAGAAGACATTAAAGTGATAGCAATGCAGTACTTTTTGTATCCTGTCTAATACTGTGTCCTTTCCCAACACCGTTCCAGGAGATGCTTCCCAGAAATTGGTTATTTAGCTTGGCTGCGGTGTCTCCTGATTGGGACATTTTCTCCCTTTGGAATCTTAAATCGAGACCTATCTTTCATCTTCTACCCTGAAACAAGATGTTCCAGAACTTAACCACTGGAACCTCTGGCCTTAAAATTCTCCTCCATCCACGTTATGTGTAGTGTATCCTATGTTATATATTTGCAAGCTGTTTTGGTTCCACTTCAATACGTGTCTGTCAAACACTGTGTTCATTTTCTGTGGCTATTATAGATATATCGCTATATATATATTATACATAGCAAATTCCTACAGACTTAGTGGCTTGAAAGATTAATTTATTATCGAACTGTTCTGTAAGTCGGGAGTCTGATGGGGACGTCCTGGGCTAAAATCAGGGTGCTAACAGGGCTGTGCTGCCCAGGAGGCTCTGGAAGACAGAACCATCTCCTCATCTCTGCGGCTTTCAGAGGCTCCCACACCCCACAGTTCGTGATTCCCTTCCTCCATTTGCAAAGCCACAGTGGTGAATTGGGTCCTTCTCACATCACGCTCTGACCTCTCCCTCTTAGCAGGACCCTTGTGATTACACTAGGCCCCCGAGATGACCCGGGATAATCTTCCCATCTCAGGGTCCTTAATTTAATCACATCTGCAAAACCTCTTTTGCCACAGAAGGTAACAAGCCACGGGTCCCGGAGATTGGGCCGCAGGGATCTTCGGAGGGGTGGGCAATAATTCTGCCTGCCACTAGCATCGGTTTATTCTTTCCAAAAAAAATGTTTCTTGAATACCTAATGAATGTTCAGTACGGCTGAGCAGATGAACACAACGATAATAGATCCCAATACTGAAATAACTAATCGTGGTTGATGTAGTCATAACCCAAGTAAATACTATCTAGCTCAGATAAGAGACAGACATTCCCTGATATTCAGTCTGTCCCACTGGGTCTAGTCTGTCTTCCAATGCTGGTTGTACTCCTTCCTTCTTGTGTCTGTTGTATTCTCAGATCTTCTCCACCAATGTTGATTTCTCCAGTTATATGCACTGGTGGAGAGGTGCCAAGCATGCCGTGGGGAGCACCGACGGCTGGCTCCCTAGTGTTCTTGCCGAAGGCCGGGAATGGATTCAGCACCAGCGTGTGGGGCCTCGCCTTTTCCCTTTGTGTTTGTTTCTGTGTGTTAACCATTTTCTTCCTTCTTTTCTTCCTAAATGTACAGGAAGTCACAGTGTCGTAAAATTAAAAAGTATTTTTTAACCGAGTCTAATAATCACAGTAAGTAGTTTAACTACTAGTTAACTACTAGATAACTACTAGTAGGTAACTTATCCAAAGTACAATTCAATATTAACTTCATAGCTAGGAATAAACGAATATGAATTTTATAATGGGACACATTTGGAGGCTAAACTTCATTAAAAAAAAATCATCACCATATTTTGAGTATTCAAGTGAAACCAAGTCAATTATCAAAACTCCTACAGCTTTTGGGTGCCTGGGTGGCTCAATCCGTTGATCATCCCATTGACTCTTGGTTTCAGCTCAGGTCATGATCTCAGGGTCCTGGGAGTGAGCCCTGCATCCGGCTCCAAGCTCAACATGGAGTCTGCTTGAGATTCTCTCTCTCCCTCTCCCTCTGTCCCTCCCCGACCCCATCATTTTCTCTCTCTCTCTTTCTCTCAAATAAATAAATCTTAAAACAAAACAAAAAAACCTCTTGTAGGTCTTGGAGTTAAAAGACACAGAAGTGACTCTTCTATGTTGGAATAATGACACACTAGTTTCTGTGAATGACGAGGAGATAAAATAAAATCCAACCAACGTCCCCCAAACTATAGCAAACTCTAACGCCAACATCCTTACCAGTAACGTGGTACCTGGGGGAATGTAGACTTGGAAGTCACATCAGCACACTCTGGGTCCTAGACAGCAGTAAGTACCCATGAAAACTTGGACAACTGCCTTAATTTTGGTATTAATGTTTTTTGTTAAATGAGGATCTTGAGTTACTATAAATGACCTGTAAGATATTTTTTCATTTAGAAAGTATATGTCTGGTCTGCAATACTCAAATATTTTGATCTCAAGGCACCTTTACACACTTAAAAAATTACTGATAATTCCAAAAAGCTCTCATTTATGTCTACTATATCTGCTGGTATTTACTGTATTAGAAATTAGAGCTTAGGAAAGGTTTTAAATATTTATGAACTTATTTACAATTAATGAGAAATCTATTACGTGATAACATAAATAACATATGCCTATGAAAATTAACTCAAAACACAACATTTCTTGGTAAGATGGCCATTGTTTGACATTCTTGAAAATTCTTTAAGTGCCTGGCTAAATAAAAAGCAATCGGATTCTCACATCTCCTCCTGCATTTAGTCTGTGATAGCAAAGCCGTGGAAACTTTGGGAAACACTTTCTATATATACTTTTATGAGACAAAGAGAGTAAAAGGCAAATAACGTGTCAGTATTGTGACGGTGGTCTTGTACTCTCAGGACCCCTAGCAGGATCTCGGGGCCCCCCAGGATGTTTTGTCATCAGGGTTCAGTGGTGCCTCCCCACTCTTGAAGTGGGGCTCAGCAAGGTGTGGTTCATTGATCTGCACTGTTGACTCTCACTTTTGATATAAGACCTGTAGCTCAGGAGTCCAGTAAGTTTTTCAAGGTCAAAAGGACACAGTTGTTTTCCCTCTTCTTGTATCTCCTTCTTGGGCTTTTCCTATGCTTTGTTTTGCTCCTCGTCCTAAAATCCCCATGGTTGCAAGGTAGCTGTCATGAGTCCAAGCATCGTAGCATGACTGCAGTTGTCCTTTACTTCCTTGAGGGGTTTTGTAAAAGCAAAGAAGTCGTTGCCAAACACCCAGGAAATCTGCTCTTTGACATCATTCATTTGCTGTCGTGGCACCTTGCCTGAACTCAGTTCTAGAGAGAGGACTCGGCCCCTCGGGCTGGCTCCAGGGAAGCAGGAGCCACCCCAAGAAATGGTAGGTGGACCCACATTGCCCTAAAATGTGGCCACGTTACGGAGAGTCTGTGTCTTCTTGAGAAGGAGAACTGGACTCGGCAAAGAGGCAGACGACCCACGGCTTCGGCCACGAGGGCCTCGGGAGGTATCGGGCAGGAAGAAGTCAAGGAACCTCGACCGGAAGAGCCTTCTGAGAGCCTCGGGGATAATGTGAGTGGGTCCTTCATCACATCACCGTTCCTCTTTATAGGATTTAGAAACCATCTCCTTCATATTTGCTTTGCACAACATCCAACAGAATTTAGTACTATTTCAAGTGTAACTTACAATTCATAAAAAAAAAGTGTTAGAAAAGTGCCAGGACCTTCTTCCCACAGCTAACTTATTCAGCATCACCAAATGGACCGGTTCAGCTAGAAGCCAGGGCTTCAAGTAAAGAAACCTCAGTTTCGCGCTAGTTTATTTATTTATTTTTCTGTTTGGCTTATTTTTGGATTTATGTTCGAATTTATGCCGGCTTTTCTAACTATGTTTATTAAACTCTGTAGTTCCTTATTATTTTCATTTCAAGTGTAAGCTGTGTAGTCCTGCCATTAGCTATTTGATGCAAAAAGGCAATTGCGACTTGAAAAAGCAATGGCAAATAGTTCCTGAGGCTTATTAGTGTTTTATTGTGGGCATAATTCTTCTTCCCGATCTGCACTGTGATTACCTATTCAGAGGAAGCACTTAGTCTCCACTTAAAACACAGGAAGACTTTCCATTACCATCAACTGGAAGATTGTGAGCCTAGCAATAGGAGACTTTGTAAGCACAGTACAAATGCCCTAAAGCAAAACATAAGAAGCAACACCCTCCACCCACATCAAAAAAAAAAATTGCATGTGAAAACCTGCTTTTTTTTCTGAATAATCAATCACAAAAGTAATTTTTCCATGATTAAAATGTGTGTAGCTGAGTGAAAAGTTAAGAAAACAAAACACAACACAACACAGAAAGCTCGCCTGCACTTGAGGCTAAAAATAGCCACTTCCATGCCCAGGTACATTCATGCGTGTTTACTTGTAATGAATTTTTAACAGGCAGCACAGCGATTGGAGCCCAACTTCACCTTTTTGCAGTCAACAAAACCCAGGGCATCAACCTTCTCCAATCACAGGATGCTTTGATTGGCTCTCAGGGAGAGAATCTCGGGCAGGACGCAGTAAATTTCTTATAGTCATGCAGAGCAGATGGGGGGTTTTACACAAAGAACTCACGGAAGGCTGGGAATCTTTCAGAAATTAAATGAATATTTTGTGCTAATAGTGCCCATCACCACTGGGAAAAGTACGGTACTAGGTACTGAGTACATGATTCTGAGAAAGTCTTCCCTGAAATCTTACATTCATTGAGATGAAATCTCCCGGCCCCTGTTTAGTTTTTTTGGCCAGAATAAGAAAGAATTGCTGTAATCTGCAAAGCCTTGGATACCTGACTCCAGCATGGCTGTTCCTTCTGGTGCCATCCAGGCGCAAGCCAGCGAAGAGAGTGATGCCACACCACAGTGACGTGGTTGCCATGGAAATGCACCACTCAGACATCCTGCTGCAGGACCACAAATGGCTGGGGCTCCAGCTGCTGCCTTCTGGATCCACGACCACAGTCCCCTCCCACAGGCTATGCACAGACAACCTCCAAGCCTGGCAGCCTCTTCCCATGACATGCGACACTCAGCCACTCTATTACTAGCTACTCTAGTTCAAGACTTTGCACTATCCTGGCCCACCCTCTTTTGGAAGCGTCTGTGCTGTGGTCTGAGACCTCTCCTACCCAGGCCCTCCTCTCTTCCTCCTTCCTTTCACCCTTCCGTGAGTGTTAGACCTGCACATGGTCCCTGTGCTCCCCCCATTGTACCGGCACCCTGTGGGGTCAATCCCATGCCTGTGCAGTCCTAGCTCAGTGTCTGCATCTCAGCAGATCTGGATGAACTCACTTTGCTTCCCCTAAGTTCACTAGAAGACATCATCATACTTGAACAGAGCATGAAGCCTCTGTTCAATAACCAACACTAAGATATGTTCAACATATGAATTATAGAATTTTCAAGAAGTAAAATTTTACCATAGCCCAAGAATGCACAACAATGAAGTTAAAGAATGGGCCAACAGAGCACATTTATAACTAAATAGTATAAGTGTATGAATGTCCTGTAACTTGTTTTGGCTGAAAATGTGTCGGCTCAGTCCATGATTAAAGGTTGATGATGAACGGCTCCTGGACCGTGGCCCCATCAGGCCAGCCCTGGAAGTCTGTGGCGAGGAGAAATCCTCCCAACGGGCGGAGTTTCAGGGCTTTTACCTGGTTACCCATATTGTATAGAAAGAGAAGCGAACAAGGCAAAAATTTACAAGGACTCACAGGCAGTGGCAAATGGCTTAGGTACTTGGTCAGGGGCCAACAAGTCAAAGGTTAGAATAATGTGTACAAGGAGATCCGGGGACCATGAAAGAAGATATATCTCTGGGGACGGTCACAAAGTGAGCACACCTTCCTATCACACTTTACTGTGCACCAGAGACCATCTACCATGGACTAGCATCTGCCAGAAGCCGTCCACCGTGGAGGAAATACTGAGTAGCCATTGGAAGTGGAAAAGCTAAGCCTGGCGATGTCAGCTGACATCCATCTTTGGTTACCTCGCTCTGGTCCCATGAGCACCTGTGTGGAGCACCATGGTGTTGGGCTCAACAGCAAAATCCCCCTTCTCCGTGGCTAATTTACTACCGCCGCTGCAGAGTACCCAGCCTGAAAGCAGCAAAGACCAGTGTCGTGCGCCACTGGTGCCGGTCCTGGAGGGGGCCAGCTAGCCTCTTGGTAGCAAGTTGATTCCTCTGGCATTGACAGAAGTTTATCTTGCCTGGCCTTGACATGTATTTCCACCATGGGCTTGCCTTTCCTCCCCTGCAGGACCTCAGCCAACACCACTCTCCAAGGACGTGCAAGAGTTTGCTCCTCTGAACCACATCACCGGCCCATGTTACCGCTAAACTGCTGAGGAGTGAGCACAGACCATGGGATCCAGCAATCCTACCGCAACCCACACAACCCACAAGGCGACTGACCCAGTGGGGCAATGGGGGGGCTCTTGAAGGCAGAGCTAAGGTACAAGCTTGGAAGTGATGCCGGATGATAATGGGACACCGTTCTCTGTTACGTATCATATACTCCACATCAAATACTACTGTAAAGTGTCATGTCTCTAATGGGTAGAATATATAGGTTCAAGAACCAAGGTGTGAAAATTAGAGTGGCTCCATTTTCTCTTACCCTCCAGTGACTTGCTTAGGGAATTTGTTCCCTTGTCCCCGAAATTCTAGGCTCTGTAGGTTTAGAGGTGAAACACATCCATCGTGATACACACAAAGAATCCCATTAAACATTCAGCTATACCTCCTGCCCAATGGCTTCAAGCTCCTTGTACCAAGAGACCCGCAGACAAGAGAAAGAGCTGCCATCTTCACAAATGTAATGGACCATAATCACCAGGAAGAACTAGGACCCCTGTCAAAAATAGAATCAGGTGAACAATAGAGTTTGTACCCAGGTGACCTCCTGGGGCAACTCTTCATAGGCCCCATATCCAGTTTAGGTGGTAACTGAACACACGCGGCAGGCACAGAGAAAGGAATGGGGACCAGGGACTGGGGTTCCTTAGAGAGGATGAAGGGGTCCACAGGTAAACTGCATGGGCCAGCAGACGTGCTGGCTAGACAGAGGGGATCTAAAATAAACTGTGTAAGGAATGGAGTAATTAGAATCCCTTGAAGCCCTATGACCAGCTATAGTGAATGATCTGTGTTTTGTAACACGAGCCTGACTCTTGTTAGATTCCCAGAACTGGGAGAGGCCATTCCCAGTGGGGCAATGGGAGAGGCGAGGAGAAGATGGGGCGTGCAGGGGTGGGCCAATGGGGGATGCCGGGTGCCTCCCAGCCCCCTGCAGGGCAGGGTGCTCTTTTCCCCAGATGCCGGCAGTGTCCCTGGCCAAGTTCCTCTCTGGGAAATGGTTTTGGCAGAGGGGCAGTGAGAGAGGAGAATGAGGTCCCCTACAAACTGTAGGCCTGTTTCCAGGCTGGGCAGCTTTAAGAGAGATTACATAAGGAATTCGGGGATCTTGAAAGTGAGTTTTTTTTAAAACTTCTCATTTGCCTCCAAAAAACATGCAGAAACTGTGTGTGCCTCCCAGAGTGTTTATACCTTAGTCTCAAGACCACCTGTCACCATCATGTCTCACCTGCATCACAGCGTGGCCCTCCTAGGGTCCTGGGAGACACCTCCCTCCCGCCGCCTCGCTCCCAGTATTATGCTTACTGCAGCCCGAGGGGCATTTTATAAATTGAAGTCATGCCTCTTCTCTGCTAATCCTCTCCAGCTGGACTCCCATTGTTCCTGGGATAAAGAAGCAAATTCTCAGCATCGCTCACTGGCCTTGCAGGACCCACACACTCCTGGACTCTGCAATCTCCCCTGCCTTCTCCATGGAGGAGCATCCGGGACCCGTAGCTCCCTCCCTTCTAACTCAGTGTCTCTCTCACTGCCTTCCTTCTAGAATGTTCTTTCCTCCTTCCCTTTTTACCTGCTGTGTTTTGTTCAGATTTTCTGCTGAAAGGTTGCTTTCTTGGGAGAGTTGTCCAGATCCCAGAGAGGCTAAATGCTCTGTCACAAGGGTGACCATGTGTCCTGACTTACCCGGGCACCCAAGTTACTGTATCCTCTTGTTCACTCATTTCATCTCCCCCGCAACCTATAATCCACTTGGTTACATAGTTACTTGGGCTTCATCAGAAATACCCCACCTACTGAAAATCTGTATTATTTTATTTTTCAATGCCCGTTTCCTTAGAACAACTGTAAGAATATAAGCACAATAATATGTCTGTCGTGTCCAGGATTGAATTCCCAACATATGGTGGGATCACTGGCACATAGTAGGTGCCCAACAAATATTTCTTGAATGAGAGTGATTGAAAAAAATCATAGCATTGGAACATCAAACTGCTTGCACCCAGAAAAAAGCCCTATCAGTTTATACTGCCACCTATTATTTGTGACAATATTCCCACAGGCCGAAGACTGTGGAATGCTTGCCTTTCAAAAAATTTTAACAGGGATATGATGGTCGCGAGTCTTGCTTTAATTTGCATGTCTTTGGTAATGAGGAAGATAGGCATTTTATCCCTACTATTTATATTCCATTGTAAATTTTCCATTCATTTCCTGGGCTCCTTCATTTATTACAGTCCTTGTAATGTTATTGTATCTGTGAACAATTTTATTTACTATAGATATTAATTCTCTTAAGTGGCTTATTTGATGCAAATATCTTCCCCATTATTGTTTTCATAGTTCTTTCATTTGGGCTGCTTTTCATCTTTTATATGATTAACAATTTTATGGTAAAAACCTGTCAACCATTTTTTCAGTTTCATTTCTCGTCTGGCATATTTTTTCCAAAATTGGGATAAGGATTTTTTTCATGTCTTTCCTGGTTTTTCATAAATTCTTGGTTGATTTTTAGCTCTTGGTCAAATTTTCTTTTGATATATATGATCTATAGTGTGGATATAAATAATTTTCTTTCTGTGATCTTTGCTTACATAATAAGTTTAAAAATAGCTGATTACAGATAAACCTTGGTCCAGCTCCTTCTAATTCATGACTGTTACAGCACACACAAAATATTAAGGGACTACTGGGTATGCAAACAATATCATGAGGTCAGTTCCTAGGGACGGCTATCTGGTGGTCTAGGAAGCTGGGCACATACCCATCTCATGAATTACGGTGCGTGCATGAACATTTATGGACCTCAATGGTTCCTTTTCATGTGAGGTTGCATGAAGTCCTCTAAATCAAGGTGTTCCTTAGGATATCAAGAAAGTATAGTACAGGATTTTTGTGAATGATAGACGGAGTTGGGGCAGCTTTTCCCAGTACAATAGTCATCCTACTAAATGGTGCATAATGAGGAGAATGACCCCTAAGGACATGATTTGTCCACAGTCATTGACGGAAAAAGGCTCAGTCTGGTGAAAGCATAAGGGAGGCACATGGAAGAGGAAAATGGACACGCTAAAATGGAAGTTTTCTTTCCTATTAGACTTCAGAGGGAAGTCGAAGAAGAAAATAGTAGTCTGACGTTCATTAAGTCAAGTCTTTTCATTTGTGATCTTGATATTTGCTGATTGCTACCTTCCTGGACTTGCATACTCAGCCTTGTGAGGATGTGCGTGCATTTAGGGGAAGGTGGATGGTATCGGGGTGCAGTCTGTCCTTAAAGTCCCAAGGAATATCAACCCATCATCCTAGCAGCCGATCTCGCTGAACCAAAATGGCGACTCAGAGATGTGCATGAGAAACAGATGCAGGGGGATGGGCAAAACCACACGCAGCTGAAACGACACACACTCTCGCTGGGTGTGCAGCACGTTCAGGTCTTTGCAGCAAAAGTACATCGTTTTAGACCAAGTTGAAACTTAGCACGAGACTGAGATTTCTGCTAACGCCGCTGCGGGACTACATGCTCTCAGAGTGTGTTCCTACTGCTAACTTTCTATCGTCAGGTTCCAAAAGCCTCACAATAAACCACATTGGCATTCTTGCTTTTTTTCAGAGAACTAAGTAGATTTCAGCCCATTTCTTTTCATTCACTTGAAATAAAGATTAAGACTCTCATTTGTTTTATGGCTTTTATTTTTAAGAGAAAAAAATGAATGCATCCAGGACTTTCTCTCAACAAAGAATGAAGATAGGAACTCTCCATTAGCCACAATATAGCTATTGTATTTCTCTCTTTTTAGTTAATTGGATTAAATTTTGCTTTTATGGGTATGATTATCGCTATTTCCTTTTTATGATCATTGCCGTGTTGTTTTCTCCATTCGTCTGACCTTGCCCATTAAATGTGACGGTGACTTCATTCAGGTGGTATTCCGGAACGCCAAACTTGAACATGAAAATAGAAATTGTAAAAGCATCAGTTTTTGTTTGCTTTAAAAAAAAAAAAGATTAAGCAGAATATCTTCAGTAATGAATGCATTGTTAACCTGAAGGTCAGACTCAGGCAATATTGAATCCTGCTTCTAAAAAAAGTGTTCCCCAAGGCTTGCTTGCCCTCTTGTAAAATGCATATCATCCATTCAACAAATCTTTATTGATTATGCCAGTCACCGTAATAGGTTTTGGCATCACACCGCTAAACAAAACAGACAGAAATCCCTGACCCTTTGTCTGAGTTCTGGATACTCAGCAGATGGGATCCGCCACATGCAACCATTCAGTGTTCTGTTTCCGTAGCCCGGAGTATTCTGGGGTTTTATTTTCCTTCCTCTCGGCCTTGTTGGGGAGAACTTTAGTGGTGCGTAAACTTGAAACAGGGTCAAGAGGTACCTTGAGACCAAGACTGTTTCCCCAAAAATATTAGCAGTGTTAAAGCCCAGCTCAGCTGGGACCACCAGTACCATGGCTGAGGCTCGTGACCCCATGACGTCCTTAATATTTCTATAAAAGGGAGAAAACACGCTGCGTTTGGATCTCCAAGTCACAGTCTGGTCTCAGGCAAACATCTCTCTCTTTTGTTTAATCATCTTTGATAATCTGGTATCTACAACAAGTCTAATGTTGCTAGGGCAGTATTTAAATTTTTGAAAGATTAACCAAGTTGTGCTCGGAAAAAGCAAATAAATAAATAAACAAATAAATAAATAAACAAGACAATGGGACAAGGACAGTCCCTGGGGGCTCCGAGGAACCAGAAAGACAAAACCTCGGACACACTATTCCCGGATAAGTGAGAGGCTTTCTCACAGTTCTCTGCGCGGCGCTTCTGCCCCCAGACCTGACACAGCTAAGGACCATTTGCAAACCCCATTTTAGGTGGGGCAAAAACGAATATCCAGCCCTTGGTTCTGAACCTGAAGGGAAAGTTCTAAGTGTACTCAGTGATTGTTGGCGGTTGGTGAAGTTAGCCGAAGCCGGAAAGAACGGTCAAAATGCGAGCTCAGATCTGCAGAAACATGACCCCCTCCAGGAGACAGGAGTCACGATGCCCAGAGCCCATGTAACCGAAATGGAGTGAGGACGGCTGTTGGTGGGGTCCTCCCGCACCCACCATGTCTGGGCTGGAATTGGCCCGTTCACCAAATGAGCTCCTGGGACAGGGTGTAGAATAATCACAGGGAGAATGATCAGAACAGCAGGAAGGGATGCTGGAGCTTTGGACAGTTTTTCTTAAGCTGCTCTTGTCACGGAGGTTGGTGTATTTCTGAGGTCAGGGGCTCGGGGATGAAGGGAAAGCCCCCTGATGGAAAGTTGGGGGGAAGATCCAGGACCGTGATCCACGAGCCCTTAAGGCTGTATTAGCCCCTCACTGTCCTTGTTTGCCACACCCTCTCCGCTGTGCAAACCCCTCCCACCCTGAGAGTGGATTTTTAAAACATTAAGCTGCATGAAGATGTATTTTAGCTATCTTAGACCGAGATATTTACAATAAATATAATTAGACATGCACTGTGTTATGGCAAAGCAAGAATGGAAATCACTAACGTACCCACTAAATGCTGCTGTAAATAAATAGAACTGTTTGAGCTGATGGGCTGCCACTTTCCTGCCCATACCTGGCAAACTTTTTAAATAACAGGAAACTCTTTCAGTAATGGATGCTTTCAGCCCAGAAAAGCACTAACTTGCTCAAGTTTTTTTTTGTTTGTTTGTTTGTTTGTTTGTTTTTTGTCTTTGCCTATCTTTTCCAAACCAACCAGGAGCCACGCGATTTCTTCCTGATCTCCATAAATAATGAAACTCTCACGCTTGTTCAAGGGAGCGAGAGACCCTGGAAGGGTCTCCACCCTTGTGGGATTTGTTGTGGTGCTCCCGGTCCCAGGTGTGTTATCTGCATCGTAACCGACCATCGGGGTCTTTGTCCCAAGTACTCCCCGCAGAGATGTTGAGGAAGGACGCCGTTCGGGCACGTCCTCGGTCTCGCCCTCCGAGGCAAAGTGAGGCACCAGCTCCCGGAACTAGGGCGCACCCGTCCCCCCATCCCTCCCGTGCTCTTCCGTTCCAGGCCAGCAGCTGGTTCTCCCCGAAAAGCCACGCACCGAGGGACACAGATGACCAGCTCAGCGCAATGTTTGGAGACAGAGACATCTGGGGTGTGGGTGCTGTCTCTCGTGCCTTCATCGCTCCAATGACAGAATGATGTGCAAAACACCCAAATTCAGCGAATGTGGCTCAAGCAAAAGACAGGAAGGTCGGGGAAAGGGGGGAAGGGAGCGGCGTATTCCATGACCAGACCTTTGCTGTTGACGTAAACTTCCCATTCCCAACCTCAGCCGCAAAAACCCAGAGATACGAGGGAAGGACAGTCCTGAGCTCCCGGCAGCCGGCGTCATTTCAGAAAGTTGAAAATAAGAAACAACCAGGAAATGTTTGCCACGAGACAGTGGTACCGCTTTGTGCACAAATGCAAAATAAAATTATTTTGTTCAGTACGGGGCTGTGTTCCCTGGCATCCTGTCTTTCTGATTCAACCACCAGCTACATCTGGCTTTGTATCAAAAGGGATCTTGGAATGGTCACAGTGCTCCCCGGCGGGAGCACTCACCTCCTGGTGATTCTGATTTCACTACGAGATCGGGTTCTCCCTGGGACGGGGACGTTTGGTAACGGAGTTTATGCAGCACACACGGGATTGTCTCAGAAGCCCTCTTGTTGATCTGTTCTCCTCACTCACTGCCTTAGCAGACACCTGCTGTGCCAAGCACCCAGCTGTGTGCGGGAGGACGGGGAGGGCAGGTCCTCCAGCTGCGAATGCGCCGGTCCGCTGAGCCCCCGCTCCACAGACAGCCCGGGGCTGGTTCCAGTTTGTCTTCTGCAAGCTGGGGAGGCTGCTCTGTCTGTGGTCTCGGCACAGAGCTGTCGATTACAAGTCTTACCCTTTTATTTGCTCGTTTCATGGCCTTCAGCCACAGAATCCCTCAATTTCTTCATCTGTAGAACTTGGGAAAAGAGCCCTGAACTCCCAGGGATTAACCAATTAGGGATTTCAGAGGATCTGGAAATCTCTTTCATGGTTTTTCTGTATTATTTTACTGGGAGTCATGAATGTGCTTCATCTGTTGCAGTTTTGTAAATTACAAGTAATAAGGGATTTTTCCTGTTGCATTCACCGCTACTGATCTTTATTCCTGATTAAATTTACAGTTAAATGGACCCCTTTTCACTTGGGGTTTTTCCTTTCGGCCCCAAAGAATTCCTCCGCACAGGGAGGGCTGGGAGTTCACATGCCTGCTTCCAAAATGAATGGCTTTTGTGTTTTTGACATTATCTAGATGTTTCACATCATTTCACTGCAGAGGAGGGAAAATTTGAGAGAGAAGGAAGGAGGGAAGGAAGGAAGGAGGGAGGGGAGAGGGAGGGAGGGAAGGAAACACATTTAAATGCTCCTTACAGAAAATGAGAGGCTCAAAGCACAGTGCCTGAATCTATGAAGATTATTCATTGTATTTCTATATGTTGAAGCTAATAGAACAGAATTGATGAATAAAATATTCTAATAAAATTTATGAAGCCAAAGACGTATCTATAGCCTCTGTCCAGAAGCGCATAAGTGCAATGAAAATACTTCCTAAACTGTGTAGTTAAGTAATGAGTTACACGACTGAGTTATTTTTAAAGTAGTACTTTGTTTATAATAATGCCTTTTTATAATCCCTAACTTCTAATTAGTGTACAATAAATCACCACCTAGCACATTCTGTCATTACCATATTACCTGCACCTTAGAAGAAAATCGCTCTTTATTGCATTTTTAAATCATGAGCATATGAGCATTTCTCTCACTGATGGTATTTTCCTAAGTTTACTAAGAGCCCATATTTTTCTGTACGTCCTGACGACTAATATTTATTTTTATACAAAAACTTGATTCCTTTATGGCACCACGAAAAGGGTATTTTGCCCTTTCTTTAGACCCAAACATGCTCCATTTTTATCCAAGAATTTCATGGCTCTTCCATTTAACTCATAAACACATTCATTCTGCTATATAGTGTGTCCTGGGAATAATTCCAGGAACAACAAGTCCCATCCCTGCCTTTTCATTTTTAAAACGACTTTATTTACTTATAAAACCCTCCAGGACATGGCAGCCCCCGGGGGAGCCCTGATCCCCCTCTGGCTGAGCTGAGGGACCTCCTACCGTTACCGTTACCGTCTAGGGGTCCCGGTGCCACTATGACCCCAAGCGGTTTCCAGCCCAGGTTCTGGGGGGCACGGAGGGCGGTGCTGTGGGCTGTCCCCACAGGCTGCGGGCCCTGAGGTCACCCTGGGAGGCAGCCTCCTCCCTGACCTTCCCGGTCCCCCTACTGCTCCTCATAGACCAGAGGGAAGCAGAGAGAGACCTTCCATCCAAGTTGGCCCCCCCAGCAGAGGGGAGGCAGGTGCCAAGGACAGAAAGGCGCTGTGGTGGACGTTGCCAGTGGACCCCGAGGACCATGGGGGTCCGGTTCAGCCGAGACCGGACTCATGGATGGCCGCAGGCCTGAGAAGGGCACAGGGGACCATTTCGGGGTGGGGGGACAGCAGATGTCAAAGCTCCTTATGCCATAACACTGCCCTGTCCAAGGGGGGAAACATGTCTCTCAGGGACCCGACGCTAAGTGCAGTGAAGAACTTGCATCTCTCAACATCTATCAGCAGCCGGGACAGAGGTGAGTCAGCCGGGAGCCCAGGGGACAAGGGCGAAGCTTCCTGGAATCCGGCCGAGGCAAAGGCCCACCTTGGGGTGCAGAGCTTCGGAAGAGGCCTCGAGAACTCTGTGTGCAGCGGGCTAACAGCCAGATCCCAGGTGCCCGGGGCAGGAGAGGAAGGCCAGAAAGGGAAAGAGGGATGCAGCCCCGGCCCCCTGGGAAGGGAAGCCCCGAGAGCCTGGAGTGACCCAGGACGTGTCTGGGGGCAGCTGGTGTTCCCCCCACGGGCGCTGAAGACAGTGACCCTGCAGGTGCAGACGTGAGCCCTCCCACCGCCCCTCGTGACAAACGGGGACCCGGCACCTTCACCTATTTGTCATTGCACAACACCTTTGAAAGATTAGCTAAGAAAGAAAGTTTTGGGGCCATTTCCTTATGATGTGCCTCGATGTCATTTTCTTCCTGCGTTTTTGTGCTCGGGGCGCTCCAGCTGCTTAGAGCAGTGATTTTACAGTTTTCACCGAACTGGGGAAACTTTCGCACATTGTTTTTTCAAGGAGGTCTGCGTTCTTCCCTCCTTCAGGTGAGGCCGCCGGAGGTTGTCGCCCGATCGGGGGCGCCCTGCTCACTCCTTGTCCGTGTCTGGGCTCTGGCTCTCATTTCTGGGGCGTGAATTTCTCCCGCTGTGGTTTTCAGGCTCCCGACCCTTCCCCCTGTGGTGTTTGCCCAGATCGGTTACGTTTTCCTCCTCGGCCCTACTTGCCACCACGACACCTTGGCTTTGACTCCTCCCTCCCCCTTCTGAGCCTGCCTCTCACACACACGCGCATCCTGCAGAGCCTTGAAAACAGTTCCCACGGTGGCGGCCAGAGAGTCCGGGCTGGCTGCGCCCCCTGTGCCATCTTCAGATCTGTTTGGGGTCTGTTTCTGTCTGTCTGCTTCTTTTCATGCTGGTGATCTTTCTACTGAGTGGCAGACATTCTGTGTTTTCTGCATGACGGATGTTTTTATATCCCTCTAAATAGCCTTGGGCTGTGTTCTAGGACACAGGTGA
This sequence comes from Procyon lotor, assembly GCA_028646535.1. Lineage (NCBI taxonomy): Eukaryota > Metazoa > Chordata > Mammalia > Carnivora > Procyonidae > Procyon > Procyon lotor. The sequence goes on from CM053605.1 coordinate 165,079,082, forward strand.
CTGAGGGACCGTTTGATCTTGTCAGGTCTTGCGTTCAGTGGGACCCACACGGCCTTTGGTCCAGGGCTTAGCATAGCCCCTGCTCACACAAGACCCTTCTCATCCCCCTACGGGGGCATCATCAGTTAGAAGTGCTTTCCTCTGTGGCTGGTGGTAATACACTCTATTCCCGGCCTTCTGTAAACTCCGGAGACTGCTCCCTTGATCCTTTTGGGTCATCCTCGTCCCAGCCGGGGCGGGGGGGGGGGGGGTTCCCTCGTGAGCACGCCGTGACCCTCGTCCAAAGTCTTGAGGGGACCCCTCTGCTGATCGGGACAGCTCTCTCCCTCTCTTTCTGCAGCTGTCCTTTCCCTGGTACCCGATGGGGGGAATCTCTAGCTCCTTTGGCCCGTATGGACCCCCAGCTCTGTCTCCTCCGCTCAGGGAAAGAGCTCGTCTCCTCCTGGGGTGTCGTCTTCCCACTGAGGCACGAGTGATGGCAATCGCGGACTTACTTGTTTGTTTTCTGTCTGTCTGCCTCACTGTGTTGTGCTGGCTGATACCCGACATCAGAAAACCCCTGCCTCGTAGTTTTTACTCTTTCTTCTGGTGTTGCAGGTAGGAGAGAGAGGTCCAGTCCCTGTAACTTCATCTTGGTTGAAAGCAGAATCAAAAAGAATCAAGATCTGTTTTACTGAAGTTATAAAAGGTCAGTGCGTGAGGGGACAGATGGAGCAGGGGGGGTCATCCAAGACTGTGTCAAATGACAGAGTTAAACAAACTAATCCAGACACAATAATTTATCTATGACGACTGACAATAATTTCTTCTTCATCTATCATCAATCCATCTCTTATTTATCCAATAATGTATTATTAATTCATTAACGGCTTTCAGACTGCCCCTCTCCATTCGAATACTGATAGGAATTATCTCATTTATTACCCAAAATGATCTCTTCAGGGAGGCTCTTTCAAAACTCCCATTTTGGGGACTTGAAAAGTAATGCGGAGATAGGAATTAAATCACTCCGGTTGTCACTTAGCAGAGCTGGGGATAGAACCCGGGCTCGAGCTTGGCCTGGACTCGACTCAGAACCAGAGAGGACCCAGGACCTCAAAGAAGAAAGAAAAGTTGACTCCGCTTGGCTTTGTTAGATTCCCAGATTATCGTAATCTATTAGCCACACCCCTCTTCCCTCAAGGCCGGTGCAGTGGGGAACCAGGCCGGGCATCATCCCGAGACCTCACTGACTCCACGCCTGCAGGTGCACGTCCTCGACCCCTCTGAAGACCACCGTCCGGGAACCTCCAGCCGCGGCCCACAGTGTCTTAGTACTGAGACAGCAACGAGACATTTCTTCTTCTCTCTGCCCTTTACAAGCGGTTTGTGCTCAGTGCACCTGTCAAAACCCCATACTTCCCTACCTACCTACGTACATCAGCATCGTATGTCCGGGAAGCACACAGAGCGGCTCAGTCAGGAATCTGTTTTTTAGCGGGTTGGTGTTCACAATTTTCTTCGGGCCGTGTCTGGCACCTTGAACCTGACATGTGACGGTCACGCGGTGTCTGTGCAATGCAGTCTGTGCACTCCACTCACCATGCTCTGTCTTTTCAGCTTCTTAAGAAAAGACTGATTGACTTTAGAGACAGAAAGAGAGAGCAGGGGGAGGGACAGGGGGAGAGAGAATCTCAGGCAGACTCCGTGCTGAGCGGGGAGCCC
>CM053605.1:165081285-165098304 GCA_028646535.1 Procyon lotor
CCCACCCAGGGAGGGGGCGCCAAAGGGATCCAGAAAACAGTGTGTTTTTGTGCCCTGATGGAAAGCTCTTCCGTGGGCTCCCAACGACCCTAAAACGAATGAGGCAGACAAGAAGGTTCACGGAATCAACAGGAGGACCAGGGTGGGGAAGGGAGGCGACCCCGGGTCTCTGCACTCGGCCGAGCGTCTAGGTGGCCTGGCCTGGAGACCACCGTTGACCCTCTTGTCTTTCCCAATCCTTCCGTGGTCTCGGCCCCTCCTCTGGCTTGCAGTCTTGCTCACCGGTTTTTGACCGTCCTCACCTCGGGGACTTGGCAAACTCTTCCCTCCCACTGGCATGATCTCGGCGTCGCCTGTACCTCAGTTGTTGTGAACTGTAGTCCTTTTAAGACAGCTCGTCTGTCTCCACCCTGGGAGGCCTTCCCCCATCCGGCTCCCCTGCACTGAGCGCTAACAAGCTGACAGGCGCTCCGTCTGTTGTTACAACCTAGTCATACACAAACACGAGCAGTTACGTTGTTGTCTCTCTGGCTCAGCCGAAATCACCGTGAGGCAGGTATTGATCTTACTCCAGCTAAACTCCCCGTATCCAGCCTAGGACTGCGTCCACTAGGCTCGCAAGTATGTGTTACATAACTTCATAAGTTATTGAATGACACAGACATCACTGCCCTTTGAGGACTTCTAGCCTCCTATTATGGGGCTGAATGATGTTCCCCAAAAGACGTGTTGGAAGTCTAACCCCCAGCACCTGGGGTTGTGACCTTGTTCAATGTTGGGTTGTTGCAGATATAACTGAGTCAGGACGAGATCGTCTGGCACCGACTCGGTGCCCGGACCACCCCAATCGCCCAGATCCAATATGATCGGCGTCATTACAGGAGAAAGCACCATGTGAAGACGACCCACACGGAGAAGATCCCGCGGAGACAGAGGCAGAGGCTGGAGGGACACAGTTATAATCTGAGGAATGGTGAGGATGGTGAGGACCACCTACCAGCCTGGGAGGCAAGGAAGGATTCTAGCCAGGGGCTCAGGGAGAGGACACCCTGCCGCCATGTGACTGGGACCTCTGCCCCCACAACCCCGAGAGAGGCGGGATTTCTGCTGTTTTCCAGCCACTGGGTTTGTGGTGCGGGTTGCCGCAGCCCCAGGGACCCGGATACCTTCCCTGTGTGTAGGGAGCACCCTCCAACCTGGAGTCTTAGGAAACGTCCCTCTGAATCAGACACAAGCGTTTGAACCACAAATGCAAAATGGACACCGATTTTTCTCATAATGTTTGAAAATGCTCACAGAAATGGAATCTTAGCATACCAGCATGTCGGGGGTGCAAATATTTCAGTTCCTTTAAAGTGCTCCTGTTGGTGAGCGGAGAAAAGACATTATTTAGCTTCAGATTTTCTAGAAAGTTTCCACTTCTAAATGCCATCCACTTTTTTTCCCCCTCATACAAAGGAGGACATTTCAGTGTTAATGTATGTTCTGAAATCAGTCACTTATTAACAAGAATGCCCTTGGAAAAGGGATTTATCACGGCTGTGCTCCCATTTTATCTCACGTAAGCGGAAATAATCAAGCCTATTTATAGTTTATTAGCATCCAGTGAGATAGTACGGGAACAATTCTTAGAAGAGTGTCCAACATATATTAAATACGCTCTCATTTTATCGTTAATTAATGTGGCTAAGTGCCTTACTCCAGAATCTTTTCCCCTCCTGTCTTGTGTTTTGATGTTTTCATCCTATAATTGAGTTCTCTCATGAGAGTCTCTGCTGGGGTCCCAAAGTGACTGTCCCCTTGCATCATGTGCTGGTGCCCCTTTTCTACTCCATTTAATCAGTAACTTCCAGGGGCCATACGCTTCCTCTGAAGAAGGGCAATTTATTTATTTAAAGATTTTATGTATTTATTTGAGAGAGAGAGAGAGCGAGCGTGTGCATGAGCAGGGGCAGAGGCAGAGGGAGAAGCAGACTTCCTGCTGAGCCAGGAGCCCCACGTGGGGCTCAATCCCAGGACCCCGGGATCATGACCCAAGCTGAAGGCAGATGCTTCACCGACTGAGCCACCCTGGGGCCCCCAAAAAAGGCAATTTGTATTCATATGTAAAACGTATAACTAGAAAAAATTGGTCCTGGCTCTTTCCAGACCAGGAGGGAGAACAGGAAGAAGGAAAGTGGTAGGAATGGGGTGGGGTCCCGGGATTCCGTGACAGGAGCCCGAGCTCAGAGGACCCTGCTCCCGTGCACCCCACCTCGAAGGTCTGGAGGGCCGCACAGAGTGGCCCCACGGGTCCGTCCGGCACAAGCCTCTGAAGACGGGCCTTCCCGGGGCTGCACACCCATCCCTGCCGCGCTCTGGCCGCAGGGCTTTAGGGGTCCGTGCTCCCCGCACCTCCCCCCTGCTCTCCCAGACGCATGGGCCTCGGGGACCCGTTTCCCACAGGCTGAGTGCAGGCTGAAACACAGCAGGAGAGGGAAAAGCCAGGCAGTTTTGAGCTGGACTGGGGCGGAAAACACTTGGCAATGTGAAGCGGTGATTTTTTTCAGTTCCTTCTCGCGTATAATAAGGCCCTGAATATTCATAGGTAACCTTTTCTAGCGCTGTGCTCTGTGCTTATTCATGCACCGGGAGTGGGTGCCGGTGACTCACGGGGCCTGTTCCGGGCTATTGATGTTCCCCTCCAAGCCCCCACTCCACGCTTTTCTTGCTGTCAATTCCCCACGGAAGGCTTTGTTTGTTGGTGCTGATGATGTTGTTGCTGGGTTATTTCTCTAGGACTTTGAAAAGACATGCGTCCCCCCCTCCCTGCACCCCCACCCCGGACCTGCTCATCAGAGCCTTCTGCGCCTTCCTCTGCCTTGCTTCCCAGACTTTGCTGACCTCGTCTCCGAGGAGAAGGAGGGGGACCGAGTTCTCACAGCTGACTGTCTCTGCATTCGCTGTGGAGGACAGAACGACACCCTCTCTCCACCCCGTGAAAATCCATGTCCCAATGCCCAGAACCCGTGAACAGCTGACCCAACACGGCAAAGCCATGTGAACAGTCCTGGATCTCCAGGTAGGGAGGTGACTTTGGAGTATCCGCCTGGGCTCGCTCCGATCACAGGGGTCCTTAGGAGCGGAAGAGACAGGAGGGGTCTGATGTGGACAAGCCCCCACTAGCCGCTGCTGGCTTTCAAGGAGGAACACGGCAGCCTCTAGAGGCTGGGAAGACGAGGGAAGGGATTTTCCCTGGAGCCCCCGGATGGAGCTAGTGCTGCCTGTGACCCGGTTGTAGCCCAGTGAGATCCATTTGGGGCTTTTGACCTCTGCAAGTGTGAGCTGACGAACCGCTGTTGTTTCCTGAACTTCAGCGTCTGGAGCAGCTTGCCACGGCGGCCACAGGACATTGTCATCACTCCACCATCCGGAGAGGCTGCATTTTCAGTGGGGCTTCCTTACAGCTTGTGAAGTGGTGTGGGGGTACAGCTTATCGTGCAAAGCAGGACGTCGTCCGGGGGGTGAAGGAAAGTGGCATTAATAATTACAGGGGACAAGAAGCTTGACTGAGGACGCGCAGCCCCTGCTGGGAGGGGCCCTTGCACTTGGAGTCCGCGAGACCAACATCCCTGACTCCATCGCACACTCTGGCTCTGCTCTGCCGGCTCTGTGGGGAGGTGGCCTGTCTTTCCTGCAAAGCCGTCTCTCCGCACAAGGACCGGGGACGCTCTTGTTTCTAGGACCAGCGTTCATCTTCCCTTCCTGGCTTCTCCTCACCCTGGTGCCCTCTTCCTGTGACCTTCCTGTAAATGCTCAAGGAGAGGACATTCATCTCGGGGCGAAGGTGGGCAGAGGGCGCTGAGAAGGTAACCTGAAGATCCGAGGGAGGATGAAGGGGGCCACGCTTCCCACAGTAGCAGATCTGCACTATTTCATCCCCCATCACCTCCCGGCCCAGGATTCTAGAATTCCACATTCTCTCTTTTCTCCTTTTTTTTTTTTTTCCAGATCAATAACTTACACAGGAAAATAAAGCATCAATAGATGCCTTAGAAGAAAAGAAGAGTAATTAACTAGAGACACTGTCTCTGAATCCACCCTGGGCCAGAACAGAAAAGTAAGAGACTTAATGGAAAAGGGAACTCAGTGGGGGTGAGAAATCCCAGGTGATTCCGAAGCTGATTGTGTGCCCATTGGATGTGTGTTCAAAGAAGAAAATAACAAGGCATCTGACGACTGGCACCCAGTGGGAGAAAGAACAGAGACGGAGTAACTTTTTGCAGGGAGAGTAGAATTAATGGATGCTACAGACGTTAATTTAAAATAAGAATAAGAGAAGGGGGAACCCTCCTGCACCGTTGGTGGGAATGAGGACTGGTGCAGTCACACTGGGAACCAGTATGGAGGATCCTCAAAAAAGTAAAAATAGAACTACCCTATGATCCAGCAATTGCACTATTGGGTATTTATCCAGGGAGTACAAGAATGCTAATACAGAGGTGCCTGTGTGGTTCAGTTGGTTAAGCATCTGCTTTTGGCTCAGGTCATGATCTCAGGGTCCTGGGATCGAGCCCCATGTGGGGTTCCCTGCTCAGTGTGGAGCCTGTTTCTCCCTCTCCCTCTACCTCTTCCCACCACTCATGCTTTCTTTCTCTCTCTCAAATAAATACATAAAATCTCTCTCTCTCTTTTTTTTTTTTTTACAAAAACGCTAATTCAAAGGGATACTAGCATTCCAATATTCCTTGCAACATTATTTACAATGGCCAAATTATGGAAGCAGCCCAAGCGTCTGGATGACTAAAGAGGTGGTGCATATACACAACAGAATATTATTCATCCATAAAAAGAGTAAAATCTTGCCATTTGCAATGATCTAGATGGAGCTAGAGTGCATTATGCTGAGTGGAATAAGACAGTCAGAGAAAGACAAATACCATGTGATTTCACTTGAATGTGGAATTTAAGAAACAAAACAAAGAAGCAAAGAGATTTAAAAAAGAGAGAGAGAGAGAGACAAATCAAGGAACAGACTCTTAACTACAAAGAATGCACTGACAGTCACCAAAGGGGAAGGCGGGAGGGGGAGGGCTAAAGAAGGGATGGGGAGGGAGTGCATCTGCCGCGATGAGCACCGGGCGATGTACGGAAGTGTTGAATCAGTATATTGCACACCTGAAACTAAGCCCTGTGTGTTAGCTCTGCTGGGATTTAAATAACAACTTAAAATAACAATTGCTTGTTCACTTGTGTCAAGAACTGTTCTAAGCAGCTCTCCTACTTTATCTCACTTACTCTTTCCAGTAGATCCATGACGTCAGTGTGTATCTCCATCTTAAATCAAAGACCAGAGCAGCTTAGCATCTTGCTAAACATCACACAGCGCAGGAGGTAGAGCTCAATTCAGACCCTGCAAGTCCAGGTCCAGGGCCCGTTGATTCATCCGGGGACAAGGAAACATACTGAAGTCTGATGTGGGAACAAGCCATCACCATGGAAAGCAAATGGAAATATTCTGTATGGAAAATAAAGTAATTGAAACAGTGAAGATAAGAGAAATCGAGGAAAGAAGTTGATGTAGCAAGACCCTTCATGCAAATGAATAAGTAGGAAAAAGATAGTGCGTGGAGAAGATGAAATACATTATTAGACAATGACAGAAACCTCGCGGTATTAAAGAAAGATCTAAGGGCCAAGGTGGAAAGGACACATAGGGTACCAAGGGGGTAGATGAGAGAACACCCACCCTGCACACGTTCGAAGGCACTGAAGGACGTGGAGAACATTGTCAGACAGAATAAACACATCGCCTACAGAGGAGAGAGTCAGGCTGGTGTGAGACTAACCCGGTAAAGGGAGCACAGGGAGACAGCAGAGTCCGATTTCCGGGTCCGTATGAATAGGACTTAACGTGAGCCCCAACCGGATGCAGTCTCTGGCATAAAGGACCACAGAATGCTTTGCACACTAATTCCTCTTTGAAAACATACTTGGGGGCTATGAACTTCTAGGGACAGAAGGAAACTCAAGTGCACACTTGATATGTGGGCAGCAAGGGTAAGTAAATAAATTCATAAATACTATTGCTTTCTCAGGAAGCTGTGACCAAACCCAAAACAACATCATGAACAACAGTAGGAGGGAGAGGCACGCGTGTAGACTACACCCCAGCTCTGGGTGACAGCAGCACGGTTCAGGGGCCCCAAGAGACGGAAGAACAGCTAAAGGATGGTTGGGGAAAGGACCACGCTCAGCAGGGAAATAGCTTGTTCCAGAGAGAGCTGTAGAAATTGATTTACTGAAGAAATTAGTAAGACAAGCAAAATTATAGGTCTTAATCAAATAAGGAGAGACATAAAAAGTTTAAAGGTAGATAAAGTATGTTCCGAGCCACCAGAGAAGACCTACCAAATTAGAAATAATTAGGAGGAAAAAGAAATAAAAATAAAATTCAGCAAAGAAAACAAAATAGAAGGTATCAGTAATGTTCATGAGGGCAAATAAATTAAGCTCGCCAGGAGACAGACCAGCTCGGATTTGCCGGGTGAAGAAAAAGCAAACAAATGAACAGTTCCAGGAATTAGTTCCTATGAAGAGACACTGAAAACTAATATAGACCACATTTTTGAAAATGAAGGACTCAAAGAAAGCTAAGCTATCAAATTGAAACCAAGAGGAAACTTAAGATAGTGATTTTTGTCAGTAGGCAATACACTAGTTTAAGGCAAACTAGTTGTAAAGGACCTAAAGAGGACACTTGATTTGCTAAAGTAGGTATCAGTGACACTGGACACGCACCCAGGGCGGGGCAGACAGAACACACACTATGGAGGGCGCAGGGGTGGGGGGTGGGGAGGGCATGCTGGGGGCCGGGCAGACGGAACACACACTATGGAGGGCACAGGGGTGGGCGGTGGGGAGGGCATGCTGGGGACCCGCCCTGACTTCCGCTACAAACACAACCTCAGTGAATTGTGAACTTCTTCTGGACATGATTCTCTGTCCATGACTCATTAAAATTGTAACCCATTAAAAAAAAAAAAAGAAGAGTTTCAAAATTCCATATATGAAGAAACAAACAGAAATATATTACATCAGCTCGGTGCTAAAACAAATACGGACTGAATCTGGAAAATGCCTACAAGTGAGTACCAGGGGGGCACAGCGAGTCAGGTTTTGTGGGAAACTGCTAATGTGCTCGAGAGAGCTTGCGACTGCGATCACATTTACTAGACAAAAACAAACACAAGAGAGATCAGCATGCAAATCAAAAAGCTAGAAAAAAATAAAAGCGAGCCCAAAGAACTAGGAAGAGGATAAAAATGTGCAAAATCAATAAAACTCAGAGACAATCGATAATATAAATATGAACAATTTTGTTCCTCTGAAATGTTAGTTAAAAAAAAAAAGCTTTGGTGAAAGAACATTTAAAAAATAATATTGAAAGAAAAAGGAGAAATAATAGCAGATATAATTGATGTCAAAAGAGAAAGAATAAAGCTTGTTGAAAGGGTAAATTTCTGGGAAAAAAATCATAAACTGTCAAATGGTCTGAAGTAGACGGGTAACCAATGAAGAAATTTAAATGGTCATCAAAGCCTTCCCCAGGCAAAACAAAATTACTTGAATACACTGAGTTTCATTCAAGTGTCAAGAACAGCTCTCGTCCTCCCAAGGGGACCCCAATGTTCAGAAGGTCAGAAGAGAGCAAGGGCGCCCGCCCACCAGGGCAGGAGCCTAGGTGTCTCTCTCACCCACCGCGGGTCTCATGCCCCTCTTGCCATAGACTTGGACCTTGGGGGCCAAAGCTTTGTCCTTGCCAACAAATGCCATTCCACCTTCCTCTCCCGTCTGTGTCTGCTGCGCTCTGACCACCATCTCCCCTTTCCAGACCCCTCCCCTTGGTTCCCTGGCCGCCAAGTGGTCCTCGGGCTCCACTCTCCCCTGCCCTCATTTTCATCGCCCCTCTGTCCACAGAGGCCCCCCGTTTCCTCCCCAGCCTGTGTACGTTCCACGGCCCACCGTAACCATAAGCACCGTGCCCTTGAGTCCATTTCAGCCCCGACCCCTTTCTTGCTTCGGGATACTTGTCAAAATCACAGATGAACCAGAACTTTCTGCCTAAGCCTTGCTCACTCCACTTCAGCCTAAATTTTGGTGGAGAAAAGCCAACCACCCTTCTGGGCTCTTGTTAAAGGTCACGGACCTCAAGGGGGCCCTTGGTGCTTTTGGCATTTATACTATATTTCTGGGGTTCACTTGCGTGTTCCCTCACCCGTGACCGCTTCTCATTTTGTCTTCACTCCTGAAAACCAATAGGTGTCCCCTTCTCACTCCCAGCTTTGCTGTGATTAAGCGAGTATGTTCACCTACTTCCACTGACTGCTTCTCCCCGTATGTAAGCATCTGAATACAATAGCCCGCCCTCCCACCTGTTACCGGAGGTGACCCTGTCCTGCCCCCCCCCAAGACCACGGTCCCCGCATGTGCGCTCCACCTCCTGGACACCAGCACAGGCACTTCTCCTCCTCCCCCGGCCCCCGAGCCTTCCTTCCTTGGACGGTTCCAACACCACATCCGTGTTACAAGGGTTCCTACGTAGAAAATAAAATAGCATACAAAACACGGGGATCTCTCTATCCCCGTAGATTTGGCTTTAAAAGTAAAACTCCCTGAAAACAGGTCTAGATTCACTCCCATTCCCCCCGGACCCAATCCTACCTTCTTGGCACCCCTTACGACCCCTCTCCCCCAGTCACTGATGGTCTCCTTCTCGCTACTGCAGCCATCAGCTGGCTTCATTCTCTTACCTGGCCTTCCAGGTACCCTCAGCAAGGCACGGACCCCTACCCTTCCTGACATATTTTCTTCTTTTGTCTTCCGGGGTGGCCTACTCCTTGGGCTCCCCTTCTGTCTCGCTCAGATCCTTGGCCAATTCCTTCTGCATCCCCAGGCTCATCTTCCTCCCCACATCTAGTCCTCAGGCAGCTTTCCCGTCTCCCAAGATTCCAGGGACTCAGTTTTGACTCCTCGGAGTTTCCCTGCTCTCCTTCTCTCTCACACCCCAGACTGGTTCCACCAGAAAATCGTTGGAGGTCCACTCTCAAAATATATCCCCCATCTTACTTCTTGCCATTTCACTGCTAGTGCTTGGTCCGATCCGGATCCCTATCCCTTCAACTAGCTGCAGAATATCAAGTGGGCACCCCGATTCCTTGTAGGGAGAGGAGTCAGCTTCACTCGTCCTGGAGAGCTTTCTGGGGTGTTCATTAGGGACAAGCATTGCTGAACCGGGAACCGGAGAGGCTCACGCGGGTCCATACGGAGAGGTGCGCCGCCTTGTTTGAGGGAGGAGGGTTTGGAAGAAACACAGGTGCCCATCCCTTGGGGAACAGGTAAGTACGATGAAAGCATATGGTTGTATCTGAGGCCCGAGTGTGAAGCAATATTTAGCCATAAGTGAGATCTCTATAGCATTAAGTGGAAAAGCAAAACAGGATCCGTACCACAAAATTATTTGTACGGTTTAAAATCACATTTATACTGTACGTCTTTCAAGGATACATGCGTATCCAAGGACATTTAATAGACACACCGGCGTTAGGGCCTGGGTATGGAAATGATTGTGTCCGTGGGAACAATGGAATAGAAGGAAGCAGAGGGTCCTTGGCTTGAGCAGAAATTATAGCTCGCTCTCACTTACCCGAATCTCTTCCCCGCTGTAGGAGAGAGGAAATTAGGTGAAAAGTTTTCTCAATTAGCTTAACCCAGTCCCTGCTTTAAACACACACGTGCCATCGTACCTAATCCTAACTGGGCTTCAGACATTCTGCAGAAACTAGAAACTAAAGGGAATCCAATTGTCAAAACCCTTGTTTCACAGAAAAGCAGGTTTTCTAGAATGTCCTCATCCTGAATAAGTTATGGAAAAATACCTATTGCTTACTGCACACACTCCCTCACGCATGCACGCACACACACACACACACACACCCCAGAACTCTTTAAAGGCTAGAAAAAAAAAATCTGAGTAAAATGAGGCCAGAGCTGAGTGAAGGTAAGCATAGAAATCAATGTGACAAAGTTTGGGGACAAATGCCAGTAGTGACACCCTAGTTCTGGGGATTAATAGGGTCACTTAGTGGGAAGAGACTGGGCTTTGAGTATGCTTGCAAAGTGCCCTCATTGAATTCAGGCTGCTACATAGAGCTAGGACAGAAGGAACTGGAGGTTCAGAGAGATGGTGGACGAGAAAATCCTGATTGCCTGCTTGCAAGGAAACCCGAAAGAACACCCCTAACTCTGTTCTTTTCCAAAGGAAGCAGCATCCTCTGACAATATGGGGTCATGAGTTTGGTCTCTTGTGGATCTGGAGTTTAATGGGGTACTACTCTCCGTTCAGCGAACCTCCAGGCTAAGGCATCACCTGAACCTTCTCCAGGCAGGTGTCATCCAGTATATTGGAGGGCAAATCCCTTCTGGAGCAAATAACCCTCAATTCTATTCCCTAGAGATTTCTATACATTACTATTGGCCAAGTCTTAGCTCACGATAAAAAGGAAATTACCGCAGTGCAAGGGAACAAGTGTCTACAAAGCCCCACGTGACTTGTTGCAATTCTTTAGGACTTCACATACTTCAAGAATCAGATCTGAAATGTAAAATGACCAAGAAAATAGAATATGAGGGAGAGAATCAAGAAAAGCTGATAACTGAGAATTTTTCAGAAGTGATTAAAATTAATGAAATCAGAAGAAAGTAGATTGATATCTCTAAAGGGATGAAAAAAACAAATGTCAGTCTAGATTCCTCTGCATGATAAAATTATCTCTAAAGATCAAGAGTGAAATAAGGAGATGTTTTAGGAAACCAGAAAAGGAAAGATTTTACAGCCCAGATCTTTGCTAAAGGAGCCTTGGCAGGAACGGCTTTAGAGAGAATCGAAAGCGTCCCCAAAAGTTCGTGCGAGCAAGCGGCCTGGGAGCAAGTGGGAAAGTTTAGCCAACATTGGCTTCTAGGACAATAACTGAAATGTCTAATTTACTGCGATAGAATTAATACTGAGATCATATGGCCAACAATAGCAGCTGAGCCTCACGGAAGGTGATAGGGGAGATCCCGAGGTCTTTGTCTTGCTCATAAGGCTGGTAGACATACTGAGTTAACTGTAGGCATGCTATTTTATTTATCTGACAGAGAGAGAGAGAGAGAGATCACAAGCAGGCAGAGAGGCAGGCAGAGAGAGAGGGGGAAGCAGGCTCCCCGCTGAGCAGAGAGCCCGACTCGGGGCTCGATCCCTGGGCCCTGAAACCATGACCTGAGCCGAAGGCAGAGGCTTTAACCCACTGAGTCACCTAGGTGCCCCAGGCGTGCTATTTTAAATGGAAATATATAATATATGTAAATAATATATATAATAAATAAAATATTTTGTCATATACATGAAATAAGTAAAATAGTAAATAAGTAAAAGGAGAAGAATAAACAAAGTGATACAGAAAGCAGAAGACCAGATAGAAATCCTACAGTGCGGTGGTGGAAATAAACCCAAGGATATTAGTAATCACACAGAATACATTTGGGAAGTAAAAGATAGAGATATCCAGATGAGATTTTAAGAATCAAATTATATGCCCTTTGCAAGAGAGAAGCCTAAAGCACAAGAACATCGAAATTGCTCAGGTAATTAACCGAAAACTGGGCACCAGGCAAATAAGCACCAGGAGAAACCCGACAGAGTCATATTAATATCAGAAAACAAGGCTAAAAGGCAAAAATCATTATTACAGATGAAGAGGGTCGTTATATCTTAATTTAAGTTTAAATTGCCCGGGAGGGTATAAAAATTTAAACTATTTATGGACGTAATAAAAGAGCTGCAGACACACAAATTCGAGTCCCCGGGGACGTGAGCAGCGTCCTTGTGTGGCTGCGAGGCCTGTGGGAGCCCGGCGACTGCGGCTCCCATAGGGAGATGGCAACGTGCGCTGGACCAGCCGGGGTAGCGGCCCTGGAATGAGGGCCCCGCTCAGCCGCTTGAGGACACCGGCACTGGGGTTATGACAGAGGCGCTGCCGCCCCCCCTCCCCCCGCCCCGCCTCTGCTGGGTGCGCTCAGTGGAAGCCGAGGGCACCTGCAGGGTCAAAATCCAGCCCCGTTCCCAGATTCCAGGGCAGCCGGCTTGCAAATCACAAAGAGGAAACGGAAAGTATTGAGAGACTTTAGGAACTTCTAACTCATGGGTCAGACGTCCAGGCCAGACGTCCAGGCCAGATGTCCAGGCCAGACGTCCAGGTCAGACGTCCAGGCCAGACGTCCAGGCCAGACGTCCAGGCCAGACATCCACCCGAGAGAAGCCAACCTGCAAAGGGGAAGGATGAGAACCGCAGGAATTCGCGCTTGGGGGACACGCGGGGCAGCTCGAGGTCACAGGGTCGTTCAGGACACTGCGTTCGACAGAAAATTAATGAAACATCAATAAGCTAAGCCTTCCATTTAAGAATTTAGGAAAAGAGGGGCATCTGGGTGGCTCAGTGGGTTAAAGCCTCTGCCTTTGACTCAGGTCGTGGTCTCAGCGTCCTGGGATCGAGCCCCACATCGGGCTCTCTGCCCAGCAGGGAGCCTGCTTTCCCCTCTCTCTGCCTTGAAATAAGCAAGGAATGAAAAAAATAAAACTTAAGGACAGATCTCTTTCAAGAACAGAGATGACTTCCGGGCACGACGGTGGCAGTGTTGACAGTAATGGTGGATGGGTCCCCACTCTCCTTCTCATCGTGGGCAGTGGGCTTCACCCCTGCGCCCCCCGGCTCCCCCAACACAACCTCCATGCTCACTCTTTGTGGTGAGTGGCGGAGATCCCGGCAGATGTGGGGCATCCCTGTGGGTGACCCTGGGGAGCTTGAAGAGGGAAGACAGGCAGAGCCGGATCCTGGGATAATGAAGATTGACTCCTTGTGGGCCCCTGTCTTTGTCCTGCGTTCCCCCAAGCTTCGCTGAGAACCAGGGGGAGGAGGGTTGGTTTGCCTCCATCCCAAAGAGGAGTAAACACTCTTGGTCCTTGTCGTTGTGGAGCTTCTGGTCTCCTCAGAAAGACAGACATAAGTCAAATATCCACGTGAATAAACACAAATGTGCCAACTCTGGGAAGAAGGAAGAAAATGCAGGCGCAGGAGACGATGCAAGAGGGAGCCTGGCTTTGCCTCGTGGTTGATAAAGGCCACGCCGAGGCAGTGATATTTGATCGGAGATTTAAAGAAGTGTGAGGTGTTAGCCAGTCAAAGAAGGGAAGAGAGGATGGACGTGGGCAGAGGGATCAGTCTGTCCGTGTGCCCGCACATGGGAGGGAACAGGCGACCTGAAGATCTGGAATCTAGGGAAGAAGAAGGGAGGATCAGGGCTCAGTCAACCAGGTCCAGCAGCACCCAAGCAAGAGTGGGCTTGAACTCAGGACTTCAGTCTCTCTAAGGGAGGAGGACACAACCAAGTTAATCTTTTGCTAAAGCTTTTCTGACTATGGTGTAAAGACAAGGAGCGTGGAGAAGTAATTAGGAGACCTTTGCGTTAGTCCAGATGATAGATGACTGCAGCCTGGACCAGGCAGGTGGAATTGGAGATGGGCGGAGCGAGGGCAGGGAGGGTGCTGAGATTTGGAAGGTAACCACTGGGCTTGATGGACAGGGGTGGGAAGTAAGGAAAACAAAGGCATCGGGGATGGGCAGATAGAAGGTGAAAGGGCCATTCGCCAGTGGGAGATAGCAGAGAGGGACCAAGACGAGGGTGAGGTGTAAGGAGGGTAAGACATTGTCCAGCCAGGTAGGGACCTCCAGTGGGAAGCACAAGTCTGCAACCCAGAGTTGAACTCTGGGTAAAGATTGGACGTTACCAGGCATCCGCGTGCAGATGGGAGTTCGGACCCGGTAGGCTGCCGCTGACAGCCTTGGAGGACTGCAGAGAGCAGAGCACAGAGTTCAGGATCGAGGAACTCCTACACTTGGGATTCAGACTGCAGAGGAAGAAGGAGCCCCAGAGAAATAGAAGGAAAGGCGCGTGAAGACGCGATGTCGTGGAGAACACAGGGAAGCTTGCTCCAGGAAGGAAGTGGGGTTAACGACTGCTCTCGGATGGTAACTGATGAGCTGAGGGATTTGTGCCGGACCAGGCATTCATGTGCTGTGGACCTCAGTGGGCTGGTCTCAGCCCAATCCAAGTGGTGCAGGTAGAGGTGGGTCATGAGAAATTGGAGGCGGCTGTTGCCTATCCAGCCATTCTCATTCCAAGTCGGAGCTTTTGATGCCATGATGCCTTTGCCTACTCCCTCTGCCGTTCGTTTCCGTCTTCTTTCCCACACAGCTCTTCTGGTACCCAGGTGAGAAGAGAAATGAGCATCAAAGAGAAAATGTATGATCAGCATACGATCAGAGGGATGCCACGCTATGGAGAACCACCAACACGCCAGTCAACATGCTGGGGTCTTTGGCACCTTGGTTTTACAACAAAAAAGCATTCCACCATCACTACACCGCTTGCCACTGAGGATCAGGACTGGGTGCCAAGTCACAGACTCGTATCCCACATCACGATTGCTGTGGCTTTGGTGTTGAACCCTACGCCTTATACCGCTGTTTCCTTGCACTGAACTTTCCTTATGCTCTAAGAGCGTCAGCTCACGTTGCCGTGTGACATGGAGCCACTGTCCAGGGGCTTCAGAATTAGCAGGGATTTGTTAAAATGCAGTTCTCATCCCCACAAATTCTGATTCATTGCTTTTCAGGGAACTCTGAACTATCTCTCCAGGCTGCGCTGATGGAGTTGGCTCAGGGATCGCACTTAGAGAGAGCCCGCCCTGTATGTTGTACTGTCATACGGGAGATGCAGAATTACTGTGCTCACTGTACGTTTATTCATCATCAAACAGAGGCTGAAGGACACCAGGAGTTCTTGCTCACTAAGTTAGGGTATTTTCATCAAGGATTAAAGGCAGAAGCAAGACCTCGCTCGGTGTGAATAGACCGGCAAACACACTTGTCTCCTCGGTCGGGGAGAGTTCCTTGTCCCACCGGGGGTAGTCACACGGGGACCGGGGGCATCCCTTGGGAAGTGGGTGTCCCTGCTCCTTCCTTCTGCAGAGGGCCAGCAAAGGCTGCCCTTTGCCACGGGCACTACCACTAAAGCTCGGTGGACGAGAGTCTGTACTCCACAGGGACAAAGAAGAGATAAAAATCTAACATACAAACTGTTTTGTAATTTAGATTTTTTTCCCCTTTCCTCAAGTCTTTGAGGCTTCGGGCCAAACTATAGCTGAGAAAAATGAAAAGGAAAAAAATGGGCATGTACGTTCAAAATCCTATTTTTAAATGGTTCATAATTCGATTATTTTTGCTGGTTCTATTAATCTTCAGAAGAGTAGCTAAATGCAAATGTAAGCACTTTAAGGCATTAAAATTATGCAGAAAAAAATCTGAGTAAAATTCCAAGAATATATGTATGTATATGCAACATATAAATTATAATTTGAGGGCCTTTCCAAGAACATTTGCTTAATAAATAGGAACGAGAATAAGAATTTTTGCAATGCTAATTATTACACTACTTTCTCTTTCCAGATCTCACAAGATGCTAGGACATACGCTACAGGTACTCATTTGGATGAAAAGTAATCTTTAATGTCTGTTTCATGAGAAGAATGGAAGGTAATTCAAGAGAGTCAAAGCCTGTGCTTCAGAAAGGCCGTTCCAGAATATTAGTGCATACTAAATGGTGTTTGCGTAGTAATGGAAAGAAGTCATATTTACTCAAAGGTAGCAAAGATCATCAGAGCCCCAGCCCAGGAAACAGGTTGGAGTAATATGGATAGATCTGGTTCTGGCCTAGATTGCTTAACCTACTCTTTCATTAGAGAAGAGGATATTATAATGGGGGTACGAGCTTACTCGGTTACCGCTAAAGTATTTGCACTAATAGACCAATAAAGTTCTCAGGTGATCTTCTGGCACGAAGCGGCCCCAGGTCGGGTTTGTGGAATGTGTGGGTCACACGGGGGGAGCAGGGGCTGTGAGCGAGCTCACGTTTTCCCCATCTCTGGCACTCGGCGCCTCGGGCAGCTCTCCCCCAGTAACCATCTGGAACCCTCTCCCTTCTCTAGAGAGAGGCCCATTTCTCGGTCAGTTCCACGGAAATCAGTTCAGAGACCTAGAGGATGATCACCGAAGGTTCTGGAAGGGCACTGAAAACCTGGTGAGCAAAGCTGGGTGTTTCTCCCTGCTCTGAACCCTGATCCCAGGCCTGTGCCTGTTTGTTCTTGTCATTGTTTGGTGCCAGACTCCCATTTTCACAACACTGAACACAGCGATGTGCCCGGTGAGTTCCGACTCTTTGGAACAGGAGCTGTGAGAACCTCAGGTCACAGATGTAATGTTGCCGTTCAGCCCATGCTCTCTGCCCCTAAAATCCCCTGTAGGTAGATGGTAGAAAACACCAGCTTCTCCACTCAGATTATTGGGAAATGACAGGCCTGGCGACCCCCTGACTTACGTGAGTCCACAGAGAGCATCCGTCGCCTCGGAGCAGTGGTCCTGGGATTCTGGCCCCGTGGTAGACGGAGCCCATGGCATCCAGCTTATACGATGTCCAACCTTGGGAAGCAAAGGGATTGCGAACACAAACTGATCATTGCTCCGCTCTTGGAAGTCTCATCTTCCCTTTCAAGCGAGACGGTGTCACGCTTTGTTAAAAATGGGGACTGGAACCCCACGAGATTATTTAGGCACATAACCTGAAGGCTAAAGAGCCACCCGGAAGGTGGAGCATCCCCAGCCTGTGCGTCCGATATTTCACACCTTTAGGGCCTCCCAGGTGTTATCAACGAGCAGGTGTAGGCTGAGTCTCAGTCCAGTCTCTGGGATGAGGATAAAAATGACTCACGGTCTCTCGAATGCATCTGAAGCTCTGAGATGTGGACAGAACTGTCCATCGTGTGATGACAAATGTCCCTTTGTGCAGTTAGGTGGTTTGGGTTGATATTGAATCAAAGAGTAGACA
>CM053605.1:165098404-165108582 GCA_028646535.1 Procyon lotor
GCGCGTCCACCCCGCTGTGTTTTAGGGTTCAGGTATTGCTTTGTAAAATTATGATTATGTAAAACATTTACATAGTTCCAAGTTAAATCTGCAAAACACGGTACAGACAGAGAAGTCAAGCTCCAGTCCTCTTGACCTTGTTCCATTTTCTCTCTGTATATACAGACAGAGGTGTCTCAGACACACACGTGTATTTAATGTGTTCCATTTGGTTATTTACTGGTTAAATTTGGTTTGGTTAATCATCTCTATTTGGTTCATAATCCAGAATTACTGGTTATTCCTGTCAGAAGACTGAATGAGTTGAAAGTAACAACTACCGTGTGAGAACCTCAGTTTCTGTGGTTCGGAAATTCTGTGGACCGGCCGGGGAGGTCGCAGCGGGACCACTGGGCTGAGGGCCCCTGGTGGTCACAGTCAGGTGCCACCTGGCACCGCAGCAGGGAGGGGATCGCTGGGAGCAGCCGGGCAGCTATCAGAGATCACCGGGGTGATGGAGGAAGCCATAGGGTTCCACCCTAAATCATCCCCATTGGCCGATGGCCAAGATGAACATCACTAATAGTAACAGCATTGAGACTCATCACATGTTCCGATTTCTTGGTTCATAGTGATGTTTAAAAGAACCTCATTGGCCTTCTTGCCTGTTTAGAAGATGCTAGAGAAACAGCTATTTGGGAAAGTGACAAATAAAGGGGGGAAACGCCAGCATTTATTCTGCTTTTCCTAAGTGAATACAGTGATCAGAGAGTTGATAAGGGAAGTTTCATTTTATGGAAGTATTCTGGTTTTGGCTGAGAAAATTAATGACAGATTCAGAATATCACTATTTACCACTCCCAGTGGAATAATGGGTTAACATTATTAGTTGACATTGCATGTACCATCCGTTTCTAACAAATATGAGTGGCAGGAAAACATGTTACAGAATATTGAGGATTGCGATCAGCAGGATTTTTCAGTAAATAAATTGCAACAAACGAATAAACGAGCAAACAAAGGGAAAAATAACCTAAAAGTTAAGCGTCTTAAAAGACGTAGTCAATCATTGAGGTGTGTGTTTTGTCTTAGATTCTGATTTAAGAAGACGGATAATTGGGGACATTAAAATATTGACATTTAACAAAAATAAATTACTATTTCTACTTTTATATTCACATTGCTATTACTTGATTTTTGAAGTCATTAGTTTTTAGCCATTTATAATAAAATATTTACAAATGACGTGGTCTGATGACCGAGATAATCAGCTGGTGTCCCTAGGGGTGGGGAGGTATAATTGGGGGTATAAATAAATGGAACAGGCCTGGCAGAGCTAAGGATCACTGAAGCCCAGTAAATGGGCACAGTGGGATGTATTCTACTAGTCTCTCTTGGTGTATCTTACGGATTTCCCATAATAAAACTTTCTGAGCATTTTATATATATATATACATATATATATATATGTATATATATATATATATATGTCTTTTCTTTTTGTATTCACACATACACACATATAGATATGTGTTCTTTATATAATAAGAATTATGCTGTTTTATTATTTAATTTATTCTCCTAAAAATAGTCTCTTTTTTTCTTCTGTTACTAAATGCGATATGACTTTTAATGATAACAAATGGATACACCACCATTCTTGGATGTTGGTATATAGCTTTTTCATGTTCTATCCTGTTTACCATCAGAGTTAAATCTTTGTGCACATTCTTGTTCGTTTTCTGAAGCATACATGCTGGATAGGAGATACACCCATTTTTTAGTGTTTTTTGCTATTGGTCGCCAATCTGCCCTCCCACAAAGTCTCAGCATTGCTAACGGCTGGTTCAAGGTGTACACTTAACAACAGGCTGCATACTTTTTTTCTTTTTGTAGTTTTGACAGACAAGGCACTCCCGGGGTGCCTGGGTGGCTCAGTGGGTTAAAGCCTCTGCCTTCAGCTCAGGTCATGATCTCAGGGTCCTGGGATCGAGCCCCACATCGGGCTCTCTGCTCAGCAGGGAGCTTGCTTCCTTCTCTCTCTCTGCCTGCCTCTCTGCCTGCTTGTGATCTCTTTCTCTTTGTCAAATAAATAAATAAAATCTTAAAAAAAAAATCAGTACCTCCTTTTCCTTGCATCTCCCATGGCTTACGGTCAGAGGCCTGGATAGAAAAAGTCAGGACTGTACACTTGAAACCTTCCTACACAATTAGGATTGAATGCATATTTTTAAAGAAAAGGTCTATGTTTGATGTTGATCATGGCTCAAATGTCACAGCCTGAGGAGTCATGTCACTTTCACATCTATAAGACTATTTCCTTCAAGATCATTTCTCCCCACGCCACCTGTATCCAAATAAAACAATTGACTTAATTTATGAAATCTTTTTGAAAAAGGCAACAGAGCTGAAATATAAACAAGTGAAAATGAAACATAATTCGTTAATTTTTTCTCGTTGACTCCTCCGTGTACTGAGAGTTAAAAATCCTGGTGGGACTTTGCTCCTCTCCTGTGATATGTGTGGGTTCCAGTGGGGAAGCTCTTCACAATTCTTTTGACCCTGACCTAGTCCTATAGCCTGACACCCGGCTCCCATCACTCCCGTGGCCGCCGCATACCCCGCAAGAAACAGCTGCCTTCTTCCCCGTATCTGTAGAATCCTGCAGAAAGGAAGCGCTCTAGCCAGGCCTCAGGCAGACACCTTGTCATTTCTCTTACTTTGGTGATGGACTGACCTCACTTCCAGTATGAAGACTCCGAGGCATTATCTTGGAAGGCTGAGCTAAGACCACTGGCATGGTTCTTGTCTGATCCTTGCAGGCGTGGGAAGTGGTCACCTTCTCCAGCAGGCTGCCCTGGTGAGCTCCGCCTCGCACATCTGTGATTCCCCTTACCTTCTACCCAGAAAGAAAGGCCTAAGAATTCTTTTCTCATGAGACAATCAGTGGAATATTTCCAATCAATGCATTTTCTTCAGTCTTTCAGAGAAAACACCCCCAGTCTTACAACCGTGACTTACATTGTGTGGTTTCGGGTTCTTTCTCCATGCTCTATGGTAGTGTCCCTGCAGGGACAAGCAGGACTCTATTCTTTGAGTCTTTCAATCTGCATCCAACTGACCTCCATTCCAACGGCCCAGGACACAGCCCTGTGAGCTGGTCTCAGCTTACCACCCGTGAAAGCCCTGGACTGTTTTGATGCTAAACTGGGTCATTCTATCTTGGATACATACCATTAGGTTTTTAAATACCCAAGGGAAGAGTTAAATTTCATTTTCTTAGAGCTGGCTACTGCACCAGCCCTGTCAAACCTTCCTTCCATCTTGGTTCTGGCATCCACTGAGGCACCTCTAAGACATAGCAGCAGACGGTCCAAGTGGGCAGTTTAAGCCTTTCCAAGTATCACATAGTAAGCACAGATGAGATGCTCCAGAGTCTGGAGGCTGGGAAGGTTCTCATCTCACTGTCCAGCATTTCCCTATGGTGCACACTGCCTGCCCAGACAGCATGGACGAGGCAGGATGCCACAGCCGCTCCCTCTGAGAACCACCGACTCTGACTGACCAGGGCCTGGGCCACTATCCTGGGGTGTTCATGAGCCCAACCCTGCTGACACTAATATAGAATACGGACTATATATATACTATTTAAAGCAGAATAAGAGTAGCTATTCTATCTGTTTATCCTATTAACTGCTGTGGCATCCCCTAAATGAGTAGGAACACTGTAGGCATTGAATTAATGTTCCCAGAATAATGGACAAAGTGATCCCAAACTTTCTTGTTCCTTGCCATTTGCAAGGAGATGCTTTACTAAAATTAGGTGAATCTTGCTGAAATTGTTTGTCTTCACTGTTCCAATTTGCTTCCTTCACCCCTGAACTGAGGTTCATTGACTCCTGGGAACACAGACTGTGATTCTGTGCAACCACAGGACTTCCCGATTGTCCATTTTTGTAAATGAAAACAAGCTCTTTCAACTGCATTGTGGCCGTTCCCAGGCTTTCATGACCTTCGTCCATTGGGGAACATGACTTGAGAGTCATGCACAGTAAGTCCCCCTCATTCACAGATTCTGTAATTGCAAATTAGCCTATGCACCAAGGTTCTTCTGTGACTCCCAGCTCCACACCCGGGGGGCTCTTGTGCTCATCTGCAGACATGCGTTGAGCGGCCAAATCTTTGAGTTGCTTATGGTGCACATTCCCAGCAGAGGCTGAGCAGAGGGCGCTCTGCTTCCTACTTCAGCTCTCACAGCGTGAATGAGGATTCCCTTTGCAGTCTATTTAGTGCCATGTCTGTCACATTTTTGGGTGTGATTTCACTGCTGCACAATGGTCCAGCCATAGTGCTGAAGAGCTGTCTACTAGGGGAAAACACAGGTGATGTTTGGACTTCACAGGCATGAGCTTCAAGGCTGTCGGCCCTGAATTCAGTGAATCAATAATATTACAAATAAGGCATCTTTAAAGAGAAAGACTATAAATCAAAGCTATGTATCGATCCGCTGTTGAGAATGCAGTGACTGGACGCTTGCAGGAACCTAACCCTGTATTTCCCTTAGGAGCAGCACAACTCGAGTTGGTCCAGAATCACCTTGGAGAATCAGCTGTACTTTATCCGTACACCAGTGTGTGCCCCCTGGACCCTGCCTTTCCTCATGTGGCTTTTTCAGGGATGTAATTGGGTTCCTAGATTAAAATAACCACAAGGGGGACAGCAGGGATAAATTCACAGCTGCCAGTGTCCAACCAAGAAGGGTGGACGCTGTGCCTGACGCCAGAGAAGCAGAGACCAGAGGGAATCCGTAGCTGCCTGAGCAGAAGCTATGCACCCGGCCCCGTGGGGAGCCTGCAGGTGTGCTCCTCACACGTCCACATAAACCGCCTTGTCGGGTGAGAATCGCCGCCCTCACTGACTACACCTGATGACACTGACATTTCGGCGGGTTAGGTAGATGGCCAGGGGGATGCAGAGGGGACATCAGAAAAAGATTTTAAGCCTCTTCTAATTCCAAAGTACACACCATAAACCACCCACATACTCTGCCACGTCGGAGGAAAGTACAACAGTTTTCTTCCCGGGGATGACCCCTCCCCTGGGCTAGTACCAGCGAGTCATCAGTCTCCAGTCTGAAGAACTAAAGGTATTACCCTACAGTCATTATTTGAACATTTCAGCCTGCTTGACGGCCTGAAGTCTGTGAAGTTGAGTGTGTGCATGCGTGTGCACACGTGCATACACATCTATGTGTGCACATCTGTGTGTACATCTGCGTGTGAGTGTGTGCATGTATGTGCACCTCTCTGTGTGCACCTTTGTGTGTGCACTGAGTGTGCATGTGTGCACATGTGTGCGTGTACACATGCCTGTGTGTGTTCGCTGTGTGCATGTATGTGCACATGTGTGCAATCTCTGTGCGCCCATCTCCATGTGTGTGCACTGAGTGTGCATGTGTGTGCATGTACATATCTGTGTGTGTGTGCCCTGAGTGTGTGTGTGTGTGTGTGTGTGTGCAGAGTGAAACAGAAGCTCCAGGTGCGGCACATATGGGATGAGTGATTATCACAAGCAAACCTGTCTGGTAGAACAAACAGGGTGGGGAGTGCCTGCTTCAGCACAAACCCTGGAAGGGAAGACGGGGTCCAGCTTGCCCACTGACTTGCTGTCGAGCTGCCATCAGTACATCCGTTTCAGCCTCCTGTGGCCTGGGTGTCAAATAACCCGTATAATAATTTAGTATTATATACCTTAAAAGTATGTAAAATGTTTCCTGGGTCTGGAAACTTACCTGCAGAAACCTCTGCTCCCTCATGGTAGTGGCGCATGTAAGGAATCCCAGAAAATTGTTGGATAATGTTGTACCGATTCTCCTGTGATAAATTCAGACCTGCACTTAGGTATGACTTATATAAAAAAGAATAATATCCTCTCCTTTCTTATAATCAGATAACAACCTCACCAAGAAATAGGAGGAAAAATCAATTAACTCTATAGAGTGTCTGTACAATAAGTAGGCAGCATAATAAATGAGAAGCAGGAACTTCTGTAGAAGGAATAACATTATTCTGCCCATTGTGTACCTTGTCATTGCCGCGATGAGACGCTCTTTTAAATAAATCATATATCACATCATTACATAAGGGCCTGACATTAAAAGGAGGGGCATTTATTACATTCAAACACGGGTAATGCTTTTCTTCTTTGTAACGTATCAGCGACACTGTCCCCTTTCCCCACAGGGCATGAGTCAGGAGAAACGAAGGACGAGGATAAAATGACCTGCAGATCCTGTGCTTCATCCTTCACCCCACGGGATGAGTCCCACATCTTGCAATGAATATGTGTAAGACACCGTGGGCTTGTTTTTTACGAGGTGAGTAGACGTCGCTAACGTGCGGTAACTTCCCCTTGGCAGTGCGTTAGCTCTACGCTGCCTTTTAATGTTTGAGGCTAAAATCAAGTTTATATTTCTGCAAAAATACAGCACTCACGTCATCAGCTTTATACGGTAACTGACGTCAGTCTGCAGCTGATTAATAGCCAGTGATTAAGAATAAATTGTTGTTGAACAGCATGCCGTTAAAATAACATCGAAAATATCCCCAGAAATCATCAACAGGGTCAGCCAGAGCCAATATCTGCCTGTGCTTGCGATGAGGCAACCCTTCGTCACCCTTCCCGATCCCTCTAGCCTTCTAGAAAACACAATTTCTGTGAAATCTAAGTTGTCAGCATGAAGAGAAGGTTGGCAGAACACAGGGTCTTGTTGCTAAGCGATCCCTGGCAAACGTGACACA
This sequence comes from Procyon lotor, assembly GCA_028646535.1. Classification (NCBI taxonomy): domain Eukaryota; kingdom Metazoa; phylum Chordata; class Mammalia; order Carnivora; family Procyonidae; genus Procyon; species Procyon lotor. Next base: position 165,105,184 of record CM053605.1, read on the forward strand.
TGTACATTACGGCTTTTGATGACATCTTTGGGAGAGGAAGGACTCCGGCTGGATGGGAACACATTGTTTCCTGGACAGGGGCAGACGCCACAGGAGCTGGGGGTGGGGGTCCGTCCTGCTGCCCAGGACCCCAAGCCACCTCCTTCGGGGAATAAAATTAAGTTCTAGGGAATATTTAGAGTCTAAGTGCTTTCTGTCTGTGTCTACCCTTGCTTCACCTTTGGAAGGGAGAGAGTGATGATTGTGTGGTGTTATGTTTTCATGGTGTCAGAAGGGGCGTTAGTAATAACCATATGCCCAGGGGAGCGCCCGTGCACAGGGCTTCCTGAGTGCAAAAGAGAAGGGAATAATTTATTTGATACTATTACACTACATGTAACCGTGGGTAATCACTGGTCAAATCCTAGGGCCCTGGAGATTTTTAGTAACAAGTTCTATCCAATCGGACGGGAAAAGGATCAGAGATCAGCAGGTACAAGCCCCCATGTTGCCTCCAGAGACCAAAGTGTGGAGACAGTAAATGGAGAGAGCCCACGACCCCATGGATAAACCACGACCAGCTAGGACCTGCGTCTGACCTTTACATCCCCAAGGGGCATCCCTCAACATGTAGCGAAGTCTCTGCGAATAACACTGCACACACTGATCTTTGAGAATCACACAACTTTAACTTATTCTCTGTTTAATTCTGATTAAAGTTACCCTTGAGGGTCCAGCTAAGACAGTGTCCCCATTAAAGAGGCACAAAGGAGGGATTTGATTCAAGTCCTGCCACCGGTGCTCAGTGTTCACATTGCATGAGGTCTCCGTGCTTCCCCGACCGTGTCCCCCATGCGCACTCTGTGATGTCCACCGGCACGGTCGGCCGTCGGCAAACTTGAAGAGCATCATCAGAAATATGCAACCCCGATGGGGGAGAACATTTTGGACAAGTAAGTCATTCTGAAGTTGAGACATTCTCTAGGAGAACACCGCGGGCCTGATGATTAAAAACGGCTCGACGGACGCACCTTCCTACCTCACTTCATTTCAGCGGGGGCCGCTTTACCAGACGTGAAAGAACAGCTTCACTAAAACTTCCTGTGCTTCTTAATCCTTCACCGGCAACCCTGGTGAAACTGGGTTGTTAACAGCGAGGGGTACCCCCAGTGCAGGGATTTTTGAAGGCTGCATCGAGGTTGAATTCGGGGCCCTGGAGCCTTGCAAGCCCATCTTCTAGGGGCCGTTAGACCCGAGTGGGGATCCTGGCTGTTACCCACAGGGCACGAAACTGGACGCGCAGCCGTCTCCAACTGTCATCTTCACTCGTAAAATGTGGGAAACGGAACGAGCTGCCTATCAGGGTTGTTCTAAGAAGTAAATCTGTGTGTGTGTGTAAGGAGCTTAGCATAAAAAGGTAGTTGCTTCCTTCCTGCATCTGAGGAATAAGGACAACAGAAGTGCCCACCTTGCAAGGCACATCGGGAGAACCCCATGGAAGGTGTAGGGGAAGCGCTAGATTAGGCTCAGTAACCCTTAGCTAAAAGAGCGATGCGAACGGGCCTCCGTTTCAGTGAATTGAAAAGATGTTGGCGTCCGTGCCCGTGTCACAGACGGGCTCCGTCACCCTCACCTTGTTGACCCAGATCATGGCTTTGGTGAGAAGCCTTACCCAAGAGATTTCTAGAAGAGAGACACGCCTCGCTCGAAAATAAACATTCAGCAGGATCCACCTTGTGGGCCTCCTGGGCCTTCCCGAGGCTCTAGGATCTGCCCCCCACACTGCCACCTGCCCCAATCCCTGTGACCGTGCTGCGTACGTATCCATCTCAGAGCGACAAAAAGTGCGTCGTATCTTCAGAGCCTGTTGGGTCTGCCGTGGGCCGATCGACAGAAATTATAGTGTGGTAGTTTCCACATCCAGCGGTTGAACTTAGTGAAAGAAAACTGTCATTGGAATTCATTCTTTCACCACCATTTTCAATTCACACGTGCTAGGCATCATCAAAAGGTAGAAAGATTGTTTACCGGGATTCGCAAACACCACATGAGAAAAAGCAGGCTCGTTTGGTGTTCTTACAGCCAGGGAGACAGCTGCAGGGTGAGGCTCCACGTATTGCTGCTAATTTAACATTTCACAGCCAGACTCTGTAAATCCATCAGATTTGATATCTAGTAAATAATTATCTTTTTTTTTTTTTGTATTTTGTACAAATGTTTCAAATAAGAGGCTGTTGTGTTTTAAAGCACTATGGTCCAGAATGAACAATTACTTAAGTGTTTACTTAGGAGAGATGAAGAGATAAGTCAGGAAAGGGACATGTGGGCTTGGGACAAGGGCTCCCACTTGTCACGAGCTGGTCCAGAGCTGGCGGGGGCACGTTTGTTCTACTGTCCTGGTCACAAAGAAACTAAACCACAGATTACTTTTAAAGGTAGAAAACAATAAAACACTGCTGTCTGTAGTGACCAATACTCATGTCCCCCCCTCCAAAACCTAAATTCTAGGATAAAAAATAAAAATCCCAAACTGAGTACTAAATAGGACATAATGATAATAAAATAGAATCTATGAAAATCTGTGCTACGCAGCTGAAACAACACTCAAAGGACAGTGGATAGACTTAAATATTTATTTGTGTTAATAAACAGGGTTTGCAAATCACAGAAATAAGCATGAAATTCAGCAGATTAGAAAAGAATGCTGCCACTCACCTACTGTAGCTACGGAGAGCACCAGTAAATGTACAAATAGAAATGCATGAGTTCACAGGGAAAAACTAGTTGATGCAATTGTTCAAAAACAAGGGTCTTTAAAAAAATTTAAAACTGGATTCAGTCGTGACTAACTTATTCATGGGGGCTAACGGGCTAAAACACAAATACTCACGTTTTTTCGAGGATTCACGAAAGGAAGACAGAAGTACAGAAGAGATCCCATCAGTTATAAAAGACTATTTTGATCCAGTCTATGCACACAAATTCAAGAATCAGATAAATGGGTCATTTGGAGGCACTAACAGAAGTGACCCCAGAGCAGACCATCAGAGGACAAAAACCAACAGTTGACAAATCATATGTCTTAAAATGTAGCAGGGAGATTCATTGGGGATTTCTGGCAATCTTTCAGCATTCGGATAACCTCTGTACCCTTTAAACTGCTTCGGAGCATAGACAATAATTCCGCATTCTTCTTTTAATGCGAACATGGGTAGCAAAAAGGAAAGAAAGAGAAGCCACAGGTCAGTCTCATTGAGGAATAAAGAAGCAGCAATACTAAGCCAAATATTAGTTTACAGAATCCAAATTTATATTAAAAAACACCCTATGAAGAAGTAGGGGTGTCTCTTTTAAGAAAAATGATTCAATATTAGAAAACCTGTTAATGCAAGTTCTATACGAAAATAGTAAAAGAAAACA
>CM053605.1:165114764-165174723 GCA_028646535.1 Procyon lotor
GTGCACACAGTCACTGAACTGTGTGATGTGGATACGCTCAATTATTTATATCTGCAGCAAGAATTTTGTGGGAAAAGCTCTGTGTTCAGGTTCTCACTGAGCAGTGTTTGCGTTTACCACCCCAGGTGGCCTCCCAGAAACCCAGGAGAGGTGCTTTTCATCAGAAAAATATGCAGCAGCCACACTATGCTGTAGGATTCCTCGATCTTCCCGTCTTTGGCTAATGGAAGAACTCGTCTTATGGGGGCTTTCCATGCAGCAGAGACGCCGCTGAGGCCGGTCCCCAGAGCAGCTGTGACACACAGGCTCTCCCCTCCAAGGATCCTGCCATCCCGCCTCCGAATCAAGTGCTGCAGCCACCCTGAGCTGCCGGCAGACCCCAGACGTCATGCTCGGTCTGTCTCCCGGTCCCTTCTCCTTCTGCCTGCTTTGCGTTCACAGATGCCCTGTCCCCCTCGCTGCAGCCCTACCCTCCCCCTCTGCACCCGGTGACCACACTGACCGCACAGCTTTGTGCCCCTCGGGCCACGTCAGCATCAGGCCAAGGGCAGGTGTCCTGCGGTCAGCGGCTCCCCACCGATGGCCGGCAAAGAGCCTGTGGCTTGAGGAGCGAGGCTGGAAGGCGCAGGAGCACTCACGGTTATGGTCCGGGGAGGACCAGCAGGCTGAACAAGCCGGGTGGATGCGAGCATCCAGGGACAGCTGTGCACAGGCGTGGGGCCCACCCAGAGCCACAGTGGGTCCCGCTCCCCACCGATTCGCGGGCTGGGGCGCCTGTCTGTCTATGCAGTGGGGACCACTTCGGCCAGGGGGACAGGAAGGGAAGCCAGGGCAGAAGAAGGATGGAGGGAAACTGCAGTGGAGGATCTCACACACATCCAAGAGTTGCCTGGCGGTTGCCGTGCCCACTCCTGAGGCCGAGAGCTGGTGGTGAAACTGAGGCACACGGGGCTGAGGGAAGGGCAGGGGCGTGTGGGCAGTGGGACGGAGACCCCACCAGGGGGGCGCGCTCCCGGCGACCGGCACACGAAGGCACCCGTGGGAGGGTGCGAGCGAGGAAGACAAAAACCGACGGGGGAGAACCGCAAATCGCAGGTAACCTGGTGTGTTCGTCTCCTAAATTCCGAGGGCAGGCGGTCTATGGAGAGTTCTCGGGATTCAGGTGGGAAGCCTGGGGAAGGGGAGGCATTGGCTATGGTCTCTGTGTCTCCAGCAAGCCGCTCAGGCCTCCGCTCCTGATTGTGCACATTCCCAACGGCCACGTCCAGGGAAGACATGGCCGTGTTTAAGGCTTCCCAAAGATTTTTTTTTTAATAAACTGCTTTATAAAAACAAGGGTGTGTGAGTGTGTGTGTGTGAGTGTGTGTGAGTGTGTGCATCTGTGTGGTAAAACATGGGCTTTGCAGGAAAAATCTTTCCCCCCTTTCCCTTGCAAAAAAATGGGAAAAGTTGTTATTTGATTGAAAGGGTTGGCAATCTCCAAGTACAGCAGTGCTGCTTGGAGACCTTTATGCAAATCTACGTCTAGTCAGTCACAACCCCTTGCAATGAACGATTTCTCATAACCGTAATCCCTATCCTGGGAGGTTTTTCTTTCTCTGAAATACATGAGTTGCACCTCAGGAAAAATAAAACATACAACCTACCATTTTGAATCATCAGACGAACCTCTAAAAATCGATCTCGAGCCGACATGCAGTTTAGGTCAGACCAGATTGTAAGGGTTGCCGTGAAAACCACTTTCTGGAATTATTTTAAACACCTACCTCTGTGTGTTCAAAACAAAATCAAGACGGTAGACTCAGGCGTACATTTCTGGACCTTTGCCCTGATGGTTTTCAAGGGTCTTCATCAGTTTCTTTTGCATGTGTGGAATTTAAGGCATCGGCTCTCCTTGCTTTTGACTTCAAACCATTTTTACAAGCTCTATAAATAGAAGATACTGATGTTTTTAAAAAAGAGTGCTCCCTGTCTTGCATTTTCTCCAGCACAAGGGGAGTGTGGGAGTGTGGGCTTCTATCTACGGGGACAACTGTCCTTCACCTCACAAGCAAATTTCCGTTCCTTCAAAAGAATCAGACACAAAAGGAAAGCATCCAGCTTGTTGAAACAGAATCTCTTGAAGGTGGCTTCCCGTCTGGTTTAAGCCACCCCGACTTCTTTTCTCTCTCCCCCCTCGGGATGGCGATCAACGTCCGTGCCCGGGGGGCCTTTGGAATAATGGGGCTCTGAGAGCTTCTGAAAGATCCCGAAGAACAGAATGCAGACGTGGCCTCCCCCAGAACAGAGGGGTCCTCATGGCTGAGCCTAGGAGCCTCCCCGGCCCGGGGGTGCAGGCATCAGTCCCTTCCTGAACGGATCCTCCTTGTCACACCGCTCTGCCTCCAAGCTTCCGGGGACTCATAAATATGCGTCTTCAAATGCATCCCCGCAGCAGGAAAAGCATAAATCCCCACAAGCTATCACGATGCCGAAAGTAAATTGCACGGTGCTTGCCACCAAGACTGACTCGTTTCTCCTCGTCCAATGAAAACAATTTACCCTGCGTTCGGAGTTCAAGATTCCGTCTCCCTCTTTCCTATTTGATTTTGTGACCTCGAAAATTTCTCCCAGTGACAATGCTTTTTTTAGCCTACGTCCTGTCAGTGTTCCCCAAGTCGCACTCTGTTTGCCGGCACCGTGATGCCTCTATCTACAGTATTCATTTTAATGCCCTACACAATGCAGGGCTCTTCACATTAGGGTTTCCAGAGACTGTTGAAAGTACCTGCTCCTTGCAAAGCATTGCTAAGGTGTTTCTGTGAGTCGCAATAATCAAGGTAAGGATCATGCCTTTTCTCGACTGTAAGAGATGTGCAAGATGGTATCACAAAGGACATCTATGATCAACAATAGCAAAAAAAGGTAGGGGGAGAAATTAGCCAGCGGTCCCCTCCCAGATGCCCGCCCCTCCCCCACACCACCATCTGTGCTGGCTCTTAGGGAAGATTTCTCTCTTAACAAAGCCCCCACCTATTGATTCTGCTTGAATTCACTACCCGGGCTCCGCTGCCTCTCCTTGTGCCCCCAGAAGACACAATTCCTAATGGTGAGCCCTTTGTCTGCAATGTCCACCCCCTTCCTGGGCTGGGCCTCCAGTGTTGTGGGGTTTCAAAGGTTCACTCAGGTTGCAAACCGGGAGAAAAATTCAGAGTCTGCCCTTTCCGATTTTTTCCAATGGTTTCTAGAACTCACGCAAGAAGGAATTCGACTCAGGTGGCGTGTCGCCCAGAAAAATCAGGACGCCCTTCCCAGCGAGTTCTGGGCTCGTTAGAAACACTACTTCGTCACACAATAAGCATTTTATTAAAAAATTAATGCCTGTGAAATGAGTTTTTGATACAAAGCTGCGTAGCTGTGACTTTTTTTTTTTTTTTTGGTTTAAAAAACATTCGTCTCTTCAATAATTCATCGTTTATTTCTTTAGCCTTACTAAATATTAAACGGGTTAAAGTTAAATATTTGAAAACCCCGCGCAGCTCGGGCATCTCTGAGAAGGTACACAGCGAGCACTCCGGCATCCTTGCCTCCTGGTGGCCTTCCCCAAGCGACCGGGGCTGTTGGCGGCCGTGGGTCAGGTGTTTTCCTCGCTCGGCTCTTACTGCTGGGTGGGACAGGTCCCCAAGCACACATCCTGACCTCAGAGCTGCAGTCAGCCCAGAGGATTGCCTGTGATTGACAGCACTAGGGGATTCCAAAACATGGGCGGACGCGTACCTGTTAGCAGCCGCTCCCTCCCAGCTCAGGAGCGAGAGGGCCAGCGGAGCTGCTTCGACCAGGGCCTGTAGTAGGCACGGCAGCCTGGCCAGCTTATCAGCGCCCCCCTCCACTCTTGTTGACTCGCCCTTACCACTTGGTGGTCACCACATTTCCTCCCAGTTTGGCTCACGGAGGCAATGGCAGGGTCCCTTTCCTGCTGAATAATCAACACGATTTCACCTGAGTTGCTCTGAGCTCAGAGATGTAAATTCCTTCCCTATCTGGCCCCATGATAACACACGCCTTTTAATTATTAGCAGTATTAGTTTCCAGTAGGCTGAGAAATTAATCTTAGAATGCATGCTTGGGACGTAACTTCCAGAGTAATTTTTCTCAAGTGATTTCCACGCGGGCTATCTGCACGGCTGCGTTTCTCGGATGCCTCGTAAGACCGATGACAATTGCTATGCTATCGATGTTTAAAAAACATCTTCGCCTTGCAGATAGTCCGTGCACGTTGACTGAGAGGTGGGAGGGGGTGCTTTAAAGTAAGTGTGTTTGGTTTTCAACGCCCAGAATAGCGGAAACAAATGCTTATTCTAAAAGGCCAACAAGAAACCTCAGTCCCAACACAGAAGACTCGCATCTCCTGTTCAAAACAAACACCGGAGAACAAATCCGTGAAGGTCAAACCATGCTGTGCCGACGGTTCTAAATCCAGCCGCAGACGAAATTTTCCACCTACTGGAAGAGAGTAAACTTGACCATATCTCAATTTGACCTTCTGATTCCCCGAGGCTCCGTAAACAAGCCCAGAACGTCATCCCCGGGGAAACAGGGGGGAGGGAGCACGGCTTCGTGAAGAGTGGAGGTCCTGGGACAGCAGGGGTGGCGCTGACCCTCGCCGGGCTTCCCTCCCCCCTCCCCTACCTCATCCCCAGAACTCCCCCAGCTCGGCGGTGTGCAGACTGCCGATGCTCGATCAAATAGAGGCTTCTGATGATGGCAACAGAGCTTTTCACGAGGTGGAGAGAGCTGTAGGCGCAGACTGGACTGGAAACACAATGAAAATGCTAATAGGGGACTCAGATCCCACTTTCATGTTTTATTAATGACATCTGCACCATATTTGTAAAATAATTTGCATAATATGTTAATTCTACAGAGGGGGGAACGGGAGCTCATAATAGCATAGGAAATCAGCACTTTCCCCCACTATACTGGAGCCTCATAATGCTTCAGATTGTTTTTTTTTTTTTAAATAGAGATTCTTATTGAGCTTAGGTTACATTTAAAAGTCAGTCAAGATTAAAATTTTAAATCTACTTTTGGGGATATAGACGCATTAGTAAATGTTCATCACGGCTTCAGACCCTGTATAATAGTTTTGTTTTAGAGACGTAGGAAAGATTCATCAGCAACCAAGCCACCCGGGAAATGAGATGCAAGAGGGCTCCGAGCTCACAAAGGCACCAGGAATCTGGTCCTGGTACCGACAGGAGGCTTCTCAGAGTTTCACTCATTTATTTGTCAATTCCCTATGCTGACATTTCTTTTCATATAACATGGAAATGCCACACGACGGCTCCTTTCTTAGGTAGAGGGATCTGTCAGAATTGTTCTAGAACTTTCTGGGGTGGCAATGAAAATGCCAGGCAAAGGAACCAGTTTAAGGAGAAAGACTCCAGGGCAGCCAACGGCCCTCGCGCACATGATAAAGCCGGAGAGATGCTCAAGCAGGGAGCTTGAGCAACACCAGTGAGGGGTTTGTTTCAGAGATGCTGGGTTACAACTCTGGGACAGTCCCCTGGGCACAACTGAGCTTCGCCTTTTTAAAGTTTAACAAGTTGGCCTTTATTAAAACTAATGAGAGCTGGCCACAGAAGTATGCCCATTTCAAGGTTTTTAAAAAATAAAATTTGAATTCTTCTCATTCCCCATCCACTGAAGATTTGTAAGTTAGCAAAGTGCATTTGTAGATGACCTTGCAACTCGCAAGCCAGCAGGCCAGGTAGAATCCTCGTGATCGGAAACCCACAGGGAGGCTTTCCAAAACGCCTTCCTCAGACCCCGAAACGCTTAGTCACTGGAAACTCTGGGCAGATTTTCCTCTGCATCCTTTGCTGTAAACTGATGAGGATCAAACAGAACACGGGAGAGCCCTCTCTTTTTGCCTTTGGATTCCAGAAGATGCTACTTACAGAATCAAGGCAGGATTTAAATGTGGCCACTTATGGAGACAACCAAAGGCTCTAAATGGTGCGGAAAAGAGGAAGAAAGAATTTTTTCTGGTGCTCTGCTTACATCCTCCTGTATTTCACAAGTGTGGTGCTCATCCAGGGGCGATACCCGGTGTGGGGAAAAGGTTGCATTCCTCAGCGTTGGTCCCAATGAAACACTTGTCACATAGTTACTTTGAGAGATGCCAATTGTCCCAAGTACACGGCTTCTTGTTTCAAGAACCTTTAACATTTCAAGCTCTTTTCAGGATTTAGTTATGCGAGTCACTGAAGGAGGTTATACACACGTATGAGTAAATTTCACCATTCCTTTCTTCGTTCACTGGACAGCTCCTATGGGCACAGACACCATGCTCCGTGATAGGACTCGTGTTTTCGAGGGCTCCTCTCTGAAGGCCCGGGGATTGGCTTTCTCCCTCCACTACTTCTCAGTGTCCAGTTTCTGGGGCTGAGCTCTAAATGGGCCTTGCCTTCAACAATCTGATTTCTTTCTATGAAGATGGGGACGTGATATGGGATGTTCAGTATTTTGGCTCCATTTCTGAGGGTAATAATCCTCTAGATGAATGTTGGCCGGGTTTGAGAGCAACTAACTGACCACGGAACCAAGAAGCTACTGTGAAGGCTGTGGGACCCTTAACAGTACTTTCAGCAACAGAAGGAAATCCTCTACTGGAAATTTCTGCAGATTTATGGGTTCTTCAAACACCTTCCCTGATAATTCCCCCGAAACAGGCCAAAGACTGACACCAACATCGGTTCTGGGGGAAGGCTGTGCACTCCCCCAGGCTCACCCCTGACATTGGAGGCAGCACTGAACGTGCCTCTTCCCCCAAATTCACATGTTGGAATCCTAACCCCCAAGACGACAGTATTAGGAGGTGAGGCCTTTGGGAGGTGATCAGGTCATCAGGGCAGAGCCCTTTTATTTGGGATTAGTATCCTTATAACGGAGCTCCCTGACCCCTTCCACCATGTGAGAACATAGTGAGAAGTCTGCGCCCAGAAAAGACCCCTCACCTGTCACCCCAATCTCAGATTTCCAGCCCCTAGGACTGCGAACAATCAATTTCTGCTGTTTATAAGCCACTCTGCCCACGGTATGGGGTCACCGCTACCCAAACAGAGTCAGAGGCCAACAAACTGCTAAATAAAATGCAATCTATCCTCTACCTTGACTAATAGATCTTTATAATTACAGAATAAATGAAGAGTGCATGGCTCTAGCTATTCTGATGATGAGGTAGACCAGTTTGGGTTGTCAATAAAATAGTCACATACAAAATTAATAAATTATTATATATTTATTTCATAAAATCTTCCCTGCCTTTATTTGAAAAAAAAAATCACTAATTATGGTGCTATAACAGAGATGTTTTTCACATTGTTTGTGTTCTACTGATGATAATGGCATGTTAAGCAATCTTTCTTGGGCCATCAAAGTTTTAAGATTTTTGTAGACAGTGTTTGTTATTTTAATTTGGGAAGATACCTCACGGCGGAAGCAATAGAGACTGGAATTATAAATAAAATTCTTAAGGCAATGTATAGATTTGGAAATAAACTGTGAGTTCCACAAATCACATTCGAACAATATAATGTGGTTGTATGGGGTGAATCATTATTATTGCAGAAAATATAAAAATATTTTAATTTTATCCTATAAATGTTATTTACATCGCAATTTTCGCTCGAATTTTCACTTGTAGCTGGATCCACCAAAATATTTCTTTAGTTCTTTCACATTTTTCACTGAGGGGAAAATTTTAATAAAACCAAAAATAAAAAAAAAATGTCGTTCATGGTCAGAGCAGTGTCCTTAGAAATCCATTTCAGGATTATATACCCTGGAATTTTCCTCACGATAGTCGTGAAAAATACAAACCAAAAATTAATGAGCGGCAAGAGAACTCATCAGAATTTTCAAGCAGTTGAAAAGTACTTTTGGAAATATCGTAAAACTCTTATTAACTCCTTTTATTAAAATAATGCACAACTTCGGGTTCGATATCCATTGAGTTCCCACGTAAAAAAATGAGCATCCTATTCTGATCTTGTAACATCTAGACCTATGTATATACAAACTGAAGAGTAACTTGACTTATCCAGTGTTGCAAAACGTTCCTCTCTACGTGGTATCCAGCCCTTGCGACATCCGCACTAATTCACAAATACCTTTGAAACAGTATGGAGGCTCCACGTTCCTGGGGAATGACATTTCATTATGCAAGTCTGTTGCATTTGTGCTGAGAAGGATTTGACAAGCTAATTATTTTGTCTTTTCTTTTACCTCAGTCTTTCTGCCTCAAATCCCCTCTGTGCTGAGATGCAGCCTATCAACCTTCCAACCTTCCCCAACACTAACCTTCGTGCTTTTAGCTGTGTTTTAGGTCAAGGGCTCAGTGGCGATGTTGAGGAGGCATTCCTGGGGATCGCTGCTACGTGATGAGCTCTGGGGGGGTCTGGGTCGCCCCGAGACCACACTGACAGCCCCCATAGCTGGACAGGAGCTGAGAAGCCTGCAGACTGAGGTAGGGGCTCTTGGACGGACTGGCCGGCCGTACCATTCTGTGTCCGCGGACGGCCATGCTCGCCCACCCCCTGTTGCATCATGAGAACTGACCCATTCCGACGAAGGCCAGCTTTTAAATATCTGATTGACGGTTTGAGGCTTTCCTCCTGAAATCTCAATGCTGCTACTGCAAATTCAAAGAGAAATACCAGAATGCAGCCAGAAAGGAAGGCTGTGCCTGTGGCCTCCTGTCTGGAGTTGTCCCCGGTTCCGAAAGCAGCTCGGGGCCTCTGCGGGACCCTCTGACTCTGGAGGGGGGACCGATGGGGGCCGAGAAGAGAAGGCAAAATAAGCTCCAGAAGCCAGCGTGGATCCGTAGCTGGAAAACAAACACGAATCTTCGGTCACGAGCAGCGGGGATTTCGGAGGAGCGGTGCAGGGATCTGGCGTGGGCTGACCTGCCTCTGCTGCTAGGTCCTCAGCTCCATCAGGGAAGCCAAGGTCATTCATCTCTGAATCCTCAGGGCTTCGTCCCGGGCCTGGGACACAGCGGGTATTCCGGAACTCCTGCTGCTCACGGAATCCCTGCCGTCTGTGAATTGCACCGGCTCTAAATTCCACACTAAGCTCTCCGGACACCCACCATGTCCGGGGGCTTCGGTTTTATACCCCCGCCTCCTCTTTTTATACCAAATAGGCAGCATTTCGGGAAGACTCATTCAGGGAAGTTCATCTCCCCCAAGACGCTGGTTCTATAACATAGGTTAGGCTTGGGCTCCTGGCTTTGGATTTTTTTTTTTTTAATACGGCCTATATTATGATACGGTCTTTAAACCAGACCTGGAAACAGAAAGAGCCCAGAGTTTTATTATCGTGGACTAGGAATGATTACAAAAGACAAATGTTCTACTTTGTACTGATTTTCAAAAAAACGGGCTGAACATTCAGCACATCAGAGCGACAGCATCCACGGTGGGTGTTACCCCACATGGAAGTGATAAGCTCCCCAAATCCCCACAGACCAGGTCATTTCAGTACATCCTGGGGCCTCGGGTGGTGTTAGATCTTCCATCCATCTCTGAGCCTAAGCACCTTAGCAGGGCTCAAATACAGTAGTTGCTCAATAAAGGCACAGGGAAGACAGCAGTGGAACCATGGAGGGAAGCAGAGGGATGGGAACCAGGGATGAACACAGGGGGCTGCTCCCTGCTCCCCCCGCGCCCCTCCCCCAAGCGGCAGCACCAGGTCTCAGGCTGTTCTCAAGCTCTGACCTTTGCGGGCATAGTTACAGGATTTCAGAGCCTCTGTGCCCAGCGGGGAGCACGTCGACCCACCCCCGAGTCTTCAGGTTACCCGCTGTCAATCCCCTATCCAGCAGGTCCTGAGTGGGGTCCAGGAGCCTGCGCTCCTCACAGGTCGCAGGTGCCCGTGATGGGAGTGGCCCAGGGACCGACACAACAGTTGTCGCTCTGTGATGGGAAACGTTGAGCTCCCAACGGCACCGAGGTCCACACTCGGGGACCCACTTTCCAAGAAAGACTGTGTGGCTTCCCTTTCCGTTGCCCCAGCAGCGCACCTCTGTGCCTGGTGGGGTAGCCTTCCCATGGAGTGCTCTACCATTTTAAGGGAAGAATTAACTCGACCCCTGTTTATCTGGCCACCGAGGTTTATGTGTCTGTCCCCAACCAGTGATTGAGGCTGTCTGCGTCCACACACACCATCATCATTGTTATCTCCTGCCGCCCAGCCACTGGCCATAACGTCCAGGTGGATAATCCAAGGGATGCTCTACGTAGATGGTCCCAGTTCCATATCCGGACGCAATTCATGAGTAGATACAATAAACGTTGTAGTGAAGTAACACCTCAACTTCTATGCGGATGAAAGCTATTTATGCAGTTTTCCTGGAACAGTGGTGATCAGGCTGTCCAGTGAGGTGTCCACGTCTTGCCGGGTAGGAGCGGGCATGAGGAGAGCGGTCCTCCCTTCTCAGAGCGGCGGGGTGCCCCCACCTCCCAAGGCCCAGGCCCTGCAGCGTGAGCTGGCTGATCCCCCCCAGGGCTGCCGCAAAGCTCAAAATCAGGGTTTAATTCGAGCACTCTGCTTCTTCACCCGCTTTGTTTCACATGCACTGAATCTTTCCTATGATGTTTGTTTGCTTGTTTTCTTCCGTTTGGTTCTCAAGGTGCCTTCGCTCATTTTCGGAGAGAGTGAAGATAGGCATTCCTGAAAAGTCAAAGTATTATGGTGATAAAGGGCAAAATCGTGCCGTGTCATCTTACTATCAGTTATTAATAGGACACATCAGACAGGGAAACAGTCCCCCCTGGTGAGCAGGAACAAGCCTCGGGCGCGGACCCCGTGGCGAGACCTCCCTTGCCAGGCTTGTCCTGTTGCTTCCCATCTTCCCCTCCCCTCCCACTGGACAGAAGGGACCTGGAAGGCTCCTTCTGCAGGAATCGCAAGTTTATCCCCCACGGAGTTCTGAGCGGCCCTCTTCCAGCCTCTTCCCACATCACTCCTTCTTGGCTTCACCTGCCTCTGAGCTCACGGCTCCCCCCCCCCCCCAAACATCCAGCTGCAGAATCTCTTCAAGTTCCAGAACACATCATAACGCTCTCCTGCTGCAGCAGAAGGCTCGGGTAAATATTAGACAAGTCGAGAGCAAGAGATTGTATCTGGAGTGTTCGCTCTCCTCAAGGAAGGTCAGCAAGCAGAAGGTGGGATAAAACCTGTGTCCCTCGACTAGAAAGCTCTATTCGGTAATGCGGGTTGTCTAGACTCCTTTCTTTGTAGGTCCTCGGTTATCACATCAGCCCACAGTGTCCACCTGTTACTCGAAAACTCCATTCCATGGGCAAATAGGTTGAAAGTTGCAAAGCCCCTTGTCTCCTCAGGCACCAGATATGGAGGCTCTACACGGGGTAAATACCTGTAACATACTAAGTCTTGTATGTTCCTGCAGGACGCCCTGGTATTCCCCCAGGATGGGAAGAAAAATAGTGCCCATTAAAAATGACACAGGGCTCGGGGCACCTGGGTGGCTCAGTGGGTTAAAGCCTCTGCCTTCGGCTCAGGTCATGATCTCAGGGTCCTGGGATGGAGCCCCACATTGGGCTCTCTGCTCAGCGGGGAACCTGCTTCCCTTTCTCCCTCTGCGTGCCTCTCTGCCTACCTGTGATCTCTCTCTGTCAAATAAAGAAATAAAATCTTTTAAAATTAAAAAAAAAATGACACAAGGCTCTCTTCATTTCAAATTTCTGATTTCTACTTGTTGAGGTTTTCAGGATCTTCATAAGGCATAATTGACATGCAATAAACTGCCTACCCTAAAAGTATACAGTTTCACTTGTCACATATGGGTTTATGGGTGAAGCCATCACCTCTATCGAGAAAGTGAACTCACCCATCACCTCCAAACGCCTCCTCATGCCCCTCTGTGATTCTGCCCTGGCCTCCTTCCCCTCCACAGCCACCCTTCTTCCCACGGAAAGGCTCGTCTGGTTCTTGTTTCTATAGATCAGTTTACCGGAACTTTATTATCTAGAATTGTACAAGTCCCTCTTTCTACCTGACTTCCTCCTCGTAGCTTAGTTACCTTAAGATTCATCCATTTGTACGTATGTGTGTATCACCAGTTCATTCATTCATGGCTGAGTGGTGGTCCAATGTGCGAATAGATCAGTTGTTTATCTATTCACCTTTGATGGGGTTTCGGGCTGTTTCCACTTTTTGAATATCAGAAAGTCACCTGCTATAAATAGCCTTGTGCATTCTTACGTGAAAATATGCTTTCATTTCTTTCATTTTATGACCAAACATATAGTGTATCTTGGTAAATATTCTGTGTGCATTTGAAAAGGCTATATATTCTGTTTGGTCCATAATCGCCCATTAGGTCAAGTTGGTTGCCAGTGTTGTTCAAATCTTCTCTGCCCTTGCCAATATTCTACCTGCTTGTATCAATTATTGAGAGATGGGTATTAACATCTCTGGCTGTGGGTTTTTCCATTTCTTCTTGCATGTCTACGAGTTCTTGTTGCATGTACTCATAAGTTTCTTAGGTGCATAAACCTTTAGGATAATTGTATTCTGTTGGTGAATCGATTCCTTTACGGTGATCAGATGAACTTTCTTAACCTTTGAGCGTTTGGTTGACTGAACTCTCGAGGGTTTTCACGGCCCCATCGTGCCGCAGGAACAGCAGCTAAGTCACGTGTGGTTCGGGCAGGGGCAGCCGGGCTGTCGGTGCCTGGCCGGCACGTGGGAACCTCAGAAACACTGCGGTGCAGAACATCAGTGTGATCAGCGCACACTTAGAACTGATAATGCATGGACAGTATATGAGCTTTGTGACACTGATTACTTTTAATGGGAATCTTCCAGGAATATTTTCTAGCAAGTCTTTCATTCGCCTTGGGTTAAAGTCTGTTTCAATGGTGCAGACTCTTCTTAGCTGTGCTGTAGAGTGACATGGGAAATGGGGAACGTCGGCGTGGGCTCAACGTATCAGAGATGGGGAGTGGTGTTTGGGCTTCTCCCTGAAGGGACGGTGACTAAGTCCTGGGCTCCGGCTGCCCTCCCTGCATGGATGCCTTCCTGCCTGAGCCAACCTGGAGGGCTCTGCGTTTGTGAAAGATGTGCTTCCACTTGTAATTCTGCCTGCATTCTGACCATCTCCACGGGGAGGTCCCGAGCACTGCACACGGAAGATGCCCCAAAATGCAACCGCTCTTTTCCGCAGACTCTGCTCCCCAACACCTACGCACATCCTGGGGTAATCAAATGAGTGTGGCTACGACCACATCCCTGCATGTGTGTGCACACATACAAACACACATGCACACGCACACTCATTCAATGCTGCTCATTCATTCTGTCCTCCGAATTCTTTCCCAGACTCCCCCAGGAGCCTCAGCTCTCATGTGTCCCCTCCCTCCTCCTCTCCATTCCCACAGAGCCCCTGTGCTCCAGGCCCCCCTGAAATTCTCATCACGCCTGGGGTGTGTGTTTTCCTTTCATTGATTCGTGCCAACAATACATTTAACTTTTACATTTACATCCAGAAAATCGTTTCTCATCCACTACGACAGAAAGGTGTGCCTCAGCAGAGATCTCCTGCCGCTCTGGGGCAGAGCTGGCCCTTCCCTTCGAGCTGCCCCGGCTCTCCATCCGTGCCTGCACCGAGGGTCTGCCTCCTTCTCCGGGCTGTGGACACGTGCAGGTGTGAAGGCTTCCTGCCCTTCCCGTCCCTCCTTACAGACCCTGTCCTCAGTCTCCGCTTTCCTCTTTTTTTTTTTTTAAGATTTTTATTTATTGGGGCGCCTGGGTGGCTCAGTCGTTAAGTGTCTGCCTTCGGCCCAGGTCAGATCCCACGGTCCTGGGATCGAGCCCCACATCGGGCTCTCTGCTCAGCAGGGAGCCTGCTTCTCCCACTACCATTCCCTCTGCTTGTGTTCCCTCTCTCGCTGTGTTTCTCTCTGTCCAATAAATAAAATCTTTAAAATAAAATAAAAATTAAAAAAAAAAGACTTTTATTTATTGGACAGAGAGATACACAGCGAGAGAGGGAACACAAGCAGAGGGAATGGGGTAGCGGGAGAAGCAGGCTTCCTGCCGAGCAAGGAGCCCGATGTGAGGCTCGATCCCAGGACCCTGGGATCATGACCTGAGCCAAAGGCAGACACTTAACGACTGAGCCACCCAGGCGCCCCTCAGCTTTCCTCTTAACACACTGCCAGGTGAAACTCACAGGTGCCTCCTTGCTCCGCGTGCTTCTGAGACTGGCAGCACCCTGCTCGTGGCAGGCGCCGAGCCCTGCGCGGCTCCGCCTGCTCACCTGGCTGGTGCCCTGCCTGCCTTAGGTCTTCCTCGTGACAGGTTCATGCCTCAGCTCTGCACCCTCAACTTGCCCTTGGGTGTGTGCCTGTAGTTCCCGGGTTATCTTATTAACTCTCCATATAATGGGAGGGGATATTTATCTACCCTTTGGAAGAGCATTATTTCTGGGAAATAAGCCTGGATTCCTGGCAGAGCGTAACCAGGAGGACCATTGCCCTGTAAATAAAATCGCATCCGTACTGCACCTAAACGGTGTGTTCAAAAGGACTGCAGGCCTGAGAGCCAGCCCCGGCCAGGGCAGGGCACAGGCATTCCGCAAATGTTTGCTGGAACTCTGGCCCCGGCTCTCTAGAACATTCTAGGCTCTCCAGGGTATGAAGCGAAAGTCAGAATTTCCCTGTGTCTACGTTGGTAGATCAAGACAAAAACTAGTAAAAAGAACTTTGTAAACTCAGCGTGTACAGAGCTAAGATGGCATTTTCATGACCTTGACCTTGAATCGCAACCACGTAAGAGAATGGGAAGCAACACTGATCGATTATTTTGTAAATCAGTACCCAAAAAAAGAAAGAAAATTGCAGGTCCTCAGAGCTGAGAATTCATTCTCTTGCATACTCTATGCATTCATCAAATCTCAGTCAGTTCCTCTGCCGGAGGAAAGGAAGGAGGAGCCTGACTCAGGGATTTCCAAAACAATTGAAGTGCTATGGTTTTTAATGTATTATCCAAAAGTGGGAAACTTTTATTAATCTGCTCATTCTAAAACTCTGGAAAATCTTCTCAGTTTTGCTTATGGAATAATTTGCCTAATGCCTCAGCTGATATTTTATTTTTGCTTGAACATTTTCAAAATCAGCCAGCTTTTACAGATGGACAAATAATCTCTTATTTGTGGGCATAAGTAGTATCTACACTCTTAAGCTTACTCCCCAGATCCTAATGTTAAAGATAAATTTTAAGTAGTTTTTTAGAAAGTCTAAACAAGCGTGTCCACATTCCAAGTGGTCATATACATTTTATGAGATGCCCCAGGCTTTTCCAATACATATGCTAATGTCCTGAAAAGAAAGGAAGTCTTTTGACTGTATTGCTTTAAAGTATAGTATTTGGATTTTTAAATTTAATATACTTTGCTTTCCCATTCAGAAGAGCATTACCATCTTCCAGTAAAGAAAGCAATACAATTCAGAGGATTTCTTTCAACTACATAATTTTCAATAATTCATAATGCCTTAGGATTTATTTTAAAAGAAGCAAGTCATCACCAGATTGCTTACATTAATTCCTGTAAAGCCACATTCAAAATTCGTTTTGGGCCTCTGACAAAGCTTTAATATTAAGGATTTTTTTTTCATCTATTAAATTCACTTACGTGAGAGTTAACCAAAGCTGTTTACTTGAAGACTTAAACAGGCTATAATGTTTTAAGTGTGGTGAAAAATGTGTGTTGTCTTTCGATTATTAAAGGGGAAAAAAAGAACAGATTTAATTTTAAATCGGTCTGCTCCTTCTAGGACGACTCCAGCTTATTTCTGGGCCCCCCACATTGCTGGTCTGTGCCCCCAAATCCAACATAGGTGTTTTCAAAAACACTTTCTGCTCTAACAAAACAAGTTTATGATTCACTTTCAGACTTTGTTCTTTCAACTGACTTGTTTGTCCAGGAAAACAGATTTCCAAGACTTGCACACACAGCAGGATCTTTGTGCCCCTGTTTTTAGTCCTTTGTTGCTGGGATGACACGACTTTTGGCTCATGAAACACGAAGGAGAGATAAGTGAAGAAAAACATGATAATCTTGGGAGGTTCTTTTCTCCCAGGGATGCACCATCCTTAGCCGAGGAAAAGGACTGGCCTGTAAAATGACCCAGCGACAAGGAACTGAAACCCTTAAAATCCCCCAACCTGGTTTCTTCCATGTGTATCTGGCCTGCCCGGACCTGCCGACCTGTTACATTTTGATACATTTATCCCAGCTGCTTGTATCCTTTTTCTGTTTTCTTCCAGGCTGCTCCCTGCTCTGCCTCAAGTCCATCCCCTGCCTCTCACTGGCTCCCTGCTTGGAGCCTTCACTTTCTGTTGCCTTTGGTTAAAATCACTGTCCCCGGATTTCCCAGCCCATCACCCACTCCGAGGTCGAAAGACAGGTGGTTACGTCTTCAAGTTCAATTATAAGAAACTGCTTCCTTCGTTTCTACTTAGAGGAAAACAACAACCATGGAGGGCGTGCCATGCAAATTAGCTGGAGGTAGAAGGTGCTGTCTTGCATTTCTAAGCAGCCAGCAGAGAGATAAGGGTTGGTGAAGTTTAAACACCTCTCCCTTCAAGCATAAAAAAGAAAAAGCAGGTATTGCTGGTGAGTGATAACTCACCAAGGTCCTACCGTGACATTCGGCTCCCCAAGGCCTCGAGTGTACTGACGTCACGGGGAGCAGAGGCTGTCGCCCCCCCACTGCTGTCCAGATGCGGGGGCAGCAACCGCAGGCTTTGGTCCCCTGGGATCAGCCAGTGCCCCGGAAGGAGACTCTAGGCCCAGCATCTGATTGGAACAGCAGCTTTGGCCCTAGTTAGGCTAGAGAAGGAAAACAAAGAAACCACGAGGGTGTCTGACTTGTGCTTTGAGTCCGGAGGTCCCTCCCAGGACAACGCAGGTACAAACCAGGGAGCATGAGCTGCCGTGCAGCCGAGGGCCTGGGCGGCTCTGTGCTCACACCCTCCTGCATGGCCTTCGGGACTCACCTGCAGGGGGACGGGGCGTCCCCACGGGAAAAGCTGGAGGAGCAGTCCGAAGACCCTGTCTGGCTTCCCAGCCCCTCCTCTTGGACAGAACCACAGGCAAAGCCCTGACCACTTGGAACCTCAGAGTCCTCTTCGGGGAGGATGGCTCTATTTCCCTCGCAAGGTTGTTTGAGGGGCAGATAAAAAAGCAGTTGGTAACACTCCACAAGGATTGCACGTAGCTCTTAACACTCTTTGCGATTACATTTCTTCTAGATCTTTCTCCAGCCCCTGTTCTCTTCCAGCTCCTTTTCCCTGACTCTCGTCTGCGCTATCCTCACCAGTAATTCTTTTGCTGACTGCACTTTCTCCGGCTTTCCTTCCTCTGTCCCCATTTCGTGTTTCTCTTTCTCTGTTTTCTGTACCAGCAGATTCAGAAAATGTCAACAGAAGCCTCCCCTGCCAGTTTACCCTCTCTGGCAAGAGAAGGAGGGCTTGAGCCACAAGAATCAGAATTAGAAATGGTTCCAACCTCTGCATAATCCCGCTTGCTGGAGAACAAAGGACAAAACCATATCTTCCATAACTTTGCTAATAGATAAGAGAATCATGTACCATTTTCTAGTAAAAGTTTTCAGTCTAAAATACGTTTATCCCAAGAAGGTACATTCGATCGTTGTTAATACACGGACCAACTACAGAAGATGTGTGTGTGTGCGTGTGTGTGGGTGTGTGTGTCGGTATGTGTGAAAATAGTTCACTGTATACTACTATTGACTAAGAAAATACTTGCACGCCTCAATGGTGGAATAAACATAATTTAGAAATTATTTTTCATATTATTACAGCAAAAACTGAAAGAGAAGGTGGTGGGGAAGAGAAACGTGAGAGACGGGGAGAGAAGAGTGTGGGAAGGAGAGGGAAGAGAAACAGGAAACTCTACCTAAAGGTAAACACTTGGTGCATAATATAGGTAGTTCCCCAAATTCCATTTGTAAAACAAATGACCAAGGAAAGCTTTATGTCAATTTTAAATCCATGTTTTCCAAAACCCCCCCTCCCCCATGTATTCTGGTCTGGGGACGGGGCTGGTATCCTGGAGCCAACTCCTGCCGGCGTGCACCCCAGGGAATTCGTTCCCAGGTGTTGTGTTTTCAGGGTAGTGAAATTGTCCCCAGATCCGTGACTCATGTTAAATTCCTTCAGGGGGCTTGGAAAAGAAGGATCTCGGTTGTCAGAGGAGTCTGGGCATCCGTCCTCGTAAAACCTTCCTCGATGATCCCCAGACTCAGTCAATGTCCGGAGCGGTGGTCCGAAGGGTATTAGCTTTGGGCTCAGAAAACTTAGGGTCATAGTCACAGCTCCCACACCGGGCTGTGTGACTTGGGACAGGTGACTAAAGCCCTCTGGGTTTCTGTATTCACCTCTGGAAATCGGGGGACACTCATTTCCACCGCAGGGATTGGAGCCGTGGTTCTTAACCTGGGCAGCATATCCTGACCATCTGGGAGCGCTTACCAGGTCGGGTCCCACCCCCCACCTCAATCAGAATGTGGGGCGGCAAACTCGGGCCGCAGGGCTTGCCAAGCCACCCTCGTGCCTGAGGACCCGTGCACTGGAGATTGAGATACTGGGGTCGATATCGATGCTCTGCTCCTAACAAGGGAGCTCATAGCGGAGTGCATTGCATCCTCTCCGGGTGGGAAGGACCGTGCTGGCCCGGGGCCCGCAGCGCCTTTATCCTTCCTCGGCACCCCCACGAGGAGGAGTCTGTGCTTCTGCGGGCATCCCCCACAGTTATGGGCTGTTGGTAAGCGTTCCCTTTCCCAGTGTAGACAGAAAAGGGGACAAAGTGTGTCCAAGGAAGGCATGCTCCCTGGTTCCCTGGTGGCAATGCCCGGGGACCTGTGGGTGGCCCAGGCGACTGGCGTTCGTTGGCTGCAGCAGAACACCCACAGGTAAGCCACCATCCTTTGGAAGCAGGCAAGCATCCAAATGGAACAGAATATTCAGGAGAGGGACAAGCAGAGGGTTTGGAGAAACTGAAAAGATTGTATTTGACATCGATTAGCAAAGATTTTGGTGGCAACCTATTGCCACATTTTGTATCTTGGATCGAGGATTTGGTGCTGGGGCATCTCAGATTCTGCTCTTGGTCTTTGAACCCTCCCCCCCACCCCCGTTCTCTCCCCAGGGGCTGGGGTGCAGGGGAAGGTTACTGGCACTGATGCTCTCAGTCCTTCCATCTGTGAAATGGGAATTCCTTTGGTATCCATCTGACCCGACAATCCGTGTGATATGAGCAATCGTAGCACATATGCCGAGTGAAAAACCTCTAAAAGGGCGTGTGAGCCCCTAAGGATTTCTCCCACTAGTGCTATCTAACTAAAAAAAAAAAAAAAGGGAAAAAGACAAAAGGCGTGCTTTCTCCACACCCCTCACGTAAAGACCTCGCCTTCTGTGTATTTCTATAAAGACAGTTCCGTGCACATTTTATGATCATTATCCACTATCGTAATTAAATAGCAAAAAGCAATGTGGAAGATTATTTTCTCCAAGAATCAGAACAATGATAATGAAACAGGGTCAGTAATCTCGCTTTAATGAAATGGGGAATCCAACCCACTATATCAGAGAAAGCAATAAAATGTGTTCCCGTATCAATAAAGCTCACTTCCGTATGTTCATATTATGTAGGCGATACGCCCTGCTTCCTATAAGAAGACAGTGCTTGTCCAATGCTAGGTTTTGTTTTGTTTGTTTTTGTTTTTCAGGAGCATCGTACAGCTGACTTCAAAAGCGATTGGTGCATAAACAGGTCTGTTGATGAGAAGTCTGTTCATCACACCACTAGGTTGCTTTGACGACATGTTCCATGGTAAAACAATTCACACGGCCAATGGATGCTTCCAGGAAATTAGGAAGATGGTAGAGCTTAATGCATAAAGGCAAGAAATTAATATAAAATTGGTGGGTGCTCAAGCCACGCTTTCTAATAATCCTTCCAAATCTGCATTTCATCTAGAAAGCTGTTATTTTAAAACTGTTTTAAAAAGTCAATAATCATTAAATATGCAGAGACAATTGTGTGCTCCCTGCTTTGTATTTCATTCCAAATTAGACTCTCCGAGTTTTGTCTGTCTGTTTGCTGCGTCTATAGGGAATAGGGAGGTGTTGAAATCAATTACACTGGATTCCCAAACACCGATGGATGGTTTCCCCGCCTTCCCCACGGAGATGACATGACACCAAAGCAGAAACTTCTCTCCTCCTTTGGGACCTTGAGGACCTAATGAAGCTCAAGGGGCCCAGCCATAGACCTCTTCCTCGGCTGCCCCAGCCTGTAGGGTGCAGGACAGCCTCTGGGGGGTCACGCGCCCCACACC
The DNA here is from genome assembly GCA_028646535.1 of Procyon lotor. Lineage (NCBI taxonomy): Eukaryota > Metazoa > Chordata > Mammalia > Carnivora > Procyonidae > Procyon > Procyon lotor. The sequence continues at coordinate 165,135,200 of CM053605.1, forward strand.
TCCACTCCAGCACACACACCTTGCTGCCAGCTGCCCCTTCCTCCGTCCTGAACAGATCTCAGTGTGCCTCTTCTCACCTTGACATATTGACACACTGACAATGGCCCGGAATTCTCCCTATGCTCCTGTTACTGAGCTTCTGCCCGCCCCCGTGGATCTGAAGGGCTGGTTTTTGCCGGGCAAGGTGACCCCTGTTTAAGGGCACGTCCTGAGGCAGCTTGTAGTGACCCCGCCCTGGCCAGGACACACCCGGTACAGAATATAACTTCTTGGTATTTGGCCTCAGGAGTCACTCATTCATTACACAAAGTCTTTATCTTTGTGCACATCCTGGAACAATACTCTTAAATAAATACTCCCCGAGGCATTTTACTCCATGGCTATTTACTTTGCATTTCCATGATCTCAATGGAACACAGAAAGGGAGGAGACAGAAGGCTTGGCAAACAATAATTTGCCACCATCTACGCACAAGGGGACAACTATGAGGGACATTGTTTTGTTTAAAAAGAAAGACACGTCATTGACTTGACAGGGTGCAGCTGTGGGCGAGCTAGGGTCACTTAGGAAATTCCACTTGACACAGCCTTCTGGATAACCTGTGTCCCAGGAGCTCCGGGCCACGAGGCTGCGAAGTGAGATGGCCCGAGCCTCCGGCAGCCCCACCCCTTAGAGCTCGGGCAAGCCCTTGACATTTGGAGTCTCCGTTGCCTTCTTCAGTCAAGGATTCGAGATGAGGTCCCCCACCTTCTCCTTGGAACTGTTCTGGGTTTAAAATGCGATGCTGTCCCCTGACTGCACGGAAGTCTGAAAACCCAAAAGGAGGAAGGCAGAGGTGTGGATTAGCAGCCCACCTGCTTTTAAAGTGATTATTACCCTGAGACCACGGGCCTCGCTTGCTGACAACCTCATCACCGAATCACTGTTACCTGGTTTCTTTAAAGCCTCGTGAGATGGAGAATTATTTCTGAAAGGTCTTCAAGTCCACACGTAAAAAAGAAAATCAAACTTTGTTTGAGACGCGCCCACATTTGTCAATGAAACCTTTGCTGCTCTATTTACCTGCCTCTTCCTCCTTCTTATCCTTTTCAATTGACTACGAACACAAAGATCTGCCCTCAACAAATAAACACAGATTCCCATGAAAAGCTGCCAAAAGGAAAAACAAAAGAGGAAGAGGATATAGCGTTTCTCAAGGTTCACTGCGTTTGTTCCTGCTGAAGCCAGACTGACTTCATTCATCCCCTTGCGAAAGCAAGTGCTGGGTCTCCTGGTGACGGCTGCAGGCCGCCTACGCCAGAGGCTACCGATCTGGGTTTCCTTTTGTTTATGGACACGGGGGAGGATCTAGGCGTTCAGACTCAGACTGGGACTCTCTCTGTAGTGGCTTGTGACAGAGCAGATGGAAGGAGGTCACGTGGGTCCAGGCCCGGCTGAGCTCATGAGGAGCCCAAAGGTGGCAGGAGACGTAGGCATCTCCAGGCGCTGGTTATCGGCGCGCTTCTCCTCACATACCTCGGAGCCAGCTGTGCGGAGTAGAATATCTTTCTGTAAAATACAAATACGGGAGCTCGGGTGCTTTCAACCTCATTGGTCAACGGCCCTGTGATGACCTGGGTGGCCGTGCTTGGAATTCGTTTTCATCTTTCTTTTGTTCCAAACATTCTAGGTTCTCACCTTTTAAAATGTCCCTTTAGAGGGGGCAGCACAGCTGGGTGGCCCGAGTGAGGGGAATCACCAAACTCTGAGGGAGGCTTGATCTGGCGAAACAATAAATATCTTGATGCCTCTTCAGCGAATGTGATCAGTTTAGAAGCTGGACAATACTGCTTATAATACGAAAAGCAGTAGAATTACACAGAAAGGGGTTTCCTTTGGAAACGACCGGAAGATGCCTCTGAAGAGAGAGACACACCTTCGTGATAGCCGTATCCCCGGGAGGACTTCCAGATCCATACCTTCCAGAAATACCTCTGACAGGCCAACAACTCAGGTCTATCGCTCCGTGGCCGTCTTGGGTTTTATTTAATGACAATGGCCATCCTTCTTAGAACATTTTGCTATGAAACAGTATCTCCTTACGTTCTCCCAGCACCAAGTTCACAACACAGAGAACCCACATGGGGTTGCGGAGGAATGAGGGGAACATGTTCATAACTAAGCAAAGCAATTGCTTACACCAACCCAGGGGAGAAATCCCAAGGGTGCTAAGAGCTGAAGGAAGAAGAAATGGGGCCCAGAGCAGCCCTCCTCCTTCCACACCTTTGGACCCCCCAGTGGGACGGCGTCCCATGGAGGACTACGGCCCTGATGTTAAGGAAAATCATACCAACACGTCATGACGATTGATTCAAGTAATGAGTGACTTCGCGGTTGAATGTGATACTAAAATATTTGTTTGTGAGTCTGGGTGATGTCTGCAAAGCCCAGCTTTCTTTTGGAATTCCACTTTATTATCATTGACAGCATTTATTTGGAATATCAGAGGGCACCCTGAGAGCCGTTATTTAAAATGAATCATCAGGACCAACTCCCAGAGCCTCCCATGGGAGATGGACCCCAAAGGTACAAAGGTACCCGTAGAAACAGAGCCCCGTAAGAGTGCAGAGATGATCCCAGGCCATAAAACAAAAACCAAACTTCCATCGCATGAGAACAGTGTGTGGGGGGCACCCCGAGAGCCAGCGGTGAGCGGGGGCTGGAGGTGGCCATTCACATGGCAAGACGTGGGGGCAAAGTCACTGCCTCCAAGCCGGCTGACGGCCAGTGGAGGCTCCCTGAGAATCAAAATTCGGAAACCATTGAAACGACGAGAAGGAAGCACCCAGCCAGTGTCATCTCTGCACAAAAGAATTAATATAAATTAGCATAATCCTGGGGGACACATACAATCAGCTACAGAGATGAGAAAAGGAATTGTCCAAGTGGGAATGAGGACTTCTTTTACGTAAAGAAAAAGGTTTGAGTGTTTGGTAGCAGTTCTAACTTCAAAATCATAAAGCTATAGATTTCTGTAACTTTCAAGATGCGGGGGCGGGGGATTCTGTTCTGTATGTGACAGCAGGCCAGCCCCCACCCAAGGAAAGGGAATCTGAGAGCCTCACTTAAAATGCCTACTGAAATTGACAGCTCTCACGGATACACCGGAATTTAGGGGTAAAGATAGAATCTCCCCTCAGGTTTGAAAAACAAGCTCTTATTCGCATTTTCTATTTTCCCACTGACATGAAAATTGCCTGAGAAGAGAAGTCCCGGGGGTACCCTGTGCTTCAACTCATACCTTTCCCTTCGCTTCTCATTGTTTAGTTGCTCCGTATGCGTGTGTGCGCCAGTGTACGAGTGCGCATGTGCATGGGTGAGATTCTCCAGGAAAAGCGTTTCTTAGACGCAGGCTCTGACCTTCATCGGTGGGAGAGTTGAAGACTACGCTTCCAACACTAGACCCGTCCTTCTTTGGGAACATCTAGGGTCCGTCTTGCGAAGCTGGACAGATGTTTAAGCGGCACGTAAATTGTCTTCCCCTCTGAGAGTCACTCAGGTCAAGGAAAAAGGGTATGAAGAATAATTTCGACACCACTTGGCTAACCGAGTTGTTAGAAGGAGCCTAAGGCTATTCCAGGGAGAAATCTTTGTGCTCAGGTCGCATGGAGACTTGTGCGGCAGGTTATTTGGAAAGGCAAATTATATTTGATGTGCTTGCGTTACTTAGTGTGGAAAACACTGGGAAAGCCTATTGTCACCTTGTTTGTTGATATTACAGATCTCACTAATCTCACACACTACTACCCACAGCTCACACTCCTGGACTGTGGGCGGCGGCCGCTCAGCCCCTCACACACCTAAAAGTCGTAACCCTGTGGGGGGACCCTCTTTTTTTTTAAAAGATTTTATTTATTTATTTGACACAGAGAAAGAGATCACAAGTGGGCAGAGAGGCAGGCAGAGAGAGGGGGAAGCAGATTCCCTGCTGAGCAGAGAGCCCGATGTGGGGCTCGATCCCAGGACCCTGAGATCGTGACCTGAGCTGAGGGCAGAGGCTTTAACCCACTGAGCACCCAGGCACCCGAGGGACCCTCTTTTTCAACTATTAAAAGATCTCCAGGGGAGCTAGGACCTGAGGCTGAGGTGTGGTGGTGAATTTTATGTGTCGACCTGACTGGGCCACGGAGTGCCCAGACATTTGGCTAAATGTGATTTGGGGGTGTCTGTGAGGGTGTTTGTGGGAGTTTGGATCCAGGAAAGTGAGTACAGAGGGCCTCCCCCACCCCCAGGGCAGTCCCACCGCCCACCAGAGGAGTGGCAGGATCAGGGCACAAGGAGGAAACAGGACACTGTCCTTTCAGAGGAGAGGTCATGAGGAATGTCAGAGAAACGCCAGAGAAAAGGGATTTTTCTCTGACTCCTTGTGTTCCTGTCTCGGTGACAGACCAAAGTCATGCAGGGAAAGACCACGTGTGCACGTCTAGCGCACGGTCCGATGGGCCATCTCCTCTCCCAGGGGTTCCAGAGCCCTTCTGAGGTGCCCCAGTGCCCAGCCCCCCGCAGGGCAGACCATCAGAAGCCCCCAGGGCTTGCGGGTCCCCCAGCCTTTGTCGGAACCTCCTTTCTGACGCTCCCTGTCTGATGGAACCTGGCAGGGAACCTCATGAGCACCCAAGGAGCTTTGCCAGTTTCTGAGTAAAGCTTTTCCTCTTATTTATGAGAGGCTGTTCTTGTGTAGGGAGCGAGTAAGGCTACAGGGAAAGCACGTGGCACAAAAAAATACACCATGAAGAACCAACTGCACAGGCAACACCCCAGAGCTGGAGATGATTGGGGTGGAGTGGGGGTAAGAGGCGTCTGGAGGGGTGGGGGAGTTGGAGGGGTGGTGTGGGGGAGGGTAGCTTCACTTCCCTGTATCAGATATTTTTATATATATGTGATATATATGACCTGTGTGTCTATATTGCTCTTCCCTGACTCTTTCCCTAAATATTACAATTTTTTTAAAAAGATTTATTTATTTATTTGAAGGGAGAGGGGCAGAGGGAGAGGATCCCAAGCAGACTCCCCAGCTGAGCGAGGAGCTGAGACAGGGCTCGACCTCAACACCCGAGACCACAGCCTGCGCTGAAACCAAGGGTCAGACACTTAACCCCCTATGCCCCCCAGGCGCCCCTTTCCTTCAACTTTTAAGATGGAAGTCTCATATGAACGCGGAAAAGAGAACAAATCGGAAGTGCCCGTGGAATTTTGGACCAAACCCCCTCGTGCAGGAAACCCACTCACCCGCTGCGGAGGTCCCTGCTGTGCGACACATCTCACCCGAGAGTACTTTTGCCCGGATTATAGGTCTGTGCTCCAGAGTCTAGCTTTCTTCTGTCCACACTGTATTTATGGAAGTCTCCCTGGTTGGCTGGTCCTGTGGCTGCGGAGCAGGGAAGGTCTGCAAACCCTTCTGTAAAGGGTCCTCTGCCCCCCAGACTCCTCAGCTCTGGCCCCGCAGCAGGGACACACGACCGGGCCGCATTCTAATAAAGCTTGGTCGACCGGCGCTGAAGTACAAATTCCGTATCTTTTCACATGACATGTGAATGTTACTCTTATTTTTTTTTCAAAATATTTCATATTAAAAACATAAAAACGATTCTCCGTCTGCAAGCGGTAAGGAGCAGACAAGGGTTCAGGTGTGCCTTCTGCGTCAGGTCTGATCCAGAACAAAGAGACGTCCGTTAAAGCTGATACACAGTAAAGCAGCGGCAATGATAGCCCGATGTCTAAAAGAAAATGAGAGCCATTAATTTTGAGGGAAATTGTATATTTGGGGGGAAAAATTACTTTTTTATCATCATCTAGTATCTTTCAAGCTACACAAAAGTCCCCTTTAGTTAATTCATGAAATTGCCTATCATTTTACTTTTCTATAATAAAATCTGCTTTATCCTAAGCACAGTGACTCCCTCCCCACCCTCCTCCTGCCCCCAACAGAGACAGAAACTCTCGAATTCATTTTTGTTCTAATCACGAGCCTTGCATAGCCTTGTTTTGTTACTTGTGACCATTTCATCCTCCTGGATTTCAAACCACTTACAGAACTATGGGCTTCGATGCCACAGTCTGGGATCCTCCAGTTTTGACAGTGTCTCTATGATAAAGTACTTCAAATTTTAGCATTCGGTTGACAAACGAACATCTAAAACACAGCTAATTGGAAAATTGGGGCTTACCCGTAAGGCTTAATTTAACTGTTTTTTCAAGCTATATCCCATTGAAATCCAACAGCCAATCAAGAGGTAAGATGGGAGATTGGGGCCAAGAAGGAGTAACAGTATTCATCCACCCACCCATCCATCCATTGATATATTCAACAAACATGTTGAGTGACTCCCATGACAACACACCCGGTGTGGTCCGATATGCTGCGGACCTTGACAAAGGTCACTCTCATCAGAGAAATGAGGCAAATGCTTCTGAAACGGGAGAAAATGATGCAAAATAGTGTATGGTTAGGTGGCAAAGAGCCACTTCAAGAGACCAGAGGTGAGAGGCATCGTGATGGGACAGAGCAGACAGAGAAGGCATCACAGAAAAGGTAAGAATTGAGCTTTGCTCCTGAAAACGGAGACAATGTGGGGTGGGTATTTTGCAGATAAAATGGTATTCAGGACCGAGGAAATAGTGTGATCCAAAAAAAGGGCAGGAGAACCCAGCAAGTAGATTCCTGAATCAGAGGAAAATAACTTTTGTTACTGAGTCATAGGAGGTCCTTTTACAATGTGTAGATCAACCTGTCATCAGATGTATGGTTTGCAAATATTTTCCCCAATTCCTTACGTTACCTTTTACTTTTATTTTGAAATCGGGATCCTGGGGAGCCGTCTGCACACTCCTGTTCCTTGGCGCTTTTTCCCCAGGCCCACAACGTGGAAATATCCCGCACGTCCGTTGACGGAGGAATGGACTTAAAAACGTGGCATACACATACGATGGCATGTTGTTCATCCGTTTGTTAGAGAGAAAGGAAATCCTGCCATTGGCAACAACACAGATGGACCTGCAGGCTGAGTGAAATCAGGCAGACCCGGACAGAGAAAGACTTAATGATCTTGCTTATGGGTGGAATCTACAACGGTCAAACTCAGAGAACAGAGAGGAGAATGGTGGCTGCGGGGGGCAACGGGGAGGGAATGTATCTTTGATCAAAGATACAAAGTTTCAGTTCTGCAAGATACCTAAATTGTGGAGATCTTCGGCAGGGCACCCTGCCTGTAGTGGACAATACTGCATTCCATCCTGAAAGTTTATTAAGGGTACGGCTTATGTCAAGTGTTTTTACTACACACACACACACACAATAGTAATAATAATAATAAAGAGGACAGAAGGGATATTTGGATGTACTGTATCTCTGTCTATGGCCCGGGTGGTGATAACGGCCTCACCGGCGTATGCTCGCCCCCAAACTCAGAGTTGGCGACATTAAAGATGGACACCTTTTGACATATCGGTCAAACCTGCACTGAGTGTTAAAACAGGAAGAGAGGAAGAGAGACGGTCAGCTGAGCATCAGCGGGCTGGTGAAGAGAGTGAGAGGAGAAAGCCAGATGGAGGTCAGACTTGGGTAGAGTTTCAAGATCGGAGAGTAAAGAATTTCCAAAAGCAATACTTTAGGAATAATGAACCCAAAAGCCATGTATGGACGAGTTGGGGAGAAAAACTGAAGGCAAACGCTTGAGTTCAGAGCCAAGAATATAAATACAGATGTGAAGTGATACACTCCCGCCAGCTGGGGATGGAGACACACAGACGTGGGATCTAAGGCAGTTAGCAGAAAGGAGGAATCAAACATTCAACTCTACATTTTTAAATGTGTATGGGCTGGAAAATGTTGCTGTCGTTGCCAGAAATAGGGGAATCTGGGGAAGGAGCTAATTTTAGTGGAAAAGGAGTTTGGTTTTTATTGTGTTGAACTTAATCATAAATCCGCAGTGCTTTCATATTAGATAAAAGCTTTTCAATTTTCCAAAGGAAATTTTATAGTCTAAGGCAGGGGGAGGCAGACGATAGCCTACAGGCAAATCCTGCACACTGCATGCTTTTGTGAATAAAGTTTTATCAGAACACGGCTTGCCCATGGCTGCTTTGCATGGCGACCCAGATCTGAGAAGCTGTGACAGAGACCACAGGACCCACGAGCCTGAAATGGAAAAGCCTTTGCAGTTGACTACTAATGGAAAAAGAGGAAGAAATAGGTACCCTGGGGGAAGGAGACAAGAAGCAAAGGCTTTACAAAGTCATGCATACAACCATGATATCAGCGAGGCAATTCAGAACTTTCAGAAAGGTAAGGAGATCCCTTGAAAGGCAGAGTTGACTGAAAGGAAGGAAAGGGAACGTGCCTGACAGCACAAGGCCTGACTGGCTGCTGTCGGTCCCAGAGGTAATCTGCAGGCACAGCTGCTTTGTAGTTCATGGACACAGTGTTAGAAGATGGGCATATAACCAAAGGTAAGGGTAGAGGAGAAAGGGGGAGCTCTGGAAACACTGCCAGGAGGCTGAAGTTCCAAAGAGCTAGACCCACAATGTGTAAACAGACAATGCAAAGGACCTCGTATCCCTATTCAGGATGAAAAGGAGAACCAGGAGGGCAAAATAAGATGCAGAAGGGAGTGTGGGCTCTGGCCCGTTTGGCTTTGAATCTGGCTTCATCTTTCCCCTGTAAGGTGAGGTGAGCTTGGACCGCTGTTGAACCTGCACGCAAGGGATTGGATGTGTTTCACTGGGAAACTGCTGGTGGAAAGTGCGCTCGCTCAGCGGACGGACGCAGAGGGAAGGTGCTTGCTAGTCCATGGGGTCTGTAACTAGAGTTTGTTACAGATTTGCTCCTATCACCACCACCCAGGAGAACGATTTCAAGTTTGGTTCCAGGACCTTTAAGAAAGGGAATCATGAGCTTGTTTAAAAAAAAAACAAAACTATAATACAATATCATGGTACGAGACATACGTGATTATTTCCCAGCCTTATTGAGGTATTGTTGACAATTTAAAAATTGTATATACTGAAGGTTTACGACCTGATGATCCGAGGTGCCTACACATTAACGTAGCCATCAAGGTGGTCCCTTGAAAACACCTGGCTGGCAGGTGAAAAGACACTGGGACGTAATAGTGCAATCGCGTCTCGGGAAGGACCACTGAATATGAGGCTATTGGACCGGGAGAGAAAGGCGGGCATGGAGCAGGATTCAAGGGTCATCCTGGGTTTGTAGGGTTGCAGCGACAGCCCTGGAGTCAACGGGTGGAAGTCACGGGGGCGAGCCTCAGATCGGTGAGGCCCACCCCTCCATGCTCGCCCGAGCTTGCCGAAGGGGGAACCATTCCCAGGAGTCCCTGCTGGGCCCGGCCTTGCACTGCACAAGCTCCGGACATTACGTCCTCCCTGTTTCCATCCCTTTGGGGGCGGAGATTTCTCTCCAACAGGACAGTTCCAAGGTACCGGAGGGCCTCTTGAAGGAATATTGTAAAGAAAATTTGGCAAGAAATGGTAATAAAATCACAGAATGTGTAATATCCCTCCAAAACCCATGGGCTTTGGTCTCCATGACCCAGCCCTAGAGGGCAGAAGGGAACCCAGAGCCCTCGCCAGAAGGGGTCCCAGAGACCGGGCACACGTGGGGAGGCCAGTGCAGAAGGGGGGCCCCCTGGGATGTGCTGGGGGGGCACACCCACGCGGGGCTCTTTCCTGTGGGAGGGGCCATGATATAGAGAAAACATGAATCTCTGAGAAACCCAGTCATGGACCTTCCACCTGTCTTCTTGCGAGGGAAAGGAAGAAAATAAAGGTTCTAGACCTTAAAAAGAGCCATTGTGACACACCAAAGAAAGAATGTCTTTAGAAGACACTTGCAGCTCGATTTTCTGCCTCCCCTTTCCTTTCCACACTTCAGCCAGACACGTCGCCCTTCACGACCAAAAGGGTCTGGAATTCATGTGTTTTGTTGTCTTCGTTGTTTGGCTTCGCTGTCCATAGAAACATGAGGTGCCGGCCGAGGTCCTGGGGAAGAGGGAGGCCTGGAGGGAGAAGGGAGTGGGAGGGAAGAAGAGGAGGGAGGAGGCAGAGGGAGGGAGGAGGGGGAGGGAGGAAAGAAGGGAAGGGAGACGGAGGGAGGATGGGAAGGGAGGCAGAGGAGGAGGGACGGGACACGGAGGGAGGGGGAGGGAGGGGGAGGGGAGAAAGAGGGAGGGGGGGGGGGGGGGGGGGGGGGGGGGGGGGGGGGGGGGGGGGGGGGGGGGGGGGGGGGGGGGGAAGGGAGAAGCACCTTCCCTCTCTTCCCCCAGTGGTCTAGGAGGCTCCAAAACCATCTCTGGAGCATTTCCTCTGATGCTCACGGCCATGCACTCAAAAGCAGGATCATCACCAGAGCCCATTTCTTTTGCATTTTCGTGACGATTCCCATAAGTCTGCCCAACTTCTGGCGGGCCCACCATTTCTTTCTGCAAGCCTTTCTTTGCCAGCACCATGGGCTTTGTTCCCTCTCCTTCGGACCAAGAAAAGTGCTCATAACCCTGCCCGTCCCACGGTTGACACCTTTTGCTTATGCAACTTACAAAGTGAGTCTCAATATAATTTGTAAGTTAAACCCTTGCAGTGTTCTGAGCTATGGCAGACTCCTTGGGACATTGGAACGTGTTTGTGTGGTCTTCCAAGTGGGCCACTTGGGAGGGCCACAAGTATTTGGCTCTATCATCCCAGCACATCTGTGAAAAAACAATGATTGATCTTTTATATCTATATACATATATGGTCACATTTTCGTTCTTCGGCTCCTTGGAGCACATGGTGGTGTTTCCTTTTCCTTTTTGTGGAATGGGCTTATAAACTTTCCATCCTAGTGGTTGTCGTGGTTGATTGCTCCCTCATTCCCAGCAGCGCAGGAAAAATACTGCTGAAAAAAGGTGATATCCCCTTCTAGCACCTTCTGAGAGCATATGTGCGTAAAAACACCTGCTGAATGGACAACAGAATGGAAGAAATATGTAAAAACACTGAGAGGACATTTTAATTACAGACACACTTTTGTTACCCAAGATCTTTGTTACTCACCAACTCGGGGGTGCAGACACGGTCACCCTAACCTGACTCCAAGCGTTCATGAAAACCCTCAAAAATGTTAAAGCCCCCAAATAGAATGGAGCCACCTTATGGACGGTATTGAGTTTTGAAAGATGTGACTTTCTTCCATAGTCCTCTAGAAATCTGTTTATCAAATGTATGGAACACTTTTGTTTATGATAGCTTAAGATTAATCATTCACCAAGGACACGGGGCCCTTTGTACCTATTATTGTCAAGCATCTGTTTGGACTGTGTTTGACCCTTTGTACCCGAGTGGTCTGTGCTGCCGCTGTTTGGAAACAGGCTACCCGGCCGCCTGTGCTCACAGCTCTGCCGGAAATCCCACAGCTCTGCTGCTCTAACATCCGGCTCTGTAAGAGAGACCGAAAGCACGATTTCACTTACAAAATCAAATTTATTGTCCCCCCAAGATAAATGCACTCACCTTGGGTTACTCATAAGCATTCCGAAGTAGTATTTTAAACACAAAGTTGTGCAATGAATGGCCGTGTTGTGACCCAAGGGTGCCCGTGAAACATGCTTCTTTGCAAAAGATGGGAGCGCCTGATCGATCCTCGACTTCAAGTGTGACAATCAAAGTTCTTTGCAAATACACCTCATGGGAGGAAATCCATACATCTGATGGCTTTGTAACCAGAGGATCCTGCCTTCCAAAACAACAGCACAGGTGAGAGGAAGAACGGTAGGTGATATGGCGATGGTGTGTGATCATCCACCAGGTAGACCTTTCTTAGAGGAGAGACAGCCAATGTTGTCGGCCCTCCTCCCTCACTCATGGGGCCAACGGCCATATCTCCCAAGGCTACTGTGTGAGGTACCTTGTAAAAATCAGCCAGGGTGGTCCATGGATTCCAAGAAAGCATCATCTGCACCGGTCACAATGTACACAAATTCACTGCAAAACAAAGTTGTACGTGTGCATACCACGTGTCTGATATGGACCGCAATTGATAAGCATTGGGGGCAGGGTTATATACTTGTAATCTTTTATTCAGCGATCATTTGATGGAATAAATAGATCTGGGGTGAAGGAATGGCTAGTAAGATTTTGATGAGAGGACAATGCCAGAGGGAAGAAGCAGAGGCAGTAAAGTCAAGGGGTCAAGGATTCATCGGAGGGTCTGGCTAGACGGGGCGTCCTGAGCACCGTTGGTGGGAGATGTGAGCGCTAATCAACGCCATGGGGGCCTTTCATTTTACAGGAGTTATGAAAGCTGTCAAAGGACGGGAATAAGGTGCCCTACTGTCCAGCAAGACTAGAATAACCATGCAAACTCTACGAGGAAGAGAGTTGGCGGATGGCGTCGCATTGGCCATGGGCCAGTCACTGTGATAGAGACTAATACTTGCATAACTTTTTCTTTTCTGTTTTTTCCAAATTTTATTTATTCATTTATTTGTTTGTTTATTTATTTATGAAAGATGAAGAGAGAGAGACAGGAGGAGGAGGGGCAGAGGGAGAGAGACAAGCAGACTCCCGGCTGCGCGTGGAGCCCGCCATGGGGCTCGAGCCCACGATCCTGAGATCATGATCCGAGCTGAAATCAGGAGTCAGACGACTCACTGGCTGAGCCACCTAGGAGCTCTCCCAGCGTTTTCTTTAATGGGAGAATGTTGCATAAGAATTCTGATGGACTTACCTCTTACCTGATCTCAAGAGAGTGCAATGCATGGAAATAAATCAGTAAGGAATTCTCAAAATGTGTGAAAATCAATTGATTTGCCCTGCCGTTGCTGTCCTCCTGGGTTGTGAGCTCTGAGCTCCTAATTGGATGTTGACAGAAGCCATGGTATTCTAGAGAAAGTCCAATGATGACCTTGGTGGTTTTGGAATCAACAAATTATCAGATTCCAATAACTAGAAACTACGCCAATCCAATTGCATGAGGGAAGACTGCTGAATTTTGCTTAAAAAAAAAAAAGTTTTCAAAAATGGCAAGTGACCCAAAGGGTCAAAGGAATCTCAGTAAAGCGTGTGATAATATTCAGAAATAATAACTCCGCTCAGTTCCCTTCACCCTGTGCAAACAATACATTCCTAAACTCTTTTTCTATTGGGAACATTGAATGTGTATACATCCGTAGGCAATCTTGCTTTTCCTGGGCTCAAGAGGGAAAATCCACAAAGATGAAAAGTCCCGTGTTGTCTCAATATTACTTTAATTCCTTTCAAAGTATTTTAAAGTTGCGTGCTATAACTGAGAACGAAGTTTCACTCCAAAGTAATTACTTCTCAGGATACTTCTCAGGAAACGTTGTTCTCATTTGCGTTTGGAGGACTATAGTATGTTGTCATATCATTACGTTCAAAGTCCTTAACATTGCTGATTGTGTAGTTAGGAAACAGGAGAACCCTCTGGGACACACTCTGCACATAAACCAGACCACAAATATTTTAGGATCATTTCATTTCTTGAAAACACTTCAAAATTCCAAAGCTTTTATTGGAAGCAGAGGAAGAGGCTAACTTTGGAAGTGCAATGGGGGCTCCATGAGGTTACTCACTTGTCCATATTCTGTATTTATCCGTTTGTACATTTATGACTTCCTACATTCTTCCACAAAACATTTATCAAGCACCTACTGCATTCCGGGGTGGGCTCTTCTTTAAAATTGCATTATCTTTGAGATGAAAGGATATTTATTTTATCACTGGTTGAAGGTGCACCTTTCTAGAGGAATAACTATAAAATAATAAACCATTCCATCCTTCCCTCAACTAACACACACTCCACACCCTGGAAAATACAAAGACAAGTAAGAAATGCTCCCTCCAAGAACTCGCTCTGTAGTCTAATCTCCAACCGAGTCTCATAGTACATAGCGCTAGAAGCTTCTGTATTTACCATCACCCGGAATGTGTTTGAGTAAGACCATCTGTGAAAAGCATTGCAAAAACATATCTATTATCATTCTGATTCATTTTATGGATGATTCCCTTCAGATGTTTGAAAACATGAAAATCGAACACATGTGAAAAAATAACTTCTTATTGCTTTGTTGTCTTTGTTTATCTTTAAAAAATGGTTTATTTCATCTTCGGGCTATAAGACGTCTCGAAATAACAAGCTAAATCTTGATCATCTACAGGAATTCCAGGGACCTAGGCTTGGACTATCTACAGCGTTAAAAAAGATTTTTTTTTATGACAGCTTTATTGAAATATAATCCACAAACCACAAAATTCATTCTTTTAAAGTATACAATTCAGTGGTTTTCTATCTCTTCGCAGTCGTGAAAGCACGGCCACTGTGTCTTTGTTGCCACCTAGAAAAGCACCTCCAGGTGACTTAGCTTTTCCTTTCTAAGCCTCCTCCCTCTCTCTTCTCCATCCCCAAAGCTTCTAGCCACCACTCATCTCCTCTCCGTGGTTCTAGATTCGCCTACCCTGGACATTTCATATAAAGACATCCCACACCATGTGGCCTGTTGTTATTCCTTCCTTCACTTAGCGCAGTGTTTGCCGGGGTCGTCCGTGTTGTAGAGTGTATGAGTCCTTGATTCTTTTTCAGAAAATATCAAGTATTCCACGGTGCACGCATTCCCCATTTTGTTTATCCGCCCATCTGTTGATGAACATTTGGGTTATTTCCAATTTGTATATTATGAAACATACTGATAAGAACATTTGTGGGCAAGTTTCTCCATAGATGTAGAGTCTCGGTTCTTTCGGATGGACTCCTCACGTGAGAGGAGGGGTCATGCGGTAAATCAATGTTTAAGGTTCGGAGTGTCACAGGACTGATGTCCCCTTAGTGCCCTCAGTTCCTGGTCGTGCCATTTCAAAGAACAAAGAGCTGGACCAGAGGAAGAGTGGTGAGCAGTGAGCCAAGTTGACTGAGCAAGAGGACAAAGCTCTCGGAGAGGCAGGGAGTCCGAGGGGGTTACCCCTGGAGTTTCTAAGTTTAGGGGTTTTATGAGCTCTTTGGCAGAACTTTCTTAAGCTATCAGGGTGTGCTGAGGGGTGCCAGTCAGGGCTTGGGTCACCTGTTGGTCTACCTATTAGGTTCGTACCCACACGCTGATGGTCTTTTTTTGCTGACATCTGGGAGCTTAGGTCTTAACTGGCCCTTGCCCATGATATTGGCAAATGCTTTGGTGGCTCATTGTCTTATTTTAGGATGTTTTGCAGAAGTCGTTTGGAACATCTGTGAGGTCCTGTCCAAGCTGCAAAACAGGATGTCGATGCTGTTTGATCTTAGCTGTCCTGGCTCCATATTTTCTCATTGGGGACCCTGGTCTGACTCCCTCATCGTCCAGCTCACTCCTAACAGGAGGAAGGGCCCAAGCGTTTTGTAAAATGACTGCACCATTTTGCATCCCCACCAACAGTGGATGAGGGTTCCAATTTCTCCACATCATCACCAACTCTTGTTCCAGAAAGATTTTTGTACTTGCACGTGGGTCAAGTGTCTTCATGCCTCAGATCTCCTTTCAAAGAACGTGATGGAAGCACACCGTAACAATCCTCTTTAAAGGAGGTGAGAAGTGGTGCCCTGCGTGCACGCTGAGAGCTTCCCCAGTCCCTGTGTCCCTCTCTGTGGCAGGACTCCAGGGTTCTAGGAGGAGAATCCCTCGCAGCCACTGGGCACTGAGTGACTCAGCCATTCCCTCTTACTCTTCTCCCAGGGTAGGAAGGCAGTGCAGACAGAGAACAGCGTGCGGGCTGAGAGCAGTCAAGGGATGCTCGTCTTCCAGGGCTGTCAGTCTACTCTCATTCCACAGAGACTATTTATATATTCCAATTGGAACTTTTGACCTTTCTAATGATTACTATGTATCTTTTATGAAGCCTGTGCTCAGTCATCTGATACAGGTTTCATACTGTCAGTGGCTAAATGTTTCCCTTAGGCACATTCTTTAGGCAAAATTAAGATGCACGGCATGGCCTGAGATGACAGCCAGGAGAAACCCATTCAGCAAGCCTTCAGGAATTCATGATTTGAATAACATGTTCAAAGTATTCACCTTTTAAAAGTTAGAACAGATTGCCAGTGACCTACAAATACTTGAAATTCTATTAAAATGCTATCATGTGAAAATGTATAGTGTGCTTTAGGAAAAGAATTCAACCTTCCCCTTTATAGAGCTAGTGTAAGTAAACAACTGTGGAATGTGCACGATCTTAGATACAAGTGTGTATGTGAAAGTGAACTTGATCTTACCCAACTAGGTGAAGGGTCTTGGGTGAATTTTATTGGGATGTCTGCACCATGTCTTGTTATTTGAGACTGTTAAATCACACACAGACACACACAAGCACCCGTGTGTGCGCCCACCCACCCACACACACATTACTGGACAACACCGTCCATGCGATCTTGCTAGCCGTACACGGCCGTCACGAAGTTCTGTGCAAACCCTGCCCCTGAAAAATGTGCAGAATTATTTAAAGCAGCTGCTAAAACCACTCGATTAAACAATTCTCAAAAGTGTTCCTCTGCCTGTTACCTTTCATACTCCCCTTACTCTGGATACTGAGTCCATGTCGGGGTGGTTGCTGACGGATTTTCTCATGAACAGAATACGAGCAAGTAGGAGGAGGTTTCAGTCCATCCCCAGAGACCCATAATCTCTTCTGCTTTTAACTGAAGGACATTATCTCCATCCCCTCCTTCTGGTACTAAGGTCTTCACATTAGAGGCAAAGACATCAATGTGTTGTCTTATTTCTAAGAAAGAGATCATAGCTGAAACCACTGGATGGCCTCCAGTCCATTCAGAATTTGGGGCATCTTGAGGCATGACTTCAACCTGCCCAGGGCATCTTGCGTGAACAGGCAACTCAAGAATCCCATGTGTCGAATGTTCTGAGAAGACCCCAGGCAGAACTGTCTACCCCATCCACCCACCTGGGCGCCTCCACTGCTCCGAGCTCGTCTGTGTCTCTGCGGTGTCCATCTCGCTCTAGAAGGCACACTGTGGGGCAACGGGGGTCTTGACCATTTTTGTGTCTCCGGGCGCTAGGGCATTTGGTAAACGTTGGACCATGTGTGGGGTTGATCTCCGTCATCCTGAGTCCTTTACCTAAAAAATATATTCTATTATCACCTCCACGGGGCTGCACCATCAAATTTGCTGGTATCAGGGAGGCAAGACTTCCTCTCTGCCATTGTAAGTCGCTGGCAACACCTGAGTATTTAGTTGACCTGAGACAGGTGAAGAAGAGAAGCGCACACAGGCTTGTACGTGTCCGTGGGAGCCCTAGAGAAAAATGAAGACCCAAAGAAGTGGCAAAGCTATCTCCTAGGTTGAACAAAGGCAGCTGAGGGAAAGTAACAAAACAATAAGGGGAGACATAAAGAAGTAAGAGTTATTTTAAAAAGGTTTGTTTGTACTGATTTTTCTCCACCTTCTCTCCCATCCCTGGTGATAAGAAGGTTTTTTTCCTCCCCATTCAGGGAGGGAACCTTTCACAGGTGGTTTAGCTTTTGCCTTTTGGAAGAAAGTGGAGGACAAGCATCCTTTTTACACCTGCTGTTTCTCAAATGCCTTCAGCTCAAAAGAATCCTTATGCCAAAGTGTCATCTTTTCAGGTGACAGGTTCCACCAGCCTTCATTTGTTTGTGCAGATGATGCCTGTTTGCCCTTCATATGGTTGCTTTAGAGAAATAAAAGGGGTGTGTGTGTGTGCGTGTGTGTGTGTGCGCGTGTGCTCACATGTGAGCGTCTTAGAACAGTACATGGCATTTACTTTTTTTTAAGATTTTATTCATTTATTTGAGAGAGAGAGAGAGAGGATGAGTTGGGGAAAGAGCAGAGGCAGAGGGAGAAGCAGACTCCCCACTGAGCAAGGAGCCCAATTCGGGACTCGATTCCAGGACCCTGAGACCAAGACCTGAGCTGAAGGGTGACGCTTCACAGACTGACCACTCAGCTGCCCCAGCGCCTGGCATTTAATAAGTGGTCCATAAGTTTCATTACTGTTAGTTTAAGGAAATGATCTGTGTGGGTAAATTTCCACCAAATTTTAGGCCAATCTGACTCCTTGATTAAAAAAAAGAATGTGAAAATTCAAACTTATTTACCTGGTACACAAACTCAGAAGACTTTAAGTTGAACATCTAGTCTATAAAAATACATTATTTAGTTAGTAATCAAAGTCCAAACAAGTCCCGAATCATGGTGTCTAATTATTCTTTTGTCCTTCCCAGCTAGAGACATGAGCAGACCAGAGAGTAGAAGGTTTGTTCCCTGCACCTGCCTATATGTGATCACTTTATCTGTGATCCAAGCCTTTGTCTGGAGCTGTCGAAATTATAATCTTCTTGACCATTTGGCTCATTCAATAGTGAGATGCGTAGCCTAGAGGCTCTCACTAAACATTAATTGAATGGGTAATTGAAAATGAACTTGTATATCTTTTTCCTTAAATCCAAGCCTCTGCTAAGTTCAAACTTCTGTGATCATAGAATCACTTCCATGGGGCACCTGGGTGGCTCAGTGGGTTAAAGCCCCTGCCTTTGGCTCACGTCATGATCTCGGCGTCTTGGGATCCAGCCCCGCATCGGGCTCTCTGCCCAGCGGGGAGCCTGCTTCCCCCTCTCCCTCTGCCTGCCTCCGCCTACTTGTGATCTCTCTCTGTCAAATAAATAAATAAAATCTTAAAAACACAAAAGAATCACTTCCCATTTACCAAGGACACTGCTGAGCCAACTTTCATCTTAAATTCTTAACTTCGGTTTTGGTTTCCAATCACAGGCATTACAGGTTTGATGTGATTTAAGTATTTCGCTAACACGGACCGAGCATATCCCTAAATGACTCTTTTCAAAAATCTCTGGTTGTATCTGTTTGTTTAGCCTGGTTTTATTCAAATTATGTCTTCTTGGCTTTGCCCACACCAGGTTATGGGTCAATGAGAGGGTGCTCCGTGTTGGGGGGTGGGGTTTCACCTCCCTGCAAACACCAAAAACAGAGCTCAAAAGTAGTTGGTGAGAACTTGATGCATACTTACCTTCTCATCTTCAAACTACCAGACATTTAATGTCAAATTCTGCAACAAAAGACTGAAATCACAAACATACAGGAGGAGTGGCCTGTACAGAGCCCCCTGGAATCCCCGCGGGGGTGAAATCCATACCCACCGATCCCCATTTGAGGACCATTTTCTCCCCAGTAGAAACTTCTTTTCTTCCATTTGGCTCGTTACCGTGATTTTGCACAGAGAGCTCTTTTTACATAAGAGCAAATTCATGTGTGGAAGAGTCTTATCGGGAAAAGCAGATCCAAAACTTCCAAAATTAATACATCAATAGAGGGCTCTAGCCAATTCTACATATGATAGACTAATCAAATGTGGCATCACGGAACTTTCATTGTAGGGGAAAATCTCCAAATAAACGCATTTTGCTTGTTCTCTTTTCACATCGAAGACTGTTTAGGTAAAGGCAACTGGTTGGCTCCACAAATGGAGAAGAGAAACGAGATTTTCTTTTGGAGACCGAGGGAGAAAAGTGATTTTTTAAATTTGCATAATATGAAAAAAAAAAAAAAACTTGACATTGGAAATGTTTTTCATGCCCTTACTGGGCCCAAGCCCAAAATAAATGATTCTAACTCAACAGTCCAGGGTGATGGATAAATGACACGTTCCATGGATGGAGTGTTCTGGAAAAAAGCTCCATGTATCATCTTGCTAGATCCTTAGGCAGCCAGACAGCCCTGCCCCATCTCATCCTGCACACTATTTATGTGTTTCCATTTGCATGAACCTTCTCTAAGGTTTTGCCTGGTTGATTTTTCAAGTTAATGATAGGGCACTTGGGGAAAGATTAATGTTAGGAATGCAAAGCTTCAGCAAACTGTTGAAGAGTTTCACCATACAATTAATCTCTCTCTTTCCTCCGTCACAAAAGTGCGAGGGATGAATGCTGGGATAACAATGCAGAGAGTGTAGGTCTGTCTGTAAAACCTGGGCGATTCCGCTATAAAATTGATAGCAAGAGGGCTCTCTGCTCTAGGTCCTTCCTGCTCTCTGCGCCTCCCTTCCTTGCCAAGCACCAGGGGCCTCAAGGCTGTTTCCCCTTCATCTGACCCCTGGATGGTCCCCAGAGCAGGATGGGGGGAGGCAGAGCAGGAGGAGGGTAGCGGAGTTGGCATCTCAATGAGGGCAATGCCACACTCCATCTTCCTGAGTGTCCCCTGATCAGTGTCCCCTGATCCTCTCTCTACATTTCCAGCCTTACCTTCATTTGACTTAGGACAACTCTCTCTCTACCGGTCCCAGAGACCAGTGAGAAGGAGGCAGACCTTCTCCCAAATCCCCATTAACCCCTTACTTACTGGACCGTGGTTTTTCAGGGACTCCGGGGAAGGTGAGAGAACATGAGGACATGCAAGTGAGGGACACAAGATGCTTGGGGACCATGCTTTGTCTCAATGAGTGAAGTCTGTCATGGGCTCTCATAGTTTCTGCTGTCCTCTTATTCAGCCCCCTCACTGACCCCACCCAGGGTTGGGCCCCATACATATCTCAGTCACAGGATGACCCAAATATGTCACCTCTCTATGGAGCCAGTGAGGGGATGATGGTAATCACACCCATGTTTGTCTCCACCGCAGGGTGGAGCTTGCTTGCCTACTGGACCTCCTAAACAAGGGGGATGGGACTGCGCTTAGAGAGTCATGGAGGCCTTCCATACCCAGCTGTGCAGACCATCTTCACTCTCGCTAATGTGCTGTGGACCGTGGGCTACCAGCCTGGAGGGGTGTCCAATGGGATTTTTGGAGTCCAATATGAACTTTGCATTTTGGAAGGAAAAAAATTTTCCCTTTTAATTCAGGTACATAGTGATTTAGGAAGGAAAATTTAAAATGTAGAGGCTAAGCCACTTTGTTCTAAGATTAGCAGGAGTTGAGAGAGAAGCAGGAGTCTCTGGAAAATGCTGGTGCCTGACTGGTCTCCCAGGAGAGGCAAAGATGGCGGCCATCTGTGGGGCGACGAGGGAATTCACGTCCGCTGTGCTGTGGCGATAGGGCTGCCTAGACCTGGGAGAAGGAAACCAATGGCTTTACCTCAGTGCAAATGGGCCTTCCTGCTGTTCACGTTATGTTGGTCTATTCAATATCCAGACAAACATCCATCACACGTAATTTGGGGACATAACATCTCAGATGAATTAGAAGATTGTCTCCATCACCAGCAGTGGAATAACAGTTGGTGCCACTTTCCAGATTTTGAACAACTATCTGAATTGAGAGGTCTTTGATTCCTCTTGTTACCCTAGCTGAGATTTTGGTGAGACCAGTATTTGACTCACATAAATAAAATTGGCCGAATCATGCTGAATTGTGTCTAGTCCAGTGCGCTATTCTTCCCACATATGACTTCATCTGGGGGTGCTCAGCGCGGGGACAAAATTCTCGTGCAAGCTGCCACCACGTCAGCACCTCAGTGAGCAGGTGGGGCCCTCGCAGGGGTCCCTGCCTCAGACCACCCACAGGCTGGCAGACTGCCACAGCCGTGGACTTCCATCTTCTGTGTGTGTTTATGTCTGTGCCCGTGTGCTTAAGTCAGAAGCGAGGACTTGGGGGGTCCCTGGAAAGACCATTCATGCCCCTGCTACCTTCACGGTCTGCAAAGAAAGAGAATTCAAAAGCCTCTTTATTCCTGGAGGAAGAAAAAGGCATCCATGAAAGATGGGGTGGCTTCTTACCCTTCACTCTCTTGCTCTCCACTCGTGTTTGTGGTTAAGGGGTGACTCGTGCATCACCCCACTCTCTGGGTCCAGGGCGTACCCTGGAGGACATCAGTCACACTCCAATGAAGGAGGACAGGGTCAGACACAGTATGGCCTGGACGTTCTCCTGTCCATGAAAGTAGCCTTCTAGGGTCTCCAGGGGGAAGCGTCCTCAGCACCTTGTTCCTCGGACCACAGTTACAGGCAGACCTGAGCTCTGTCACGTGGCCACACGCCCAAGACTCCAAGTGGCCATGTCTTGTTTGGGTAGAGCTTGGAAAGCGTAGGGCTCTGGGTTGATCATTGCAGGAATCCTGGGAGACGACAGCATCATTGTCTTGGGGACTTGGGACTTGGAGCCCAAAGAGGTGGAGTAAAGTGCAACCCATCTGTGTGGGGCTACAGAAGCCTCCGCACCCCCACGAAGCAAGTCCAGTCCCTCCTTTCTGTGGGATCCCATGACAATGGATGGGATAAAGAGTGAGAAAGTTGGGTCCGTTTCAGAAGTACAGCCTTGCCCTTCTGGCCTAACACTCACTAAATTTAGGGATGCTAAGTGCCTCTTTGTAGCGACACGACAGAGGTGAAGAACCCATGTCCAAGGGACATGGGCACCCATGTCCAAGAGCGCCATGCCTCCCTCCTTCTAGCACGCTCCCTGCTGGAGCACGGCCCTGGCACAGCTGCCCTGGGAGAGGGATGGAAAGTCCCCGGTCCAGGTGTGTGGCCCATCAGGGTCTTGGAGCCAGGCCCAGCCTGATCCCAATGGAGGAAACCAGACTCTTTCTCCCACAAGCCTGGGATCAAATCACAGAGCCCAAGGGCAGCTAAACCTACGAAGTCATAGACAGTTGATCCTCATTATTCACGATTCTGTATGTGAAGCTGCCTACTTGTTGAAATTTACATATAATCCCAAAATCAGTCACCGGGGTGCTTTCACAATCATGCACAGACATGCTCAGGGCAGATCTCTGAGTGTTCTGACCCACACGAGTTCCAACAGGGCCCCCTCGCCTTCTTGTTTTGTCTCTCATCCTGTAAGTGCCTTTTACAGTCTATTAAGGGCCGTGTGTGTTATGCCTTCCTATGCGCTCTGTTAGTGATTCCACTGTTCAAAATGTCTCCCACGCATCGTGCTGAAGAAATACCTGGTGTTTCTAAGCCCAGGGGGTCTGGGATGCGCTTTCCGGAGAAGCTAGATGAGCTTCTTCAAGGCCCGAGTTGTAGAGCGGATGGCAGGGTGTTCGATGTTAGTGAATCAACAATATACATTAAATGAGGTGTCTTTAAAGAGAAACACACAAAAAGCAAGGTTATGATCAGCTGATGAAACTGTTACAAGCAAGGGCTCCCAGGAACCTAACCCCGTCTTTCCCCTAGGAGCAAATAAATTTGTGTTGGCTGGTTCCATGTTTGAGGTGACCTCATAAAACATAACTACTAAGAATCACATGAACCGACTATGAGCCGGGCACAAAGATCATCTGTTCCTGGCCAGGCTGGGTCCAAGCAAGGACATGTTGGGGGCCCGCAAACGGTGCTAGGAAGCAGCTGCTCATGGAGGAGGGAGGTCTGTGTGGATAAGAAACTTCTTGCTTCTCACTTTCATGTCCTGTGCACTCGAGCAGGGCTGCCTTCAGGTGGTTGCTGGGAGATCCCCCACACCCAATGGTAAAGCTACTTGAGCTCAAGAAAGCACGGATGTTTTTCTGTTTCTTACAGATTCATTTTTATAGACTGAAACTACTCAGTGTTACCAGTAAACATTTCATGATCAGATCTTCAAATTGAGTTATTCTCATCCTTAGCACTAATGAAATGGAAGAGAAATGTATCAGGGAAAGTTTAGATCTTTATCAGTAATGTTAAATGGCCTAAAATCCACAGTATTTCTATGCTCTGGAATTTCTAGTCACCCTGTATTCCTTTGGAACAACTTCTACTTTAAAAAAAATTAAAAAGCAATTATTTAAATGTTCCTCTATCACCTGCTACTAAAGTACTAAAGTAATATTTTCTCCCTTTCATGCTTGACCTTGGCCAAAGAACTGAAATCCTGATAAAAAGATGAGGCAGAGCATATTGATCAGGAAATCAGAGGTCACTTGTCATCAGAGCGAATCTACAGCCTCTTGATTAGATGATCTTACAAGAAGTACAAACTTGTTCAGCTTTGCAAAGCTATTTCTGTTTCTTTGCTCTTCAGGATAATTTGTACCTAGTGCTGAAGATCAAAGCAAAGCAGAAAAGATCCCCGAATCCAACATCTTTCTCATTTATTTACCTGCTATGATAAGGAAAGTCAGGATCACGACAGTATCTAGAATGATTGCTCTTTGCCAACTGTGTCTTATACATCAGTGACACGGCACTTAATGATCTTGCAAGGTCCTTCTCATGGCCTCCATTTTCCACAGAAGGAAGCTGAGGATCCACACAGTTGGAGAGGAGCCCGAAATCACACAGGGGCAAAACTAGGATGAAAGTTCAAATCTATTTCACTTCAAAGTCATACTGTTTTCACTTAGTCATGTTACTCATGAAGGAGTGTGGTAAGGGAAATACTCAGAGAAGCGTTTCCATAGACTGGAGTTAGAGCAAACAACAAAGCCACATTTCCTATCCCTCCACAAGATTTCATAATCCAATACAATCTGTGATGTCCTGAGGGCAGACATAGAACGAAACAAACTGGCCGACCCATTCTCAGGGGCATTAGTCACTGGGAGGTCTACTGCCTATGACACCCACTGTTTCGTCCTAAGAGCAGGAGACCCCAGGTACAAGCTGAGAGCAGCCTCTGCACAACTGAGAAGGCCTCCGAGCTCGGCCCGCAGTCCTGCTTCCCCCGGAAGACAGCTTCCATGCCCACGGGGCTAGCGTTCCTGTGGATGGGAAAGGGTGAATCTGGAACACCCAGTTTCACAATCTTTAACTTGTAGTTGGCTCAACTGTGGTTAGAGGAGCAAGTCCTACTTGTTTTTGAGAATAAATATGTTACACTTTATACACAGTAAAAGGCACATGGCTTAAATTACGTGTAAAGCCCAGGCTGTAGGGTGCATACAGATGAAAAGGTTTGGCCCCACAGCAAATAGAGCCTATTTGGTCCAGAGCGTTTGTATTATAAATATATGAAGTGTTTATGTGACCCAGTGGTTGCCATTAGTGAACCACAAAAACTCACCAAATGGCAGAGTTTTTCACACAACCTCACTGGTACCCATGCAGAAAATATTTATCCATGGTATCTCACCAATCCAGTGCTTGGGAACTTCTCTGTCTTCAACTCATGAGTTGCTCGTAGGCTTGGTGACCTATGTGGAGATGAGATCAATTAAGTGACAATATTCTACAAGACAGAAAGCAAACGAGACCAAATATATACATGTATACATGTAAACTCTAGTTACCAGCCTCCTCGAAGATTCCCTCCAATATCTGACTTGCAAAGGCAGTTCCCAAATGTAAAAACAATGTGACCAAGGACCCTGACACTCTTCGGCTTGTCAACGGACACCAGGTCCCAAATACGCTCTGCCCTGTCTTCAGAAGCTGACACCGTGGGACACCTGAGCCCAGAGCAAAGCTACTGTCCTTCCCTCTCACCACTTCTGGTGCCCTAGGACAGAAAGCTGTCTTGCCAGTGGATGGAGGCAATGTTCTCCAGACCCCCAGTTTCTTGGGAATCTCTGCAGAGTCCCCAAGGACCACCTCACTCTCCTGGATTTTCCAACAAAATACAACTTCGTAAAGCAAGTGTGCCAATAGTTTTCAAGAATGGCTCTAAATTTTTATCTTTAACCTCTAAACCCAGTATCTCAAAACTTCATTTACTGGGGCAACTCAAGGCTCTGTTCCTCACCATCCACACCTGATGGCAACAGCTACGTGCACGTCCTTCTCACTGTTTCCCTCTCAAGCCAAAAAGTATTCCCACCACTTCTTTCCCCACCTGTCCCCTCTAATTTTCTTTTCTTCGCCCTGAGCAACTCCCTGACCATCGGTCAGGGAAAGAGTGGATGTACCCGGCCCGGAGTGCTCTGCCCCAGGGCGAGGGCAGCCAAGCTGGCCCCGTGGAACATTCTCTTTGCACAATGTCCTGATGTTCTTTATGGGTGGGACCGAGGCCTATGCATATCCCATGCTCATGGATACTTTTGGGCCCATGTCAATGGGCCATGTCAATTACCATTGACATTGGGATCATGTCAATTACAACACCTGGATGTGTCCCCGGATAGGGCCAGTTGGAGAAAGTGTAAAAAGAAAAACAACTGCAGGGGCCCCTGGGTGGCTCAGTGGGTTAAAGCCTCTGCCTTCGGCTCAGGTCATATTCTCAGGGTCGTGGGATCGAGCCCCGCGCATCGGGCTCTCTGCTCAGCAGGGAGCCTGCTTCACCCTCTCTCTCTCTACCTGCCTCTCTGCCTACTTGTGATCTCTCTCTCTCTCTCTCTCTCTCTCTCTGTCAAATAAATAAATAAAATCTTTAAAAAAAAAAAAAAGAAAAACAACTGCAAATGAAGTGCATATATCGAGAGAAACTTACTCCCGAGGATTTGGTTTTGTGTGGGCGGATGAGGCGTGGCGATCACTTACCACTTGACAGTTATGGAAGGGCTTGGGGGGTGGGGGCCGGGCCTCGAAGAAAACGACAGGCAGAGCCGTCTCTGACAAAGGCCAATTTCCATTTCCAGGGAAAATCATGATTGGGTCGTTGCACTTCAGTTCATGCATTTCTTTGTTTTAACTTCTTCCTTTGTCGCCATCGTTCTACGTAATGGCCTTATCAAATAATCAGCGAAACACGGTAAATTTGAATTATCTGTGCACATCTTGAATCTCCAGTAAATAATAGAGGGAGGAGGGGTGGCGATCTGAAAACATCCGTGGGATAATGGAGACGGGAGCCGTAATCAAGCAGGTGTTTTGGAGGAACAAATCACTCCACAGACAACTTGATTGCTTTTTTGATGGAATTACAAGATTTACAGACAAATGCAACGTGGTTGATGTGATACGTCTAGAATGACAATTAAAATACATTGGATACAGTATTGCACCAAATCCCACCTGCAAAATCCATTTGTGTGTGTTGGGACTGTGGCTAGAGCACAAAGCCAGGCAGAGACGCCAGCCGATGAGTGGGGACAGATAGTGCTGTCCTCTCGTTCCATGCTATAAACCCTAACTTACAAAAACAACAACGAAAATGACCTTTGATTCTGAGTTGAAAATCTGTTTAAAAATCAACAGTCAAAAGATTGTCATACGTATTGACCTCGTTGTAGATCTGGAATGTCAGAAATTGTGCCAAAAATTGATAGGACTTTGGATCATCAACCACAGTTTCTTGAGCAAAAACCAAGAGTGCGGTGATCCAAGGAAGCATGGCTGTGTGCCCTTGGAGCCCTCACTCAGGACAGCCCAACCCACGCAGTGGAGGCATTCACGAAAAAGAGATTCGAGGTGAAATACAACACATGCTCAGAGGACACGGGAAGAAACAGCCAAGAATTTCAGGGCAGAGAGGGGTGTCAGAGGGAAACCCCAATGTAAGTGGCTGACAAGGGATATCCGTCACAGTGTGTGACCAGCAGGGAAGGGCATCTTCAGCGACCAAGCACCCATCGCACTTCACAGCACGCCTGTGCAGGTGAAGCCTAACACGAAGCTGAACAAACATGGGACACACGCCCCGGAACGGAAATCAGAAAGCACAGGCTTCCCACCTGCAGTGCGGGGCGCTAGAGAACAGGCAGCGACATTTCCCATGTGGAATTGTAATGTCGGTCCCAAGAGCAGGTGGCGGGGAAGAATAATGACCTTCCACGGCATGTGGAGGCCTGGGGATAGAACTCAACGCATGTGAGGGAAATAGTGAAACACGCACTTCCAGTTAAAAGGATTAATAAGGCAGGAAATGCAATGAAAACGCAGTGCCCAGGTCTGCAAAAGCAGCAAATGCAGAGATGTAAACAGGGTTTCCTACCTACCCAGGCACCAGGACACGATGTTAATGTAGGAATGAGCCAGATATGGGGACACGATGTTAATGTAGGAATGGGCCAGATATGGGGACACGATGTTAATGTAGAAATGAGCCAGATATGGGGACACGATGTTAATGTAGGAATGGGCCAGATATGGGGACACGATGTCGGTGTGGGGGTGAGCCAGGCACGGGGACACGATGTTAATGTAGGAATGAGCCAGATATGGGGACACGATGTTAATGTAGAAATGAGCCAGATATGGGGTCACGATGTCGGTGTGGGGGTGAGCCAGGCACGGGGACACGATGTCGGTGTGTGGATATGATAAAGGAGAGGGGCTACTTGTGGGAGTTCATTCATCACACCAGAAAGAAAACGATCAGGCTTAAAATTAATAACTGATGACCATGGTTACAAACCATATGGAGAAGATAAAAAAAAAACAAAAAACAAAACAAAACCCCACCAGAGAAACTATCTATGGGGACTGGAAACGCCCTGCTCCGGGGGCGGGGCTGACCGAGCGGGAGGGAGGGGTGAGGCCGGGGGGTTGCCTGGTTTCATCTATACCTTTCCTCCTACTGGATTTCCCTTAAATAGGCATGTATTATTAGAGTAACAATAAACATTTAGAACAGACGTCAAGGCCTACCTATGCTAGAAAAGAACAGAGAGAGACAGAAAGAGGAAGAGGAGGGAGAGAAGGACAAAGCCTAGGGCGGCCGGAGAGCGATGTGGACGCCACCCACATGTCCATCGAGGAGGCAGGAGACAGACGTGAGTTTGGTCCCACTGACAGCAAGATGCTGTCCCTCGTGCGGTGACAGCCCCCTTTCCTGCTGGCCGGGCACTGCAGCAGAGTGACCCAGGGCCGGGCCCTTCTCTTCAGCTGCCTTCCACCCGATAGGAGCCACGGGTTATTCCCACCCGCCTCTGCCCCCCAACGTGAAGGGACCGCCGACCAGCACAGGGGACAAAGTCCGGTTGGGACCGATGCTGAACTGCAGACCACTTTCCAGAGCTCCCAGAGGGAGCAGACGATCGATGCTCTAGCCGAGAACACAGCCTTCCCCGGAGCCTCTTTTGGCTTCCGTCCCTCCCTTTCTCCCGGCGGTATCCCCTCCACGAATCAAATGCGTCCAAATCCCCATCCCGGACTCTGCCTCTCCAGAGCCTGGCTCAGAGCGGAGCCTGCAGAGAAGGACACGGCGGCCCGGCAAGCTCAGTAACTCGTGCAGGGGCCCCGCTCCAAAATGACACAGCCCGAATTAAACCCAGGCTGTCCTGGGAGGGGCCCGTGAGCTGAGGGGGCACCAGGTCACCCTGCAGAGAGAACAGGGATGAGACGGGGCGCCGAGGCAGTCCCAGCCCCATCTCCTCGGCCCCGCGGCCCTCCTGCATCCTGCCTTTCAAGCAGGTCAACCCCACCAGGCCATAAACTGTCCTTGCACTACGTCTGGCCCCACTGAGTTTCTGCCACTTGCAACCAAGAATCTGAGACAGCATCCTTAACATACATAGGGAAGTTCAGGGGTGAATCTTTTATCTCATTTAAGAGACAAGATAATTAGCTTGTTCTTGGACACATTCAGGTGGAGATGCCCAAGGAATGAAGAAACTGTATAAGAGCCCTTCGCTAAGAGAAAGAGGAATCAATGACATGAAATGCAGATATAAATCTTGGCCCCGGTACTGAGGCTTTCCACTGAAATAAAATTGTAGGAGTGGTGTTCCTGGGGAATTGTCAGGCTCTGGTATTATTAGGGCCTCCAGATCCTGTGAATACAAAGAAGGGACACCTAGTTAAGTCGGAATTTGCCCACAGTGAACAGTGTTTTAGTATGAGCTCACCCCATGCAATATTTAGGGCAGCCTACACTAAAAATGTTTGTCGGAATTCCAGATTTAACTGGGCAGCCTGTATTTTTTCTAATAGCCCTCTTAGTAAGGCACCTTTGCAAGCTGAATTTCAGAAGCTGCCAGATACCGTGATTTTTTTTTTTACCTTTTAAAAAAAAAATTGCTTTTCTAAGATATCGAGTAGATACAAGATTACTCTAAACTACACGTAGGTTACAAAGAACAGCCTAGAATGAGTGCTCTGGTACCCACCAGCAGCCAGTGTAGGAAAGAGAACACTCCTCATAACCTTCCCCATCTCCACACAGGCTCCTCCCAACACATACCACCTCAGCGGTCTGCTCAGCATTACTCTTTTAATTGTGCAATTTATCATTTGCATGGTCTACTACCTAAAACACACGGGCAGTATAAGAAATTACACAGAGAAACCTGTACAGCCACCTTGCGGGGCAAGAAGGTAATCAGAGCTGACCCTCAGAAGGTGCCAGAACCTTCCCTTGTGGTATATGGCTCCCTCCTCCTATGGACAACCACTGTCTAGGCTTCCCATGAAAATTATTTTCTTGCTTTTCTTTACAGTCTTAAAATCTTCACGTATATTCCTCAGCAATATAATTTCATTTTGCCTATTCTTGTAATTTATATAAACGGCATTATTTAGTTAAGGGGGATATTCTGTATAAGTGCAGTAGAGTTGCTATAACAAAATACCCTGGGTGCAAGACTTAAACAACAGAGCCCCCCCACCCCCACCCAGAGTTCCAGGGACCGGAAGTTGCAAGTGGAGGTGTTGACAGGTTTGGTTTCTCCTGGAGCTGCACGTGGTCACCTCAGCCATCTTCCTTATATGGCCTTTTTTTCTGTGCATTCCTAGGTGTCTCTTCCTCTTTTTACAAGGACACAAGCCATATGGGATTACGGTCCACACACACACACACACACACACACACACACACACGTATATAAATACATACACACAGTGGAATATTACTCGGCCATTAGAAAAGAATGAAATCTTGTCATCCACACAATTGGAACTGGAGGGCTTACGCTAAGTGAAATAAGTCAGACAGAGCAAGACAAATACCGTATGATCTCACTTCCACGTGAAATCTAAAAATGTGGACAAATAAGCAAACAAGAAATGGAAACAGATTCATAAACATGAGGAATAAACTGGTGATTGCTGGAAGGGAAAGGGGAGGGGGATGGAAGAAACAGCCGAAGGAGATTAAGTGCTACAAACTCCCAGTTACAACCTAAGTAAGTCATGGGGATGTAACGTGCAGGGTAGGGAGGTATGTTCAGTAATGTAACAACTTCACATGCTGACAGAGAGGGAAGCTACGTTTACAAAGCCAGCAAAGCTGCGCCTTGTATCCACAAGTTTTGCTGTGCGGTATTTTCATTATCAGTAAGTTCAGAGGATTGTATTTTCTATGATCCAACTCAGATCTATTTGATTCCTGAGTTCTTTGGTTTCATGTGTTCCGTAACTTCCAAATTTGCCTGAGTGTTTGGGTTATCGTTCAGTTACTGGTTTCGAGCTTAATTGCATTCTGTTCAGAGAACAGACCCTGTGTGATTTCAGTCCTCTGTAACGTATTAAGATTTGCCTTACTGGCCTGGCATCTGACTCATTTTATCAATGGCTCACCCATAGTCCACGGCGCCCTGCATAGGACCACGGGGGCGGCTTCCTTCATCATGTTGTCCAGAACTTCTCTATCATTCTGTTTGTCTGCTTGCTCCAACACAGTTATTGAGACACATGTTTTTAAATTCACCCGCTGGGATTATCTGTTTCTTCTCTCAGTGTTTTGCTCTATAGGTTTTAGCACATATGAGTTTAGCGCATATGAATTATTAGGCAAATCCTAGGTAAGTTTTTATTTTTTGAGAGCGTGGAGAGCACGTGTATTTAACCTCTTATCGCTACATGTAACCTCTATGTCTGTTAATGCTTTTTGTTTTATAATTTATCTTTTCTCTACTAATATCACTACAACAGTTTTCCTTGGTTAGATTTCACCAGTTACCATTTTCTAACTTTTAACATTAAATCTTTTAGAATGCTTTTATTTGTTGGATTTTTTTTTTTCATTCAGTTTGAAACCATCGTGGTTCAACCAGGCATTTCATCCCTTTATAGTTAGTGGAATGGCTGATGTGTTTTGATTTCTATTTACTATTTAAGTTTATGGTTACTACCTGTCTCAGGTTTGTGTATTTCTTCTTTCTCCCTTTTTAAAATTGATTACTTGTTCATTCCATCTTTTGCTCCATTTGTCTGGAATTATGTACTCTATTCTTTAAAGGATACTCTAGAAATTACACCAGACATCCAAATCCTTCAGATTTTGGAAGCTGCCCGATGTTCCCATTTGACTGATGCAGGCTTTACACTTTTAGCTCGGAATTGCCATGACCTGGAGAAGATGGATCTTGAAGAATGCATCCTGATCACCGACAACACACTCATCCAGCTCTCTGTCCACTGTCCTAAACTGCAAGCCCTGTGCTTGCATTAATAGCCAAGGAAGCTTTCCTCAATGGGAATTTAAGGTTTGTCTAGGATTGGGATTAAAACTATCAATTCCCAGAAAAAAAAAAAAAAAGACTCATTTACTCAAGTTCAAAGTTAACCAAAATTTCACCAACTGAGATTATATACAGATTCTGAAACAGTGAGTTTATTACCCTCCATCCTAATGAGAACTGTTAATTTTTGACAAAGCAACTTCTCTTCATGTCTTTAACCCAGTAAGAAACCATAATTATTGTTTTATCTATGCCCTATTCATCTAGATTAACCCACACTTTTACCACTTTCTGCTCTTTATTTCTTCCTTAATCTTTGACCATCTGGAATACCTTTCCTTCTTCTTAAAGTGTATCTGTTGGAATTTCCCTTAATTAGAGTGTCTTGGAGTCAAAATCTTTCAGCATTTGTTTTTCTAAAAATATACTTATTTTGTCTTTATTATTTTTAGATATTTTGTTGGATCAGAATTACAGGCTGGCAGTTATTTTCCCCAAAAACACTGAGGATATTCCATTATCTTCCTCCCATTATGACTGTTGATATAACAGAAAATTCTGTCATTCCTCTGGATACAGATTTTGAACCTGAAGTCCAAGGTTATGTGATTTTTTTATACTGCCCTTTTGGTGAGGGCCCTGTTGTTAGTGCTTGGCCCTGGCATCATGGGAGGCAAACAACTTCAAACCCTGACCCTGGGGACCTTTCCTCTCATCTCAGATCCCAGTATTTACATGAAGACTCAGCATCAGCTCCTGTCTGGCCCCCTTATCTCTGTTAACAAGCTACTCAACAATCAAGCTTTACAATACTAGCTCTTGTTCTGGAATTTTCTTTTTAATTTTTGTTCTCCTTTTTACTTAGCATATCTAGGTATTTGTAATAGGAGATTTCTTTGCCAGTTTTGCCAAACATGCTGCTGGAACCAGGAGTCCCAGTACCAGCTATGTCTGTCTAGCTTGTATTTAAATTTTTCCAGAGCCTGGCAAAATATGAGAAGCTTCCCAATTAATTCAGTGACACTTCTATAAGCCTGATGTATTTTTAAAAAATTGTACTCACAAAACAGGAGGAATTACCAGCCAATTTTCCTTATGAATAGAGATATTTTTAAAAATTAGCGAATGGAATCCAGTAGCATATTCCATCATAATACATCATCATCAAGTAAAATTTATTCCAAGAATACAAGAATTGCTTAATCTTAGGGTACATGTCAATACCACTCAACACGTTTCAAAGAACGACTTGAAAATACCTCTAAGATAATATTAATTTTAAAAATCAGGATATTAACAGTCTTTGGAGAATAATACCACTTTTATGCAAAAAATAAATGTATCTCTTTGCAGCCCCATAAGAGGCCAAGATAAACACACAGAAAGGCTTACAGTGCCTCCTCCCAGGGGCAAGACCACAAGTGACTTGTTTTCTCCATAATACTTTCCTCAGCTTTCCAAATTCTCTGCAATAAGGTGGGTATTACCTATCAGAAAATACCTCCACGGTAAAGTTTCAGCAAAAGGGCCTTACTAGGCAGATCTAATCCCTCTCTCTGGCCACAGGGACCCACCCCCTCAGATGGTAGGAATCTTCTAACACTTTTCCAAAAAAGGACCTCTAAAAGAAGTCCTTCGACACCCAGACATCCTGCACTTTCTCTGAGCCATTTTATTGCTCGAATTCTTTGCTCACGGCATAAATGCTTTTGTTTAAATACAAGCTTCATTCTGGGGCACCCAGCTGACAAAGTCAGAAGAGCACCAAATCTTGATCTCAGGGTTGTGAGTTCGAGCTCCATGGGGGGTGTGTAGAGATTACTTCAATAAATGAAACTTGCAAATAAATAAATAGATAGATAAATACTAGCTTCATCCTGTTCCCTGCACTAGGACTCTCCCATCAAATACAACATGGAGTTCTTTATTTGTCCCCCAGTCTCTATAGCCTTGAAGTCCCCTCACACGACTTGGTATTGAATTCAGTAATAATTTGTCATTTTTCCTGGTCCCTATTTGCACATCAATCCAAAACCAGCTTATGCATATCAAAAGCACAAACTTTTTCATCGTTTTCATATATTTTACGTGTTTCATTTATTTTCTATCCCAGTTACCGGCACATTCCATAATTCAATACACAAAATCGATAAAACAGGTGGTAAACTTGGCTCATTGGATATTAGTGAAGAAACAGCACTCTTGAGGAAAAAAAATATGAAAAAAAGCCCAGCACATTTCTTTGGCTCTCTACTACAGCAAGACAAAGAGCGAAAATAAAATTTAAAAGAGAAGTACACCACAAAACTATGTGTACCTTCAGTGAAAGGAATCCGATACTAACTTAAACAATCAAAATGGGAAATACTCAGTTTCCCTTCCTCCTCTCTTCCCTCCCTCCCCTTCTCCCACTGTCCTTTCTTTCACTCTTCTAATAAAGGTCTGATTACTGAGGCAGAAACGCTGAATGACTGACTTGCAGTAGACGGCATCCGCAAACATCACGTGAGCTGTAGGCTCACACTGGACCCACAAGCCCAGGAGACATTGGGTTACCTAGACCATACCTGAGTACAAAAATCTATGTAATTGTTGAGAGGAATAAACCATCATATGCAACGGAAGCCCAGTCTCCCAAAAGTTAACCAAAGGCTGAATATTATTTAATCAGCTACATGCTTCCTGAACAAAATAGAAACACCCAGGCATAGACTGCTGCAGGAGAGGAGAAGAGCGTGATTAACTCATTTCACAGGAAGCCTGCATTCGGGTCTGTCTAGAGGGTCTAGTCCTCAGTTGGCATATGATAACGTCACGATCAGCCCCCTCAGTGCTGTGTTTGGGGTTGGGATGCATGATGTGATGGGTCTGCTCCTCCCATCATTCCCCGGATATTCACCCTGGGAGGGTAATTCAACTCTCCGTATTGTTGTCGTGTATCCCTGCTTGGAAGGGGGACATCACGTCTGCATCGACGACTTCCCAGACTCGGTCGTGAGGCTCCCGTATGTGAAAGCCTTTCGAAATGAGCAGATTTAGTAGGTTAGAAGTAAGCAGTGCTGAGATGATGGCAGTTGCGAGATGATGTATACGTAAATCTGATTTCCGATCGCTTCATCTGCTCCCCAGAGTGAAGAGTGAGGCAGGTGATGGGCAGGGCATTGGCGACGGCGGAGACGACAGAGGGCTCCAGCTCGATCCAGCTCGCAGCTCCAAGCAGGAGCATGTGTGAAGACAACCCCTGCAAGGAGAGCTTCCAACGCTGAGCACAGCGTGGGAAAGGAGGTGGCTAAGGGCATTCTCAAGCACGCAAGGTGGCCAAGACCTGAGAACCCGGGGCTCCAGAAGGAAGCTCAGCTTCACCCTGGTGGCCTCTGCCTTCTTTAGTGTCTGCTGGGGCCAAACGAACTGGCAGGGACCTGCGGCTCCAAAGGTTCTGTGTCTCACGGGCCACCTGCCTCCCACACACATGACCCCCGGGATCCCGGAGGGCACCCCCCGCGTGTCAGAGAAGTCCCCGGGCAGAAAATGAGGAGCATGTGACGTCACGTGGATAGGAATCTCTGCAAACTTCACGGCCCCTCATGACCTCAGAATTTGACCTGATTTGGAAATAAAATCTCTGGAGATGGAATGAGGGAAGGTTTGGATGGAGTGGCACTGGGGAGGGGGGCCCGCCACCCGAGCGTCCTTATGAGAAGAGAGAACACACACCCAGAGAGGGCGCCGCATGAAGACAGGGACAGACCCCGTGGTGAGACCTTCGGAGCCCGGACCCCAGCCGCCCCCCACACCGCAGCACAGGGGCAGCGGCAGACACCTCCATCCTCCCCCGCCCAGTCTGTACTCATTTGTTTCAGAAGCCCTGGGAAAGTCACGGGGCTGGGGGCCGGTGGCCACAGATTCTCGAAGCCGCCCGACGATGGAGAGAGCAGGTGGCTGCAAGCGAGAATTGGCCGCAGCGCCCAGGGGATCCAAGGGTCCCACCCGGTCCTTGGCCAGTTTGGGTCGGTTCCTGTTCTGCAAGGTCAGGTGCCTCCTTCCCTGACTGCATGTGCCCCCTGCTCCACCTCTCTCCTCTCTCCAGGATTCCAAATTGGTCGAGGGAGGTTGTCCCGCTTCCCGAAACATTTGACAGCTCACCGTACTCTCCCTCCTCTTAAACCATTCCTCTGACTTTATACAGGGAGACGCAGACCTGCCCCACCCCAAGCTCCAAGCCAAAGGCTTGCCCAGGCTCAGCCAGTGGGGGAGAACAAGGCACCACACTCCAATTCCAGACCCTCCTGCCTTCACCCGTCCCTGCAGCCCTGAGGCTGCCTCCACCCCTCTGCACTTCTGTCTTCCGTCTCTAACGTGGTGAAAGCATTGTTTCCTTAGCACGTTGTTTTCTGGGGACCGGAGCCATAATTGAACTCCTGCCTCTCGCTTGATCAGAGGAGGGGAATTAGATCTATTATGCCTGCCACATGTCTATTATGATGCAAAATTATATTTGATTGCTAGTGATTCATTTGCAGCGGCAAAACTGACCCTCTTTTACACCTCTGAGTTGTCACCGGAGTTGTACAATATTATTGATTTAGACATTGACCCTAATGTCTATTAGGGCTCCTTCACCCTAAAGGTTTGTTTAGATTTATAAATCGATTATTTTGAGAGTTTCAGTTATACTAATAAACTTTTTCACATCAAGTGAAAATTAGCTAATCATGAAGCCAGTGGCCGTAGACCGGATTGAGAGCAGCTTGTAATATCCAATCGTGGGTCGTTACGGGGAAGCTGGGCGCGTGATTTCTGATTTGTAACAATTTCATAGCCTGCTATTTGCACAGTTTATAATGTTTTTGGCAGTTAAGCAGAAAGCCTTAGTTTACAGAGGGAATATTTAGAGTTTCTAGCCTTTTCAGTTTTGGGAAGGGTGCTTGCTGGCGCTATCTAAATTCAGGATCAGCCCCCCAACCCCCCACCCCACCAAGCAAGGTCTGCAGCTTTAACTTAGGATGAAACCCGTTGAAGTCAATGATTGCAGGAAGGTCCACGTACTGCCAATTCTCACTCCTTCTCTTCCTCTGTCTTTCCCCGAATGTGTCTACTGGCCATTTCCTTCAGTTGTACTCATTGGCATTGGTCCTCTGCATCTCACAGTGAGTGAAGAGCCTGAGGTGTTTTTCTCAGCAAAACCAAATACATATTGTCAGGCTTTGATAGGTATTGATATTGTTTCTTGTGAGAAATGTCTATGGATCGCCTTTACATCTATTTTCCTGTTTATTCGTCGGTATTCTTTGAGTCTGTTTGTCTGTAACTTCAGTGATATGTAAATGCTGTCTTAGTCTTACATTCACATAAGCTATTCTTGAATCGCTGTCTTCAAAACAACAACAAAATACTTTACAAAGATTATTGAGCATTTGCCAAGCCCAGGGCTTGATACTGAATGTGTGAGGGACCAAAGGTTTAAAAATACAACCCCTGCCTTTGAGGAATTCACAGTCTGCTGAGAGAGCGAGCATATAAGGAAATAATTTGAATTTGTTACATGTCAGTTAGGAGTAGGTTCCACTGCAAATAACCTTGGCTTACTAAAATAGAAATTCCCTATCTGTCCAGAGCTGATGTGATGGATTTGCCACCAAAAATCATAGGGACTCAACCTACTTCTAGCTCAGCACTCCATAATCTCTAGGGTGCATCCCTTAGCCTCGTGTTCCAAAAAGGTTGCTAGAGCTCCAGCAATCGTAAGTATATTCCAGTGAATAGGATGGATGAAGAACTATGAAGAAATACCAAAAGGTATAGACAAGTTATCTACTAAGAAAGTTTCCTAGACAGTGTCCGTCAATACATTTGCTTACATTTCATTGACTGAACTCAATCGTAGGACCACATCTGCAAAATATAATCTTACTAATCAGCAGCCACTGGCCCAGATATGATTAGGAATTCTATTTCTATTCAACACACACACACACAGATACATACACATGCACACACAGATAGTAAGGAGAACCACTTGGTTGAACCATAGGAAACTGCTGACTTTTGACAGTTCTTGATCTATAAAAAGTCAGGTACACGTAGTTCACCCTATGAGTGGCCTCTGCTATACGGTGTAGAGCAGGACTCTGTGTACAAAGGCTAGTGAGGACACAGTAACCGCTGGAGGACCTTCGGGAGGCTCCCGAGAGGATGTGATATTCAAATTCACTCCAAAGGATGGTTCTAGTCATTAGAAGGGAAGGGGAGTGTGTAGTCCAAAGTCACAGCCACGGATTTCCTGAATCATCAACTAGAGCCTCGAGCCCTGATGTGCATCTGGATTGCTTGCAGTTTAGGGTACGTGGTAAGACGTGAGTGGACGATTCCTGGGACCGTCCTGGAAGTTGGTAGATACCACAGGGCTGGGACTTGGTCCTGTGATCAGCAAGGATGTTATGGGGTTCGATTTATTTTCCAGAAAGAATAACACTGAAGGGGGCGTCTGCGTGGCTCAGGGGTTAAAGCCTCTGCCTTGGGCTCAGGTCATGATCTCAGGGTCCTAGGATCGAGCCCCACATCAGGCTCCTTGCTTCCCCCTCTCTCTCTGCCTGACTCTCTGCCTACTTGTGATCTCTCTCTCTGTCAAATAAATAAATCTTTAAAAAAAAAAAAAAAGAATAACACTGAAGGGAATGATGAATGAAATCTACACTCTCACTTTTTTTTTGAATCTTCTTAGATCCTTGTAAGGGGCGAGTATCTAAAGACACGTGCAGGCTGTGGCCGCCGGTTTTATCCCGGGCCTGTTTGGTGCGCGGTTTCCCCAGAGGACGAGCGATACAGACAGGGATGACCCTTGTCCCCTTCTTGCACTCAGGGGTGAGACCCAGCCTGGCAACAGGGGTCACCTGCCCCTGAAAGGGCTGGGCCAGCGAGGGGACCCAGGTGAAGCACCAGCCGTCCCATCGGGGAAGTCCTTACGTTGGACACAGATGGCTACGAAGCCAAGCTTGGCCTGGGGAAACTTGGCCTGACAGCTCCCCCCACTTGGGCTCCTTCTTGTCTCTGGGATCTCAGCCCCTTACTGGCACAATACCCGACCTGCCCACCACTTCCCGCTGTGTGAGCACCGAGCATCTTTCCCCACCGGGAGGGAAGCCCCATGAGAGGAGGCTGTCGTGGTTGCCACGGTAACACGCCCCTCCCCCCGTGGGTCAGCTGGAGCTGTTGCCTCTGCCTGGGCCAGTCTTCTGCCCCCACTGAACGTGCAGCATCCTGCAGGACCCGGGGTCGGGGCAGACACACCCCTGTGCTTGGGCCACTCGGGGTCTTCCCGCATCC
>CM053605.1:165175223-165197341 GCA_028646535.1 Procyon lotor
TTTCATTTACCCATTCTGCACATCACTTGAATTGCTAACTCCTTTCTCTTATGTAGACGACTTCTTTGCTAGACTATTTCGTTTCTTGTTCCCTAAAATCTGTCATCTCTCCCAGAGGTCCTCAGCCCCGGGCACCCTCCCCCTTCCCCACAGGGGACATCTGGCGATGCCTGGAGGCTTTCTTGTCGTCCTGAGGGAGGGTGACACGGCTGTGTCTGGTGGGCAGAGCGGGGGAAGCCGCCAAGCTTCCTACGAAGCACAGGACGAGCCCCCAACACAGAGAATCATCCAGCCTGTGCTCACCCTAGATTTAAAGGAGATCATTTGGTGCCTTTCTGGCTTCAGGATCCTGCATGCTCTTTGGAATACTCCACAAGAAACAGCGTGGCCCTCGCACCCACCCACCCACACCGGCTCCTCCTGCACTTGTTTCCTGCCCCTTGTCTCCCGCCCTAGAGCTAGTCTGTGCACCTGCACCTCCTGTCGCTCTCTCCTCCCCCGCTGATAACCCTGAACTTCAACATGGATCCAGACTAGACTCAATGATCACCTACTTCGACTTTGACCGACAAGAAGACTCCGTTTGCCATCTGAACCTCAGCCGTGTCTGCCTTCAGGCCATCATTGTTCTCTTTCTCCCCCGCTGGTGGGTCCACAGCCATGTTCTGGCCAAGCTGCCTGGCCTCACTGGAAATGTATTCTCTAGCCCTTGCTGCTACACCGCTACGATTTCCTGTGTTTCTTACCTTGTGTATTCTCACCCAACTGCTGATCTACAGGGACCCCCCCTCAATGCCCCTCTCTTCAAGCACCCAACCCTCTGCATCCCTTCAGGAGAAATGATTTCGCCTCTATTTACAAAACGGCTCAAGGGGCATCTTCTCCCTTTCTAAATGTCTCTCTCCTGTGCCTTTCCAGTCTTTACAACCAAAGGGACTGGTTTCTCTGTCTCCACACACGGAGCAGAAGTCCTCCCACTTCTCGCCACCAGTCCCTCCGTGATTACCACTTACTCATCCCCAAACCTAAGCACAAACTCGCAGGACTACTGGTAATTGCTGACCCCCCCCCCCCCCCCGCTGGCGCAGTCTGCCTTCTGTCCCCACCGCCAGGGAGGGCCTGTGCCAGAGAGCACCAGGGAGGTCCTCACTCCCGTTACGGGTCTCCTTTCACCACCGTGACCTCTCGAGAGCATTTGACGTGCCTGGCATACTTCTTTTCAAATTTGACTTCTGGGACCCTGAAATCACTTGGTTCCATCGCAACCTCTTTGGCTTTTTCTTCCCTTTTTGTTGGCTGTTCCTCCTCTCCTCTCCCTCCCGCTCCTTCTTCTTACGTTAACATCTCCATAAACGAATTCTTTGATCTCTTCCTGATTCGTCCCTCTGTTTTCTTCACCAACAAATCACCCACTAGCAACATCTCTCACTGTGAGA
This sequence comes from Procyon lotor, assembly GCA_028646535.1. NCBI lineage: Eukaryota > Metazoa > Chordata > Mammalia > Carnivora > Procyonidae > Procyon > Procyon lotor. The sequence continues at coordinate 165,176,660 of CM053605.1, forward strand.
CATTGCAAAAAAGTCCCATTTTTACTTTATCATGGAGTTAAATTCGACGTGCCCATCCCTGTGAAATGTCCCTTCTGCTTCCCCACGTCTTCGAGCGGCGCCCACGCCAGTCCTCCCCGACCCCCCTTCTCCCTGTCCCTTAGGGCCAAGAAGCCACCAACCCTCCGACCTTCTTTGTTCCCTTTCTTTTATTGCATATCTCTCCCTTCCTCTCCAGTCACCGAGCCGCCTCCAGAGCCTGGGCCTTTTAACCTCGTGGCACATCTCACCCGTCCTAAGGCACTTCCTTTCTACCATTTTTCACCTTCTGATATATTTTACACAATAGCAAATGTAAGGTTCTTAATGCCCTGCTTCAGACCTCATATTCCTCGGCCAGCCTCGCCACTGAGCTCTGGGAGGCACTGGGGTGGGCAAGGGCTGAGCCGTGATTCCAGGCAGAGACAGAGAACGCATTGGGTCTACCCATCTAACTATGGAAGCGTCAAGATTTGGGTTTTCTAGTGATAGGGCTTGGAAACCTGCGTCTGGAGAATGGAGATGGTCTGAAGGGGTCGAGGACGAGTGGAGCACGTGTGCCGTTCACACAGAAGTCCAGAGCTGCCCACAACAGTGAGCCTGGGGGAAGCGGGTTCAAGCAGGTGGGCAGTGAGCTTTGGGGACATACCGCCGGCAGACGCTGAAAGTTGATTCATGGACAGATGGGGGCTTGTTGGCAGAAAGCCCGAATTCTGGAGAGGCTGAGCTCTGTTGGGGTAGGCTGGAACCATGAATTATAACACACTGCAGAGGGATGTTTATCAACCTCAGAGCAGGAACTAGAGCAAGACTGGATGGCGAGCAAATGAACTACTGAAGCAGGACGTCCTCCCCTCCCCCGCCGAACAGACTGCCGTCCCTGGACAGCCGCCATCTTTGGGAAAGAAGACAGAAACCAACACCCATCAAAAATCTTCAGCCTCTATTCCTTTTCTATAGGGTAATCTCCAAAACCCTTAGCATATCAAAGGGAACCGCCCCTGCTCAGAAGTAGACTCATTTACCTTTTTACCCTGGGATCCCAACCTCTACCTTCACAGGTGTCCTATCTTAGTCAACGCCCTGAGCCCTCAAACATACAACTTACCTTCCTCACAGTCCTCGCTCTCTCTGGCCTAACCCAACACCATCTGCCATTAAAATGGATGCCTACGCCTGTTTCCCGGTGAGGCCTTTCTTGAGCAAGTGTGGCCCACCGTGTCTCCCTCAACCGGACCCCTTCATAGCCTCTGTGTGATTTACTTCTCAATTAAACACGTATGTGTTACATTAAGGTAATCGTCTGCCTGTTGTTCCTAGCTTCTCTCTAACTTCTCCCGTGATTATGCCTTCATTCCCCAATTAGAAAGGTCCGTAAGACCAGGAGACCCTCCTCACGTTCGCCTCTGTATCTCCCAGGGCTCTCAAAATGGGGTTGTTTACCTAGCAAGTAATTGCTAAGTATTTGACTTACTTGTCACCATTTCCTTTAAAAACGCTAAAGCCCAAGAGCGAGGAACATTTTCCTGTCTTCATGTTTTCAGCCGTACATTCTGTGAGTTCCTCTCATTTCCAGCCCCCTTCCGGTGAAAGCGTTTACCATAGTAACAGAATTTCCCGGTGATGCTCAGTCTTCAGTAAGAAGCACGGATGCAGATTTCTTGGTGGGAGCTGGGATGCAGACAGCGACAATTAAAAAGCCAATATGTTGAGGAAGTATCCCAAACGATTATTTTTCTTTTGTTTTTCCTCTGAGCCTTTCTTTAAAGGTCCTTTCCGAAAGATAAATATTGTCAGCCACTTAACTGGGTATTTCAAATCGCTTGAGGTCTGGGGCTTTGCCTTTGATGTTTTTCTTTGTACGAATCCCAAGAGCTGTGAACAACTGAATCGAGGAGATCTGGCAAGAACATCCTCAGACTGATATACATTTATTTTTCCTTCCTTCGAGATGAGAAGAGCAGGGTGGGAAGGGGCTCAGGAGGGGAGGGAGTTGTAGGCAGGAGACAGATGAAGGCGATGTTTTTCTCTTAATAAACCACGATGCGGGAGTTACGGTACCCTGTCGCGTCTCTGCTCCCCAAACTCTCCGGAGATGTGGTCATTGTCGAATAGGGTACTTGGCGAGGTAAGCGAGTGGTCAGGCACGGCGTTCCTTGAAAGAGAGTTTAAGAAGGTGGCCAGTGGCCTCTGACCATAGACGGTCTCCCATACTGTGCGGAGATGTCTGCTTTTCGGCTCCTCCCGACCGCGGGAGCCCCTGCGGACCCCCCTGCCCGACAGGCTCCCCACACCTGGTGGCCGGGCTTCCAAGGTGCCTTGGGAAGCTCATCCCATCACCCAGGGCTTGCGTTCACGCCCAGCAAGGTCAGACAAGCCAGGTCATCTGACTGTCCCTCAAGAAAGTGTGACTTCCCAACGCTCAGCTTCCTGGGGGGGGCACTCAACCATAAGAGGCAGCCCCTGTTCCTTTTGGCTTTTCAAAATCAGCTGAGCCCCTTGCTGGTGGAGAAAAACAAGAACATATTGACAGATTGATTTCTTTTCACATACTGATTTCCATCATAAACAAAAAGTCTGTGCTGTTCCGAAGCACAGGCAACATGGGGTACGCTGTGTGCCACATTTCATCCTCGGATCTCCAGGGCAAGTGGCGCCTTCAGGAAGGACAGGGGGCTGGGGAGGGAGCTGTGGTCCCACGGTTTTCTCCCATTTCCTTATTTTTAACATTGACGGCCTTTCCTTTTTCTGGCCTCTCGACTTTGTTGAATTGATTTAGGCTTTCTTTCTCCTCCGATGGTTCATTTTTTTGTTGTTAGTTTCAGTGCATTCGCAAATTCGGATTTTGCACACTGGGGACATCCCTTGTCCAAATGAACGACTCTTTGGGAGAAATGAGCTCAGTGAGGTCGCGCAGAAACAAGAACCTGGCTGTGGCCGGGCCCTCGCCCGCCACCCAGCCAGGTGTCTTTATGGCAGGACCTCCACGGCCAATCCTACGGTCAGTGCAAGGAATCCGAGTCGTGCAGCAGGTTCCTACAAACGCCGGAACAGTGTTTTTGTCTGTGTGTTTGTTGGGTTCTGGTGGTTCTGAATATGCCTGCAGCCTCCAGGCTAACCGCTTCCGACCACTTTTTACACCGCAGCTCATCCAACTTGAGTCGCTGTAAATGACCTGGGATCAACCCTTCTAGGTTAGACAACAAGAAGACCCCTAATTTGGGGACATTTCCAGGCTTCTCGCTGTCCGTGGCAAATGACTGCTAAATAAGAGGACGCTTGCCCTGTTAAAACTTTTGCACCGTGTCGCACCAAAATGGGAATTGGTACCCGGCAACTTGGAGAACGCCTTAGCACGAAAATGTTCCTGTTTTTTTCAAGAGGAAGATTTCACGAAGATATTAAGCAAATAGTTGTAAAAATAGTTGCCCAAAAAATGGCATCTTTTGCTTGACTTAATTTTATGTGATCAATAAATTTCTGGAGAAAAATCCATGTATTAGGAATCATAAATTCCCTTTATTGCTTCTCCACGGAAGGACAGCAGTTAGGACAAGAGTTGAAGTATGTTTGTAGGCATCAGGAAGATCCTGGAAGGGTCCCCTTGGCTAGTACAGCCTCCACTGAAATCCTCACTGGACTAGTGGTAGCCAGAAATTAGATGGCCAGGCCCACAGCACAAACACGAAATACCAAAACAGACCCCAGGCCCTCAGTCAGCCTATAGGCTGAAGTTAAGATTTTCAAAACACACAGTAACAGTTTATTTGCACCCTGATGGCCCGGAGCGCAAAAGGTTCCCCAGGGGAGGACTTGCTCTGGGGCGGGGCTGTCCTCTCAGGGAAGAAGATGCTGGAGTGCGGCAAGCGAGACCTTTCAACATTCCCCCAGACAAGCTGCTGACCAATGTGCCCAAGTTCCTTGAGACAGAGAACCATGAAAAGCTAAGAAATTAAATAAAGTTAAATCAGCTGTTTGCCACACTGAAAAGGCAGTGAGGGAACAGGTCCCATTTGGAAAGGGGCACGGGAGTCAGGATGCTGGTGGGACGCAGACCCTGAGCCACCGGGGACGGAGCGGGAATAGGGGATCGAGGGTCCCCAGAAGTGACAAAGCGCAAGAGGAGGTGGGCAGGACCTGCAGGAGCTACGTATGACACAGCGATGTACGGGCTTGCGTAATGGGTAACAACGAGCCAGTACAACACGTTACAGAAGCCTGCCGGGCCGAAGAGAAAAGCTTCTTTCTGGAGAAAGTAAACTAAAGTAAGAAACTAGGTAAAAACTAAGTAAACTAAAAAAAAAAAAGGAAAAAGTCGAGATTGGAAAGGAAGAGGGGAAGGGGATAGGAAGGGAGCATTTCCCCTCAGACTGCGGACGTCTGAAACCCAAGCCCAGAGCGCGACTCCGGCCCTCACTGCACCCCGGCCCCAGCCCTCTCCCCATCTCAGCGGGCCGTCCCTTTGGCTCAGCCCTCTCCACGCAGCAGCCCCCAGCACCCAGGGCCACCCCCACCCCTGCGCCCCGGGCCCGGCTGTCTCCTTCCTGCCTGCTCTCCTCCGAGCCCCCACGCAGTGTGTGTGTGTGTGTGTGTGTGTGTGTGTGTGTGTGTGTGTGTGAGAGAGAGAGAGAGAGAGAGACCCCATTTCCACATCAGGGCCACATCCTCAGGTTGAGGAGGGACAGGAAATTCTAGGAAACTATCGCGACCGCACGAGCCCCGTCCAAACCTTCCCGGCGCCCGGGTGTCCCCCACCGTGCTCACTGCCCCCCTCGACCTGCGCGCAGCCCCCTCTGCTTCGGACTGAAACGGCCCTACTTCTGAGAGTCTTCTCAGTCACGTAAGCGGGTCCTTCTGTTTTTTAATCGATATTTCGCTTCTTATTTCCTGTCCTTTTTCCAGTTGGGTTGTCACCTTGGCGGGAGATTCGAGTCTGTCCCCTCACCCTGCGGGGCTCAGGGCCAGAGGGGAGGGGCTCCCGGGGCGCTGAGAGGTGAGGTGAGGTGACCCGCCAATGTCCTTGTCTCCCGCCCTGCCCATTCCTGAAGAAAGAGACGGGAAGCCACAACGTCCCAGCGGCCAGGCCCGGCTAAGCCTCCCCCGGGCCATCCCTCCACGCTGGGGACCCTCACACTTGTTTCATTATCGCACCCTCCAGAGTCTTTCCAGATATTTCTTTCTTAATCCCGTCCCATAAACTGTTAGCGTCACAGTCTGTGTCCCTGTGTGTCCCGCGGCTGTTTGAAGGCCCACAGACTGCTGTCCTACCCAGGAGATCGGGGTCGCGGGGGACCCCTGTTGGCCTCCCGAAGAGGCTCTCTCAGGGCTGAGAAAGCGTTTCTGCAAAGTCTGTGACTTCCCCACCCTCTTTTCAAAATGAGGTACCGGGACAGCCACTTTAGCTTTTGAAATCCTGTTGGCTCTTTCCTAACACAGGCCGGCCTGACCTGCAGCCTCAGCGAGAGTCACCCCTGTGGGTAGAAACGTCAGCCCCTTCCCACGGAGGACTCAGGGGTTCGGGAATGTGATGCTGGCCCACCACGTTTCCTCCTGGCGTTGTTGGGGACTGAGCCACGCAGGCGACAGGGCAGCAAATGTGATCAGACCCCAGGTGACAAGCACCCGCAGGCGTCCACATCCTAGGGGGGAGAGGAGGCGCATTGTGCAGGGCACTGGGAGAGGGATGCTTACGGATCTTGGGGTTATGAGGAGTAAAAGAAATACACGCTATTTCCTATCACAAGCGGAAGGCGGCGAGGGCCTCAGCAGCCGTCCTTCGGAGAGGGGGCCCCGCCCGCCCCACTTGGCTCCTTCCCTTGGCGGGGACGCCAGCCCGGCCAGGCGCAGCCTACCTTGCTCTGGTCCGTGCGTCTGGAGGCCGCGGCTGGCACCGCCGGTGGGAGCGGGCCGGACGCCAGAGCAGCAGATGGTCCCGACGACAAGCATATGTCCAGGGACAGGTACAGGCACTGCCTCTGAGCATTAATCAGAGAGGCAGACGCGGCCCTGGGAGCTCACCCTGCGAGCGGTGATCGCGCCCGTGGGGCTGGAAGAAGGCTCAGCCTGCGCATCTCCCCTACCCCTCGACGGAACTGCCCTTCCCAGCACGCGCCCTGCGCAGTTGTGCGCGTGCCCGTGGGAGCAGGTGCAGTGCGGGGGTCCAACCTCCGGCTCTCCCCAGCCCGCGGCAGCAGTAACAGCGGGAGCAGCAGCAGCAGCGGCGGACGCTTCTCTGTGCGCAGTGGCCGCACCCCACTCTGGGGGCGGGGGGCACGTCCCGCATTGGGCAGTCGGGGCTCCCGTCGGGGGGCACATCCTGCATTGGGCAGTCGGGCCTCCCGTCGTGAGGATGCAACCGGCCCATAGACCACAGCTGGCTTCTCACTTCGGGCCCCGCTCCTCTGGTTGTGTTTACTCTGGACAAAGATGAGCGGATCCCGCAGCGCACGGTTTTTGTGCGAGTGGGCTTTCCTCCCTTCGTGGACCGGCCGAACCCCGCCCGCGGGGCAGCCCCCTCCGGGCTCCGTCAGAAGAGAGAAGGGAAGGAACCCTCGTCTGGCGGAGCCTGGGCAGGAGTGGGAAGCCACACTCTGCTGCCAGGGGCCTGCCTTCAGCCTGGCGTCGGAGCGCACACCCGGGAGGTGCTCAGGAGTCTTGCTAGACCAGAGGAGGGATGAAGGAGTTGGTCAAAGCCGCGCTGCTCCCGGGGAGCTCCAGGCCCCACACCTCCTAACTTGGTCTTTGCAAGAAATAGAGGTGGGAGCCTCGGCTAAGGGTGAGGTTAGGACTGAAGATCTCTACTGAATAGATTCTCCCAGCCGCTGGGTGAGGAAGGAAAGGCACCTTACACCTCATTAGTATGAAATAAACGGTGACCTCTGGGGTTTTATGCATTCATTTACTCCCCGGTGTGCTCAAGAACAGGGAACGTAGGACCAGGTGAGCCAGGCAAGGCCTAGCTGAGCAACCAGGCCTGCGGTGGGGCAGGGACGAGGCTGCAGAGGCAGGACCTTGTTTCCGCCCTGGGGGTGAGAACAGTCTGCAGCCTACAGCCTCCACCGCCTGCTGGGGGAGCAGGAAGGTGCCCGCAGCGCCCTTCTACATGAATGTCAGCTTCTTGTGACTTGGAGAATGTCTCGAATAGACTCAACTATCGACTTGTATTAATGATAAAGCCACAAATTCCGTTTTCCCAAGGGCCATTCCTATAGCCAGAGTCAACCAACTTTTTAAAACAGGCCCCAATAGTAAATATTTCCAGTTTTGCAGGCCATACAGTCTCTCTCAATTATCCGCCCTGCTTTTGTAGCCTGAAAGCCGCTATAATAATGTCTAACCAACAGTTGTGGTCTCATTCTAATAAGATTTTATTTACAAGAACTGGGGACTGGCCGTGTTAGGCCCCCAGACCACAGTCTGCTCACTCTTGGTTCATGGCTTTGAAACAAAACCGTCCTTGTCCACAGAGGGTTCGTGCATGAGATAGGACACAGAAGAACTTATATGATGTAGGCTTTTCAAAATGTAAGTTCTACAGGAGAATATGAAACCACAGGTGTTCATTCCGAGGTGCACAGAGTCTTTGAATCCCTTAAAAAGTATATGCAAGATTTTGTGTAACTACTTTTCTAGGGACCCAAACCGTAGCTTCCAGGACATCCCCAAAGTATTCAAAAAATAATAATAATGAAGACTAAAAACCACGATTTAAAAGGAAACATCAGTCTTAAAATGGACAATTTCCAGTTTCCTTTCTACTAACGATCGTGTCAGTCACCCTGTCAAACACTTGTTGGGGGGAGTGTGTGTTGAACCACGAGTGACGCCATTTTCTAGTCTTTCCCGAATCACATTCCTGGACCCACAAGACTCCTCAGATGAGTCAGGGAAGGGGAAGGCCAGCAGTCGTGAGTCCCAAGGCAGAGCTGTCGGTTCCTCCTTCCGTAATACAACTCCTTTTGGCTCTGCCCATAAACCACAATTCCCTCAGGGTCTCATGAAACCTGGGGGTTTTCCCAGGGGGATCAGTTCCCTTCAGACAGGTCACGCAGGAAGTAAGACCAGATTACTCACAGGTAGGGGAACGTTCTTAGAAATTCCTTTGTACTATTTGTTTCTTACTGAACATGCCAAAACCACACCTGGTAACTCTGGGAAATTCATTTTCCTCAGCCACGTAGACAAGCCTCTAATCCCTAAACTGTGGCTTCTATAGATGATAACTGGGCCATTAAGATCTTACGGAACCAATTTTGGAAAAACAAAAAACCAACTTTGTGCCCATGCTTATGCCCAACGGGAGAAATAAAATCAAGGGCTAGCTGAGCATCAAGGAGTCTCAGAATAGATGAAGACTGGAGGCCTACAAGTAAAGATTTTCAAGGAATTTATATATAAAATTTTAATTAAAAGTCATATGTATTTTGGTTTGTCGGAAAAAACAGAGATAGAGTCAAAGAATCCATACCTCACAATCTTGTAAATTTTTTAAAAGATGAAGAAACTCAGAATAACCCAGGCAGTATTAGGAAGAAAAGTTGGAGGACTGATACCAATTCCGAGACTTGCTAGAGCTGCAGTAATCAAGCCAGTGTGGTCCTGGGAGAGAACAGACAGATCGACAGAACAGGATAGAGAGCCCAGAAAGAGACCCACACACATAGAGCCAGAGGATTTTTTGACAAAGAGCAAAGGCAAATCAATGAAAATAGGGTCTTTTTTCAACAAACAGTATGGAAACAACATCCACACGTGAGGAAAAAAAAAATGAATCTACACATTGACTTTATACCCTTCACAAAAACTAACTCACAAAAGATCACAGAACTCAATGGAAAAGGGAACGCTACAAAGCTCCCAGAAGATGGCATGGGAGCAACTCCAGATGACTTGGATTTGGTGATGACTGTTTACAGAACAGGCACGATTTGTGAAAGAAATAATGGACAAGCTGGACTTCATTAAAGTCAAACTTTTCTGCTCTGCAAAAGATGCTGTCAAGAAGATAAGACAAGCCACAGCAGATTGTGAGAAAATATTTACAAATGGCACATCGGACCAAGGACTGTTATCCAAAATATACAAAGAACTCTCAAAAGTCAATGAGAAAGATGAACAGCCCAACTTAAAAAAAGAAAATGGAGAGAAGATCTGAACAAACTCTTCACCAAAGAAGATACACAGCTGGCAAATAAACACATGAAAAGATGTTCAACATCGTACATCGTTAGGGAACTGCAAATTGAAACAAAGAGAAACCACTGCACACCTATCAGAATGGCCCAAACCCAGAACACTGACAATACCCAGTGCTGGCGAAGATGTGGAGCAACAGGCAGTCTCCTTCCCAGCTGGTGGGGATGCAAAATGGCGCAGTCACTTTGGAAGACTGTTTGGTGGTGTCTTACAGACTTTAACACTCTTACCGCATGACCTTGAGATCACACTCCTTGGTATTTACTCAAATGAGATGAAAGCTTACGTCCACACAGAAACCTACACACAGAGGTCTGCAGCAGCTTTGTTCATAATTACCCAAACTTGGAAGCCATCAAGGTGTCCTTTGGTAGGTGGGTGGGTAAACTGGTACATCCACACAATGGGCTATTATTCAGTTCTTTAAAAAAAAGAAAAATGTGCTTTGTGTCTGAAAGACATGGAAGAAACTTAAATTACTTAGTGAAAGAAGCCAATCTGAAAAGGCTGCACCCTGTATGGTTCCCACTGTGACATTTGGGAAGAAGGCAAAGCTACGGCAACAGTAAAGAGATCCATGGTTGCCAAGGGTGGGGGAGTGAGGAGAGGGATGGACGGGCAGAGCACGGAGGATCTGTAGGGCAATGAAACTATTCTGTCTGATGGTATAATAATGGAGACGTGTCACTATATGTTTGTCCAGACCCGTAAAATATACAGCGCCAAGATTTGGCATTGCACTAACACTTGTGTAAAGTATGGACTTTGGGTGACGATGACATGTTGGTGCAGGTCCGTCAGGTATAACAAAGAGTTCATCCTGGTGGGAGTAGTGTGTGTGTGTGTGTGTGTGTGTGTGTGTGTAAAGACTTACTACGAAGAATGGGCTCGGGTGATTATGGAAGTTGACAAATCCTAGGATCTACAGTCTACCAGCTGGAGACCCAGGAGAGCAAACAGCATATATTCCAGGGCTAAGGGCGGCAGACTTGACACCCAGGAAAAGCCAATCTCCCTGTTCAAAAGCAGGCAGGCAGAAGGAATTCCTTCCTCCTTGGGGGAGGGTCAGTCAGTGTTTGTGCCAGTCAAGCCTTCAACTGATTAGATGAGGCCCACCCGTTATGGAGGGCAATCTACTTCATTCGGTGTACTGAGTGGCTAATCTCATCCTAAACCACCCTCACAGAAATACCCAAAATAACGTTTGACCAAATATCTGGATACTTGGTGGCCCAGGCAAGATGAGACATAAAATTAGCCATCACACTGAGGTAATGTGTGCATTCATGAGAGGGGGGATGTAGATGAGAACATCTTGTGCCTTCTGCTGTTTTTCTGGTTCACCTAAAACTGCTCTAAAAAATAATATCTGTATTTTAAAAAGAGACTAACAACTCAGAATGACCAGCACACTTTTCTAAAGAGTAACCTCGGGCTGTAACTGTATGAAAGGTGAACAGATCTTACAAAAACAAATTTGTTTTAAATAGAATCGATTAGCCAGATTTATTGGACAATTGTTCAAAAGGGGCCCCTGGAGCAGGTATTAACTCATACCCCCATCCCATGATGAGATTCCTAAATTGGTCATTTCAATGTCTAAGATGATTACTCTATTAGTGTTATGGATAGGGATTTCTGGGTATAGATCAAAGTAGATGGAGAGATCCTCAGTCAAGAACATTCTGCCACCACCAGTGTAGACAACAGGAGGGGCCCATTCAAAGGCCTGAACCTCAGCCCGGGCCCGCCCACTCCAGGGCATACAGAGGCCCTAAAAGCTTTGGGAACAACGAGAGAAGGCAGGTTTTAGTGATCCTTACACCAGTTTGACATTGGGTCATAGTTCCATACAGAGGTTGGCAAACTATAGCCCAAGGCTCCAATATGACCCACCGCATGTTTCTGCAAATAAAGTATTATTGAAACAGTGTTCCTGCCCATTTGTTTGCTCATAGTCTGTGGCTGCTTTTGCTTTATGGCAACAAATACAACACGCAGCATCTGGACACAAATCCTGTAAGATTTACTGTCTGACCCTGTGTAGAAGAATCCTGCCAACTCGTAATAAAGTCCATCAATTGTTTTTTGTTTTTTGTTTTTTGTTTTTACAGGGCAATCTGTGCTCTTTTAATTTTATGAGAAAAATGATACAACGTGTTCTGAATGCGGCATGATATCCCTAATTGGACCCTGGACAGAAAAGGAACGTTAATTGAAAACCAAGTGAAATCTGAATGAAGTCTGCATCTCTGGGTTAAACGTACTAGAGCCATGTTGATTTCAAGGTCAAGGTTATGTAGGATGCTAACATCAGGAGGCTCCTCTGTATGATCCATGTGAATATTCTGAAATTCTACAAGGACTCCAAGATAAAAAAAAGTTTATTTACAAAAAATTCCCAACAAATAGATATTCGAAATAAGCATTCAGAACTTAAAATTAAGTCTGTTTCCAATCATAGTAGTGATGCAACTATGAGTCATCAATTCATTTATTCGATCAACATTTAAGAGCTTGCAACAGCAACCAAAAAACCTCTTTTACATAAATATAGGTAAACATCCGTGTGTTTTTCTAATTTGGGTAATTTTATCCAAGCTGTATGTTGGAACCTGTAAACATGTTTCTGACCCAGGTAATGATATCAAAAGTAAAGAGAGTAGAGACAGAAGAGTCTTCCGAGGCCCTAGTGGGCAGGTGAGCGGAGCGCCCGGCTCGCAGGTAATTCAGACCTAATAAAGGCTTTCATTCTTAACCTTCCCAGAGAAAGGTTTAAAAAAAAAAGTGGAAGAAGTATGAAGTGAATACTTCCTTAAAGTATTTATGAGAAGAGAACTTAAAGAACATCTCTGCACATTTGCTGCTTTTGCACAGGTTTCCTCCCTTGGACACCTTCCAGACCCCAGCACCAGGAAAGCATTAACCTAGAGTCGATCCAAATTACCGAGGCTCGGGCACCAGTCTGAGTTTAGGCTGCTTTGTGACAGCAGATCAGAGAGAACTTGTTTACACCCCTGACAGAAAGATCGTGCTGCCTTCAGACACTGCTTTGGGTGACTGGAAGCCAGATACTTCAAAAGGCAAAAGTGGGAATGAAACTATGCACTGGGGGCCGACTGAACAGAGGCCCCCCCACCGGCCCTTCAACCTCCAGCCGGTCAGACAGAGGCCGTGGCCCCCAAACTGAGCGGCGAGCGGCGCTTGCCTTTGGAGATCCTGCAAAGCCCTGGGATTTTATTTTTAGTTTATCAATTGCACAAAGAAGGACGGGACAATCCTTGTCCCCTTTTCTCGGTAAGGAAATGCCCAGGCTCGTGGCTTGAGCGTGTCAGGCTGTGGCAGGTGCACAGGCCACTTGGCAAAGGGGTGCCCGTTCTAAGGGCCAACCGCCAGGAAGAGCCTGTCCCCGAGCCCCACTTCCCAGAGCCCGAGGCCGTGAGGTAACCTCTGCAGCGACCACTTGCGTCTGCCCCCTCCTTTCTCGGTCTCGGATTCAGCCCCCCACAAACGAAGGGGGTTAGAATAGCAACATCGAGCACCCTCAACTCTGAGATTTCGGGTCACGTGGGGAGTCCGATGACTTCTGGCATGCAGATGCCCCCTCGGACCCCGCTTGGCACTTCTCCTCCAGCAAGGGGTCCTGCTCAGCCACTCGGGCTGGAAGATTCTGGTATTCCCTGTCCTGAAATGTCGGGGGTGGTCTTCAGACTCTGCCCTTTGGAAGCCGCTGATCCGATCGCCCTTGCCTTTCAGGACAGATGGGGCCTCAGGAAGCACAGGTGAGTTAAGGAGGCAAGTGGTGTTCTCTGGGTTGTTTCTCCCATCATTCAGTGACAGTCATGATTTTCTCTCCCACGCCAGAAATGAAGTGTTTCCTTATCGTCAAAAGCCTGAGACGCGGGGTCCGAAGTCCCAACACCGAAAGTAACAGAGAATTTTCAGGCATTCCCCAGAAATTTGGACTGAGATGGACGTGGGGTTCGTTCAGTGCCATCATCCAACGCCGAGGTCTGGCCTTCCTCTGACCTAGGGGATCCCTCCAGGGGCCCATTATTAGCCAAGAGACCCATCTCGGGTCAACCAGATGACCTCAGTCAACCCGCCGCACGAGCAGCCGGCCCTTGGAAAACTAGAGGTAAAAGATGCTCCGTAACTTGCCAGTCACAAGCGAGACTCACCTGAGATTTGGTAATGGAGCCACAGCTAAAACCAAAATGTCTCCTCCTCACATTAGAAAGACCAAACGAAACATGTTTTCTATTAAATTATAGGTATAGGCACCTAGTGTTTCTGAGGTTCTCATTCTCTACTCTTCTGGGTCAGCGGTGGTCATGCTGTATGGAATTTACGGAAGTGCTTTTCCTGTTCAAGAGTATCTCTTGCCTTCTGCGACCACACCGTGATTTTTTTATGAAAGTCTTAAGAACCTAATAAAATTCACTATACTGCCATTTCATGAAATGTGAATCTCTCCTCAAATTATACCCTGTACTTTTGTATTTTTCTGCTTAGGTATGTGCTTACCTGTTCCGTAGCCAACGGCTTATAGTTAGACGTATGTGTTTGTTTAGAAAGCTCCGTTATCTACACATTCTTGTCTTTGAAAATTCCGTAGTTTAATTCATCAGTTAAAAGTTTTTCATTTTTTTATGGGATGCTTCACAGATTCGCATGTCATCCTCGCACAGGGGCCATCTTCTGGGCTAATCTTCTCTGTTATCTAATTTTACTGCACGTGCCGCTGAGGCAAGCACTAATTAATATGTTTTGAGGTTGTACGCTTTGTCTTCAGCTAGTAGTCACGATCTTACAATAACGACAAAAGTCAGACGCTGCTTCTATCCGAAATTTCCAATCATGTCAACTTCTGTTGAGAAATATGTGTGTACAAGATGATGATTTTACACAATTTCACCTGATTTATCTGGCTGAGCAAAACCCAGAAAACCTTGCAAAAACTATCGAGAAGCTAATGAGGGATGAGAATGGATGTATGAGAGTCGCATTTTACATATTTCTGCCGCCGTATCTGACTGAAGAGACACATGGCGAGGGACTGCCCACAACATTCTTAGCGTGAGGACTGAAAACCACAATTCGGTTGCGTATCAGAACTGGGGGAGTCCTTCCAGTTGGAGGAAGCGGCCCGATGACAGCTGTGTTGTAATACAGCCCGTGGTGAGTTCTTTTAAGACACGGAGTCTGTTCTTGTCACTTCCCGTTCGTCTCAATGTGACTTTCGCAATGAGAACGGGACAGAGGTAGCGATCTAAGAAGAGTTCGTGGGAGAACACGCAAAGAAGGAAACATACGTGGCTTGCACGTGTCGAGGGAGACTAAGAACGAACCTCCTTAAAGACACACTGGCCGAGTGTGAGAAGAGAGCCCGGGGCTCTGTGTGTGCACGCCTGTGTGTGCGTGTGCGCGCGTGCCCCGGGCCGGGAGCCTCGGGTGGGCGGTGCATGCACGTGTGTGCTTCTGCCTGGACAGACGCTGAGCCAGAGAGTGCCCATTGATCTGAACTGAACTGGCTTAAACTTGGACACGCTGGGATTGGGTGAAAGGCATCCCCAGAGGTTTTAGAGGAAATGAACCGAAACCTCTGTTTCCAGTTAGGGTAGCATTAACTCTGTAATTGAGTCCGGCCCAGTGACTCTGCGAGCCGGGGATTCTGATAGGTGGTGCTCTGTGAGCTCAGCCAGGCTGGAGTTTCAACACGAATGACGAGCTCGTTTCCAATTTCAGGGCAAGAGTTAAATTCTAGAGCAAGGATGTCTTCATTTCTCTTTCTCCCCCTCTTCCTCCTGAATTTAGAAACAACTTGCAATAGAGTAACAAGCGGGGATTTCTCAATGGAGTCTCCCAAAGCAATGACGGCTAACAGGAGGAAGAGGAGGGGTGGGAAGGAGTCCCAGAGCGACGCTGCAGCAGCTCACCCCGGGGTCCCCAGAGGCCCCCCAAGTCAGCAGCGGGGGCCTTCTGAGCAGCCTCTTCGAGGGCCCACTCGCGATTCCTCCCTGGCTGCAGGCGGGGAGCCCCTCGATCCCAGGTCACCCCATGGACAGCTAGCACGGGCGCTCGGGGGGTCCTGGGGACCCAGCTCGGGTTCCGGGGCAGGTGCTGTGGGGCTCCAGGCTTGGTGGGGGGGAGCTCCTCTCGCGGAGACAGAAGAGCAGCTCCCGGCTTGTTCAAGATCACTCGCTGGGCTGAGACCGAGCTCTGCACTTTGAATCCCAGCTGCTCCCCTGTAAAGAGCTACAGAAATCTGGACTCTTCTAAGATTTGCCTCGTCTATAAAAGGGAGATAAACATAGCAGTTATCGCCAGGAAAACCTGACATTGAGTGGAAAAGCTTAGGGCAGAGCCGAGCACGCACCAGTGCGGACAGAGGCTTTATGCACACTGCGCATTGACCCAGACTCAGGAGGAATCAGGGGCCCGGACGTCTTGTCGGCCAATGGAGTTGGGGGGGGCTTGCACGTCCCTTCAGGGGAAGAAGAGAGTCAGCTGGATGGCAGAGGAGGCGTGTCCTCTGTGGAAAAGGGCGGGAGGTGGCAGCTCACCATGGACACCTGCTCGGGTGCCCCAAGTTCACTTCTCCAAACTCCAGAGAGAAGCGGGGGGAGGGCAGCTCCCCACCCGCTCACACTTTCTCTTCAGTATTTTCTCTTAAACTGTGGAGACACTTCTGCTCATCCAGACAACAGGAGCAAGAAATGGGTCTGGTGGTAAAGTTCCCTCTGCCATCGGGGCCCGTCTGGTCTAGTTCTGATCATGTCAGTCGCAACAGGGAGGCAGCTCACCATGACGACGGGGACCGTGTCCTCGCCAGGTTCAGCTGCCTCTTGTCTTAGGAAGCCCTCCCTTCGATGTCACCTCCTCACCCGGCCAGTCCCCCGACCCCTGCGCGGTTCCTACTTAACACCTGTCCCCTCCTCCCTGCCCACTATCCTGTCTTTGTAAGATCTGCACACAGGAGAATGGGCAGCCCGTTGACTGGTGGTGACGAGAAGCAACAAGCTAAGCCTTGTTCCTCCCGCGCGTCCACCAGTGGCCGTGGAGTCAGACCCCCACGTGGCTCGGGCCTCGGGCCGCCTTGCAGTCAGAACCCAAACCCCACGTCTTCACAGGGTCCTGAGTCTCAGATTTGCCAGGCTAAGCTTTGGTGCGTATTTTTAAAAGAACTGAGCCCTACGAAAGCATTCATAGCAAGGAGGAAATTATTTCATTTGACAAAGGAGTGAGTCTCGGGAGAGTCAGGGGGATGCGGACAGGACTTGGCCCATTTCTTTTATTCTCTCTCATCTTGAGCCCTGTATCAAAGACTGTAAACAAAACCTTTTCCTTTTATATTTATGTGCATCTGTCTAAGTTGGCGATATCAATATGCTCCGCACGTAATGGCATGTATTTGCTTACAGGGATTAAAAACTGTTCATCTCTCTGGATGGGCTCTCACAAGCTATGGAATCAGAAATCCTAAAAGCAAATCCTACCCGAGCGAACACATTTTCTCTCTAGCAGCGCTGTCACGGCAGGCTCCGGGACGAGTGCCCACACATCTCAGCTATGGCTTTAGAACATCATTCTAAAACAAATATATACATATATATACATGCACACATATATATGTGTATATGTGTGTATGTGTGTGTGTATATATATATAAAATCTTTAAGTTCACTCCAGCTCAATTTTGATTTTGGTAACGGCTTGCCAACAGTAGGGAAAAAATTACAAGTGGATCTGGTGTCTGTCCCTGATGAATGCTGGTGCAGATAAACATATCCGCTTTTGATGACGAGCGCGGGAGATTTCGCATCGCTGCTACGGAACACCGAGGGCTCCCTGACACGTCTCAGGAGATGGCGCTCCAAAGCATCCTTAAGTGTTGAACCTTTTCGGGAAAGGGCATATTAAAAAGAGTCAAATTCCAGAGAAAATGGAGAGAATCTAATAAATAGACATAGATTTTCTCCCCCCTGGGCAATCAGTCCATTTTAGATATCAAATATCACCTTGTTTGTTGCAAAATGGACATTGTGGTTTTGAGCCTGCTGGGGCGGGGGGGGGGGGGGCTGCATTGGGTTCAGTAGACACACACACACACACACGCACACACACACAGACCCAAATACAAAGGTCAAAAATTTACCCAAAACTTAAAATAGTGACCTTACAGAGCTAATGAAAAGTCGTGTGCACGCACGGGGAATCCCTGAATTGCATGGGGACAGAGCCCACAACTGAATGT
This sequence comes from Procyon lotor, assembly GCA_028646535.1. Lineage (NCBI taxonomy): Eukaryota > Metazoa > Chordata > Mammalia > Carnivora > Procyonidae > Procyon > Procyon lotor. Next base: position 165,194,130 of record CM053605.1, read on the forward strand.
CGCCAAGTCACCAGGACAGTGTTGGACACAGTAGCTGATGGTGGAAAAGATATTCCCCAAAAACTGTTAGGTGAAGATGATAAAATCAGGTTGCAACGTACGATTGTCTTTTTATAAAAGTAAGTTAAGCGCGCAGATGAACCCTGGACTCGTAACCACCAGAGACTGACGGAGATTGTCTCTGGGCAGGGGAATTACGGGATGTTTTTGCCTTCCTTTAGGTTATCTGCCTTTTGTGCTTGATTTATACTAAGAGGGGCTGTTCTGGTGAGAAGAACAGGTCCGTGCGCCTTCAGGGAGGAAGGTGGGCGGGAGGCAGGTCGCTGCTGGGCCGGCTCCGGATTTCCCCGTGAGCCTCTGACGACAGCGGCAAGTTGCAGAAGTTAAAGGTAAACACGGGACAGGTGTTCTCTCGGGAAGGGGTTCCTCAGGGAGGATACGCCAGTGCTGTGCGGTCCCTCCTCCAGGCAGACCTCCGGCTCTGAGCCCCGCTCCCGGAGCCGCGGGTTCCCAGGCACGCCCACGCTTTCTGCCGGCTTGATTCAGCCCTTCGCTCTCCCCTGTCTTCCTTCTGCCTTTTCAGTCCCGAGACGGAGAGCAAGAGTCATTCTAACAGCGACCAGGGACACAGGAGAGTCATGTGTGTAACTAACAAATTCTTCAGGAAAAAAAAAATACTTTAAAAAAAGAGCTTAAGTCAATCATTGAGGAAAAATACTCTGGGGCACAAATGACCAAGACAGTAATTGTGGTCTTGCTTTTGCCAAGTGCCCTGGTGCGGCCCACGTTCCCCGCGGCAGAAACAGGCACACTGGCGCGCTTTACATCCTGATTTCTTTCCTTTTTTAAAGTAATTTATTTATATTAGAGAAAGAGAGACTGAGTCCGGGAGCGGAGGGGGCAGACGAGAGCCCAACGGCAGCAGCCGCAGGAGCCTGAGACCACGACCTGAGCTGGAATCAAGAGTCGGACGCTGAACCGACGACACCACCCAGGGGCCCCTGCGTCCTGGTCTCTGAGCCCGTCCCGCAAGGGATGGACCCGCAGACTCGGCTGCCCCATGGGGAGCACGTGGGACAAGCAAAGGCACCTGCTGCTGGCCCCGGGCTCGGGTCCTCATCCAAGGTGCCCATCCAGCAGCGGGTCACCCCGTGGCCGGGCCGAAGCACGTCCCCACTCCCGTCCGTTCTCCCCGCGCGAATGCCATGGGCTGGACGGAGGCTGCAGGGTGAGGAAACAACAAAATGATGCTCTGGTCCTCCCTCAAAGAGTCCTCGTCAAGGCGAGGGAGGCAGATGTGTAGGCACTTCCACGAAGTGTCATTCCCAGACATGGGTGTCACAGGTCAGTGAACAAAAACGGGCTGAGGGAAAGACAAGGGAAAGAAAGGAAGAAAGGAGAGGGAGGGAAGGGAAGGGAAGGGAAGGGAAGGGAAGGGAAGGGAAGGGAAGGGAAGGGAAGGGGAGTGAGGGAAGGAAGGAGAGGGAGGGAAGAAGGAAGGAAGGAAGAGAGAGAGAGAGGGAGAGAAGAAAGGAAGGAAGGAAGGAAGAAAAGAAAGAGAAAAAGAGAGAGAGGGAGAGAGGAAGGAAGGAAGAAAGAAAGAAAGAGGGAGGGAGAGAGGAAGGGGAAATGAGAGATCAATTTAGAGTTGCCAGTTAAGAACAATTTTCAAGAAGACAATAATTCCCTTTACCCTTCTTGCCAGATACTACCAACATCTCATTTAAAAAAAAAAAAAAAGACTTTGCCGCATGAAAAGAACCAGGAAGGACATAATCTCAGAATACAGAACAGTCCTTGTGGGTTAGAAAAGCTACCCGACCTACCACTCCCTTGGTCCATCCATCTCAAGGTCTGAGGACAGTTGTCATCGTTCCGTCTCGTGTGCGGTTAGCGAGCATTCCTGAGGCAGTGACGTGACACCAGGAGAGGCCCACGCTCTGGGGTGGTGTCTGGGTGGGACCTGTTCCGGGTTGGATGGAGTCCCCCTGAAAATGTATGCCTACCCAGAACCTCAGAAGGTGACCTTGTTTGGAGAGAGGGTCTTTGCAGATGTAACTTTAGGATGAGGTCCTATTGGATTGGGCGTGGGGTTCTCATCCAACGGCTGGGGTCTTTCCAAGAAGAGAAGGCAGAGGCACAGGGACAGCGCTCTTGAGGAAGGAGGAGGGGCCTGGAGTGACCTGTGGGCCCGCCAAGGATCCGTGAGCATGGCCAGCAGAAGCTAGGAGACGGCGGACTCTCCCTCGGAGGCCCCAGAAGAAAGAGCTCTGCCTCGCTTCGATGCTGACCTGTGGCCTCCAGACCCGTGAGGGCATCGCTGCTGATTAGTGCCTGATTTGTGGGGCCGTGTTGGACCCCAGGGAACTGATGTGAAGATCCGTGAGGACGTTCACCTGGCCCTGAGGATGTGGAACCACCGAGGAGGTCTGTAGAGATGGGACGCTTGCTATGCACCCTGAGAGACGAATGTCTTTCAACAGCCTAAGGGGGAGGTCAAGGGTTAAGGGACCAGGGAACCTGGGGCCCCGGGCATAGTATGAAAGTCTGAGCCGGGCGCAGGAGCCTGCGACAGCCCTCGTGGTCGGCAGGCGGCCGGGATACGGCTCCAGGCTGCCCGGAGCAGCTCACGGGGGACCGTGGGGGCTACACTCGGCCCGGGTCTCGATCCCACGGCCAGTGGAGACCCCAGGACGCCTTCTTCTTACCACGCTGACTGCTGTGAGTCCAATCGCTTCTCCAGATTGGAAGGAAAGGGTTTTAATACAGCTTGTGAAAGTCAGAGAAATGGTCAGACACGTCTTAGGAAGGAGCTAATGGTTAGACAGGACCTGTCTCTTTGGGGCGTGACTTCTTTCTAAGAGAGAGGCCCGGGGTCTCACAGCCCAGTGTGCGTGATGGAAATCAGCAAATGTTTCCGCACAATCACTCTCGTGAGGCTCTGGGCCAGGCACCTGCGCGTCATTTCCTCCTTCATAAGCTGAGGAATCGTCGTCATCACCATCATCAAACCTGACTTGTAGTCTTATGACGACGCTGGAATGAAATTATGTACATAGGTCCGATCACACGTACTCAGTGCTGACTGGTATCTTGTTCGTTGTTCTTTTTATTGTTATGAGATAGATTATGGGGTAGGGACTAGGGAATGGCAGGGACAGGGAAGGATAGGGAATGAACAGTCGCAGCACAAAACCAACTGGAAAACTGGA
>CM053605.1:165197841-165233790 GCA_028646535.1 Procyon lotor
GGTGTCCAGGAATCCAGAGTCTAAAAGCTCAGCTTGGTCCCGTGCACAACCTTCCAGACATTTAGCAAACAGTTAATGGGAGCTTCCTCCCTGGGCCCTGGATGCCACTCCGGGCCGGTCATAATGGAGGAGGTAATCTATGCCGAGGAATTGTCCCCAAGGAACTGGCTTTCGGGAGGGGTCAACAATCAGGTGGCACTCAGTGAACCAGCGTGCCAGGTGGCAGCAGGGGCACCGGGGGGAAACGAGCAGGAGATCAGGGGTGAAAAGGGAGGGTTTACCTGGGCGTCCGGGGAAGGTCTGAAGATAAGGCGACATTTAAACAGGGAACTGAAAGAAAAACTCAGGGTCAGGCACGTGCGGCCGGGGACAGGAGCGTTCTGGGAAGGGCTGGCAGGTGTCCCGCCTGGGGCCACCCTGGAAGGATGGGTCCGCACGCCTTTGTAGCTTTAGACGTTTAAACAGCCTCCAAATGGCCTCTTCTCCGAGAGGGGTATAAAGTCCACGTCCTCAGGCTCGAATCCTCTCTCTCTCCCGAATTCCCGGCTCCCAGCAGCAAACGCGCCTCATCCTCAAGTTCGGACCCAGGTTCCAAGCATCCCTTGGATGTTTCCACTCTCTGGCTTTCACTGCATGGTGGGCAGAAAGTTCGCTGAGATTGCGGGGGGCTCATCGGCTTTGAGACGTTCCCCGGCTCCCGCCAGAGCTCATCTCGGTAACCCCTGCCCAGTGCTCATGGGGGACCCATTTTTCCCTTGACACCAATAGCCGGGAAGCAAGTGCGTGAACAGGAGCCAGGTCCTGGCTCCCCCTGCAAGGGGCTTGTGGCCAGCAGCCCTGCTCAGGGCACCTGGTCGTGGGGGTCTCTGCAGACGGCCAGGCGTCCCCGGCGCTGGGACGATACCCCACACGCCTTCCCAGGGAGACCAGCCCTGAAGTCAGTTTCCCAAAGACTGAACCTCTGCTTCGGGCAGACTGGTTCCACCTGAGCCCTTTCCAGAGTAACGTATCCAGAAGGCCCTCCCTGGGGACGGCCAGCGGAATCTCACCCAGGCCTCAGTCCCTCGGGGCCGGTCTGCTCCGGGGGCCGTCGCGGACCGCAGGGCACGGACCCCTGCGTCACAGTGCAAGAGGACGTCACGGCCGTGCACGCAGAAGAGCCCACGGCCATTACCAGAAAGGCACCTCTTCACGGAAACACAGGAAACACAACCGTAATTCCTTGTGCCGCGGAGACAGTGCGCACCTGCGTGGGAAGGTAGGTCCGGAGCCCCCACCCGCCCACTGAGCCGCGCCTGTGGGGCCGGGGTGTGACTGTGCCAGCGGGGAAGGGGTGTCCCGCAGGAGAAACCCATCCTCTGCATCACGAAAGCAAACCCGCGTCGGATGCAGGCGAGACATTTATGTGCACTTCTCCGCCCTTCCCGCCCCGGGGTCCGCAGCTCCTCTCTCCGGCCGCGCAGCCTGCGTCCCCCCCACGGAGGGAAGGTGGCACCTGGCCGTGCCAGGGGTTGACCTTTGCCGCTCGGCAGCAACGGTCACTCCGAGTATGTGAGACAAGGAACAGCAAGAAGGAGGACGGGCTTCCCTAGAGTTTGGTGGGGTCCAGCTTTGGAAAAATGTTCGAAGCAATGTAGCAAAATGTTAATATTACTCAGCAATGTAGCAAAATGTTAATATTACTCAGCAATGTAGCAAAATGTTAATAATACTCAGCGAAGCCAGGCAGTGAGGACAAGCGCATTCCCTGCTCGTCAGTCTTGTCATATGCATATATCTTAGTAAAAGTGTGCATTGAGTAATTCACATATAGTAAGTAGCCATTGATATTTAATAACAAAATATATTCACAGACACACCCCTGGATGCTTTGAGCTTCAATGGTCCGGGAGGCTAAATGTATCTGGACATTTGTTCATTTATAACATTTTCAGGAAATGTTTAGATTCCTCCCTTCTCTGCCCAGAGGTTCTCGAAAAGCAGACCACAGACCACTTCATGTCACTGTGTTTATTTGTCATTAATGGGTGATATTAGAGGAGAAAGTAATTAAACCTCCCATAAGGACACGCCCTCCCACCGCTGTGCTGGGAGCAGACAGCCCTGTCCTGGTGCTAGGATTCACCGGTTCTGGGGACATGTGCCCACGGGGGGCCCGTCCCCGGCCCCACGGCCACGAGCGCCTCACCCCTTGGCCCAGCTCACCCGCACCCGTGCAGACCTCAGATGTGCCCGGAGTTTCCTGCTTTGTTCTTCCCACTGTCTTCTGTGTGTTCTTTATGGACGCGCACCTGTCCCAGCGCTGCAGGCTGCACCTCGGGAATGGGGTGTGCGCCTATGAACGACAGCTTGTCCCTCCCTTCAGTGTCACCACGGTGGACACCCGTCGCTGGCTTGTCCCCAGCCCTGTTGGAGCAGGGAAGCCGCGCGAGGCTGCTGGGGTCCCGGGTCCCAGCAGGTCAGGCGAGCAGGGGCGCCCCTCTGTGCGGAGCTAGTGCCGGAGGCCCCTGCTGCCCGAGCAGGGACGGGGGGCTTGTCCTTCCAGTGCCTGTGGCCAGCACGGCACCAGGGGACAGTAGAAAGGTGGGACCAGAGCCGGTCATTCTCCATTCTCCTCTTCATTCGTTCTCGCCTTTACGCCAGCCCCCAGGTAGAAGCAGAGAGCCCCTGCCAACCAGGAGGGGTCTTTGCAGGGAGGCGCTGGGGGGCAGTCCCGTCTGGTCACCTGGGTGCGCACGACCCGCCCCCGCGCCAACGCTGGCTCAGCGATGGTGGCATTTCCCGAAGACGGATCTGCAGACTGGGAATGAGCACTGTGTAAAGAAACACCGAACGGCACCTTTGTGCCAGATTCGAGTCAGGACTTGGTTAGAAAACTGGAGAAGCCCTAGGAAGCCACCCAAGGGTTACATCTTCCTGCATCCACTTCCTGGTTTGCACAGCGGCCACACGGACCCAAACAGAACAGAAAGCCATGGGTGACCTGACTAGGGCCCTCCACCCCCAGGAGCAGCTGTGCCTTCCTCCCGAGAGTTCCACGCGGTGACGGTGAGCCCAGCACACCTGTGCGCAGGGGTCAGCGCGGCCACGAGACGCCGCGGACGCTAAGGGAGGCGCCTGGTTACGGCTGAGCTGGCCTCGTGTTGTCAAAACCGCTGCTTTTACCATGTGGCTCACGACCCTCTAAACTGGTCTGATGACCTGCAGACCATCAGGACCCCGCAGCCTGAGAAACAGCGGTTCTGGGTCAGCGCAGGGGTGAGGCATGGCGAGGACACCCCTCCTCTCTCCCCTGTCCCCCATGGCCAGGAGTGTCCCGGCATCTCTGAGGACGGGCAGCCAACGCTGGCAGCGTCGAAGCCACCGAGATTGTGAGATCAGTGCCTCACGCGTTGACCCCCAGCTTCCTTTGTCCTGTGCAGGAACCGCCACGTTCCTGTAAAGGCAGAAGACGGATGCGAGGCCCACTCGGCCGCCCGCCCCCCAGCTGTGGCTGCTCACTCTGCTCTCCCAGCCGGCTCTCCTCCAAGTCGCAGGTCGGCCCCCGCAGCCCAGGGCCGGGTCTGGCCTATGCCGGCTTTGGGCCGTCCTGCTGGAGCACAGCCTCGGACCTCGGCCCGTGTGCATTCGTGGACGGTCCCCACTGCCGAGCCCAGCAGGGGGGCGGAGAGGCCGGGCTCACAGCGCCCAAGCCGTTTACTCGCCCGCTCCGAGTGGGAGAAGCTCGCCCACCCTGCCCGGAGCCAGCGCCAAGCCCCGGGGGAGAGGACGGGCCTCCAGCACTCGGAGGCCCCTCGCCGGTCGGATGCTGGTCCGCACAAACTGTTTACCGAGCTAACAGGAGGGCAGGATCGTTTCCGTTGCCACCTACAGGTGAGAGCAAATAACTGATGAGGTCGCTCCCAGAAACGCCACGTGTCTTAGGGGTTTGTGGCGGACGCGGCCCCCACGCCTTACTTGAACACGATGACACAGGCAAGTGACTTCGGGCTCCTGGGACTGCGGTCTGTTTGTCTCCTATTTAATTTTTAAAGCGTATGTAAAATCCACAACCTGCTTTACGCTGTATTTATGTTCATGTTACAATTGCTCGCTGCCCAGTGAAATGCCCGGTTCTGGGAAAGTGATGTTTATTCCGGAGCGTCGAGGACCCCGCAGCAATGGGCCGTTACTGTCCTTCTTGGGCTCTACCTCTGTCTGAAAAGCATTACCAGGTGTTTCAAGCACTAGGACGAGCCTCCTGAGGACCTTAGGGTCGGCGGCTGCCAAGGGCTGGGCTGGGGGTGCGGCAGGGACGTGGGCGATAAGTCCCGTGGGTGAGGTTTTAAAAACAATCACAAAGCCCACGAGACGGGTCTGCGTTTATTATTATTGGGAGCACGGTGATCAAACCCCCCACGCACAGAAAAGCACGGCTGTGCGGACATGTGTGTTGAGCTGTGTCCCCCAAAACTTGCATCCAGGCCCTATAACCACTGCTGCCTGCGAATGCGACCTTACTCAGCAGGAGCGTCTTTGAAGATGCCTTCACGCTCGGCTGAGGTCGTCTGGAAGCACGGTGGGCCCCTCACCCAATGCTCAGGTGTCCTTCTGAGGACAGGGGAGAAGCAGGCGCCCAGGGAGAAGCCGCTAGGGACGGAGGCGGACTGAGGAGCCCTGGGCCAACCCGCCCAGCACCACCAGGGACCACAGGCACCACAGCCGGGAGCCGGGCCTGGGGCAGATTCTCAGCCCCACCGCCCCAGGAACCCCGATCTCAGCCTCCTGGCTCCTGAGCGGGGAGAGAGTCAAATCCTGTCGACTCAGCCTCCCCGTCTGGGTTCTTCGTGGCTGCAGCCCCAGAAGCCGAATGCATGTATGGAAACCTTGCTCGATGCATTCGTATTTTTCTCCGTTTAGCTCCACATGGGGCCTGCTCCGGGCACTGGCTTCCTGGCTCTGTTTGGAGGGAGGAGCTTCGCGGTTTAGGGTTAAAATCTAAAACAGTGAGACGGGGCAAATTGCAAATCGGAGGATTTTTGGGTTGGCAAATGCAAATTCCAGTCCATAAAATATTTTAAGGAACTTACACAATTTCACTGGTTTTGTTTGCTTCACTCTGTTTTAAGATTAAAGGACCAATCGAGAATACATTATTATTACTGCTCATTTGCACGATTCTCACTAAAAGGACTTGCGCCGTATGGAGGAAGGCAGTGTTAGGAGTGACCGGGCAGGCGAGAGTGGGGGGCGCTCCCAGGGGCGAGCACCCGCCGCACCCCAGTACCACCCCCGTGGAGGACCACCGCCGCTCTTGTCTATGTGCCTATGAACACGCATAGGGCGGCCCTCGGGTAGGCTTGGGGCATGCGGAGGCTACACAACCAACACACGTGGTCTCTGTCTTCAGGCAGCTTAGAGTTTCCGAGAGACGCTAACAAGTAGTGAAGCCGAGCTCGTGCGGTGCTGGTGTCAGGGAAACGGGCCCTCGGGGAGACGGTTAGATCGGGGCGCTGCCGCCCCATGAAGGGGTGCACGTTGTCATGCAGGAGGCCCAGAGAGCTTCCGTGTCCCTCCCAGCCTCCGGAAGGGTAGGCAATGAGCTTGTGTTATTTGGAAGCCACCGAGGCTGTGGGGTTTCCGTGGCAGCCCGGATGACCGAGGTCACATCAGAATCCACTACACATCTTTTCAAAAAGTGACAGAGACCTCTGCCCTGAAATACGGTTTTGTAGGTTCTTATGAAGTTAAACACACCCTCATTGTACGACCCAACAACCCTCCCCCTGGGCATTTATCCTCAAGAAACAACCGTGCACGTTCACAGGAAACTCTGCCCATAAATGTTCACAGCGGTTCCTCTTTGCCCCAAACTGGAAACAACCAGAATGTCCCTCAGCAGATGGATGAGGGGACGGGTATCCCCTTACTACAACGGGATACGGGTCAGCCAGAGAAAGGACAAGTCTGACAATCTCACCCACGTGGATGGACCTTAAAGGCCCTGCGACGAGCAAACGGAGCTCCAATCCAAAGGTCATAATCTGTAGGATTCCGTTCGCGGGGCGTTCATGAGAAGACAGACGTGAGATGGAGGAGAGACTCGAGGGGACCGGGAGCCGGCGGGGGGGGGTCCCACAGGGACAGCTGCAGGGAGCCGAGCGTTGGGGGAGATGGAGCTTTTGTACCCGGGCTGTGGTGTGGCCGCGGGAGTCCACGCCCCTGTCAAGACGGAGAGAACCGCGCACTGAAGGAAAATTGTCATCTTCCCTGTACCGTGAAAGGTCCGAGTGGCAGAGAAGTAGGTGAAGGTGAGAGGGAGGCTCTAAATGAATTTTGAAAGCAATGTGGAAACAAAGGATGTTTTAATCATGAGAGAAGCAGGATTAGGCCTGGGTTTTAGCGGGATCGTTCTGCGGACGGGAGGGAAGAGGGATCGATCCGAGAGGGTTACGCTGAAGAGCAAGGAACCAGTTAGTAGTCCGCTGCCAGAGAGATCGATTAAGGCCAAGGGATAATGAATTCGACTCTGGACGTACTGAGCTAGAGACGTCCACGGGCACCGAGGCGAAGATGTCTACACGGCACTGAACACACGAGTCGGAGGCCCCAGAAAGAGGCCCGAGCGAATTGTAACAATTGTAACAACAATTCAACATTGTTGAATCTACATGTAGGATGTGAGTCATACTTACACTCTCCCAGCCTTGGCTTTTCCATTTTCTTTCCCAAAATAGCAGCCTCGCTGTCCCACCAGGCTCTGGGATTTCCTAGAGATTGGGGTAACTCATCCAGGCCTTCAATTGCTTCAAAACTACCACCTAACTTTGTTAATGTCCTATACATGTTTCAAAAATGTACAACTCATCTGATATCCAACTGAAGTAATTGTTTCTAGAGGGTTAAGTTGCTGTTCCTTAAAGCTTCAGACTTGCAACTGATTCAATTCTTTCTAGGTAGATCTCAGCAAATGGAAACACACACACACACACACACACACACACACACACACACATGCCAAACTTGCTTCCTGATTTTTTTATTTATTAACAATTGTATTTTGATTATCAAATTTGGAAGGAAGGAGATCATTGCCCCCCAAAATGCAGGGAAGGACAATTAGTCTAGAACTGAAGCCTTAGACATTTAAATGGAATAAAGTCATGTGGGGAAAGGGGGCGACGGGCTGCTCTCTTCTCATTGGAGATGAAGGTCATTTTAGAGGGAATCTGCTCTTTGTGGTTCTGCTTTGGTCATCTCTAAACCAGAAAAGAGTAATTCTCCTGGGTCCATTCTCACTGACTTCTAAATATACTGTGCTATTGGCTAACTTTGAACCACAAACATCTTACTTTGAAAATGTAGCAACTAAAGAGGCTGTGAATTTGTTGCAATTTAGGACACAAGCTAAAAAGCTTCTTGGAGTACGGGAGGACTCAGTGGATTCAAATCCACTCTTCTAAGTCAAATGCAATTGTAGGACATTTTAAACTGCTGCTCCTTCCAATCAGAATCCCTAGAGAATTCCACAGGCCACACTGAACAGAGCTCTCTATTTTTCCTATTTCTGAAATTTCTGGGTTTCTTTTTCTTTTCTTTTTGTTTTTTAAAGAGAAGGATAGATATAAATACTTAGATGAAAATGTAATAGTACTTGAAAAGAAGAAGAGGGACGAGCCATAGAAAAGACAGGTTCAGGAGTCCCCAGGTGACCCGGGGGAAGGAGGGAGAGGCAGTTCCAAGCTCAAAGTCAAGAACACAGTTTGCCCAGAGCCAAATATGGGAGACGCTCAATATATCCCCTCTGGACAAGTGACAGTCAGCGGACACTTTCCTCCCAAAGGTAAAGCCCAAACCCTGCTTTCTAAAGAAAACAAATTTACCAGGGAGGTTTTTGAGGCAAAAAAAGGAGCAGATCAGAGCTAAGTACCCCAGTCCCTCACGCTTACATGAGGAAGAAAGATAGCAGGGTGGCGGGAAGGGACGTTTCTGGAGCTGTCCCCCGCCTTGCACACTGGGCCCTGGGACACAGGCATCCTCATGGGGCCTCAGTGGAGTGACTCCATTCTAGGGGGTGGTGCACCCCTCAGGGTCAAGTTAAAGTCCTGCTCCCGGCGGCTCCCAGCTTCAACAGCGGCCCTCCACTCCTTTCCATGAGCTCCTCTCTGCAGCTGGAACGATAAAAACCAAGAGCTCCTGGAAATCCAGGTGGGTAGACAAGGTGGGCAAAGGTCTCCGAGCTGGTCCCCGATGGGGAGACCTTGCACAGCTCCCAGCAGCCACAGCCCGCCCACCGCTCATCAGAGGCGCTCTTGGAGCACAGGAAGACATACTGTTTTCTCTCTTACTTTCTGTGGACTCGGTTTTTGAGGGACATTAAGAGTTAACAGTCCCTGGCCCTGACTCCTTATGAAGAGGGCTGTTGAGGCTTCTCCCAGCTGGGACGCGGGGCCCTGCGAAGAATCACAGAGCCAAAAAAGAGGCCACGCACGAACCAAGAAGCGAGGCTACCTCTGCACTGGTCATCGGCTCTCAGGAACTGCCTCCCAGGGCTGGTGCTTGGCTCGGGAGGGGCGTGGGAGGGAGGAGGTCCCCCGGATGCCCCGTTCTTCCTGCTGCCAATACCTCCCCCACTTTCAGGGGCTGGAGTCAGCCTTTCAAGGGAGAGGCCTGCTCAGGAAACAGATGTGCTCTCTGCAGAGGAAACCCACAATCAGCGCCCATGGAAACGGACCCAGGCCTTCATTCATAAAATTGCGCCCAGCCAGGGGCCACCTGGGACTCAAGGAAGACGCCGGCGTGGAGGTTCATGACGGTGATGGCCCCATAAAACAGCTCGCCTCGGAGGACTAACACTCAACAAGAATGCGCCAACCTGATTCTGAGAAACTGGAGAGGAGTTTGCACCCACAAAATTAGCATCGGCTATAGGATGTGAAGGAAGTAGGAGGGGACCACAGAGCAGAAAACAGCACTGAGGATTCACAGAGGATTGCAATGGGAAGATTGGATTGAAATACCCGGCTGGTCCTCCAGGTGACCTTGAACCTCTTCCGCAAGCCGTAGGAGTGAGTGACCTGGGACTGAGTTTCCCTTGGTGCACGTCCAACCACATACCTTGTGTTGAAGGCAATGAAACTTGCATCATTATAATAACTGTGGGCTGACCACGGAGGGACATCCATGGCAGGAAAGAAAAATGTGCTCGACAGGCAGATAACTTTACCCCACGGACACTAAACCCACACATGCACCAGAAATGGGACAGAGATGACAGACACACAGATGCGTCGATAAACATGAGTGAGGACACAGGGCACACGGGGGGGCTGGGGGGGGACACTAGGGGAGAGATGAAGCTGTTGGGTTTTGGTCTTTACTGGTTGATACTCTTTCTCTCTTTTGAGGAAGTACAGCTTACTTTGGGAATTTTTTTTACAAATGGAGATAGAACAATTATGGTATCCTCTCTCGAATGAAAGCAGCAGAAGGTACATAGTAGGTAATTAATCAGTATTCGTTAAACGATGAATGACTCAGACAGTATTCTGGACCAGCAGAAGTATACTTCTATTGGAATGCCCCTCGGGTCTCCCACAGCGTTGATAATTCAAGTTTCTTACCTCTTCCAAGGGACATTTAGGAACATATTTTCCTAGAAATTTGTTCATTTCAGCTAGATTTCAAAGTGTGTTATCCCGTGGCCACACATAGCATTGTTCTACTTTTGGTGTCCGTATGTTTTGTTTGCTTAACACACACAAAGATTTTCTTTTAAAAATCCCCTTCGGAGGACTTCACCAACGGTGGCTGCCCGTGAGGGGCGGGTGCGAAGGCACAAGGGGGTCAGGTGGCCTTCCTGTGCCGTGGGCGGGCGGGAGGGCGGCGGGCACCTCCCCGCCCAGCTCTCCTCCACAGCGCCCACCTCCGGCCCGATCCCTCTCCCCGTCCCAGGGCACATCTGGCCCGAGATGTGTCAATGTGGGAATTTCGTTTCAAAGAATCAGGTTTTGAGTTACTACATTTACTCTCTAGTTTTTCAGATTTTGTTCATTAATTTCGTTTGTAACTCACATCAGGTCGTGACACCTGTTTGCTGTTTATTGTTCTTGGCGCTGCTTTGGTTCTGGAGCAGAAGGGATAGTTTATTTCCGTTCTTCCTTATTTCTGGATAAAAGTCCTTGGGACTCACAGCCGCTCCTAGCCCAGTCTGGGTTTCGGCGTCCCAAGTACCACGCCAGATGACCCTTCAACTGTTAGCATTTCCCGAACCATCTCTTTATTTAGGTTTAGTTTTCTCTGCCACTGAAAGACTATCTAGGGAGTATTTCTAATTTCCACAGAGTTTTTACGCTGAACTTTTTGTTATTGTTTAAATTCTATTTTCCGTCTTTGCGAAAAAACTGTGGCAGTTCCCCGGCTCTTTTTTGAGACACAGGCTATAATCAATGTGCAAATTCGCCAAAGACATTTGAAGAAAACAATTTTTACAAACACTGAGTAAATAAAATGTACTAATGACATTATTTGATTCTTTTCCTTAACATTTTTCTACTTACCATATTATTTTTTTAAAATATTTTTATTTATTTATTTATTTGATAGAGAGAGAGAAAGTACAAGCAGGAGGTGGGGGAGCCTCGATCCCAGCACCCAGGGATCACGACCTGAGCTAAAGGCAGACGCTTAACTGCCTGAGCCACCCAGGCGCCCCTACTTAACATATTATTAATGTATCCTAAGGCTGTGCTTTGCCAATTTCTTATTGTATTTTTCACAGCTTTTATCTGATATATTTTGATGCTATTTCATTTGACTCATAAATTTTCCTGGCTATTATATTCTCATAATGAACTGTACTTTTCAAAATCAATTTTTAAGGCAGCCCGCTTCATCCCTCACTGTTTATCTTTCCTTTGTATCTGATATTAATAGAGCTATTTGGGGCTCTTCTTATTGTTTCTTTGTTTTGTATTTCTGTGTTCATCAGTTCATTTGTATCTTTTCTAGGCCACTTTGTTTCAGAATATGGGTGCATGTATGTAAAATTTAATATGAGAATCTTATCTTCTGTTAGAGATGTTTAATCCATTCTATGTCCTTTGCACGTGTGAGGAGTGATCTTTATGATTATAGTTCTATTATCTTTCTTTCTGTTTTTTTCTTTCTGGTGTTCTTCCCGGGGAGTAACCTGGACGTGTGGCATTTGAAATAAATCACCCTGTTCTGGCTTAAAGCTTTACTGCCATTCATTCCCACCCTCATCTGCAACATCTGTATTCATCCCCTGTGTGTGTACAGCTTGTGCTGGCCGGGGGCCTGGGGGGGCACAGACTGGACCCGCGGCCACAGGTGGGGGGCTAACCCCTTCCTTGGCTTGCCGAAACTCCAGGATCGAATGCACTTCGCCCAGGTCTGAATCTGTCCGAAGAGGAGAACCCAGCCAAGCCTGGGAGATCTTTCTCTCTCCGTGAAGTCTGGCCTCCAGACCTTGCATGTTTCGATGTGCGCACATATCCTAGTTAGTCTCCCGGAAGCCGCTGACCCTCACACGTGTGAATAAATGTGTTCTTGGCATCGCTGCTCAGCACCGTCCCCCCTCCGCGGCAGGTGGCTGCCCGGGCTGAGCAGGGAGGAGGCTGAGTGCCGGAAAATGCAAAGCACAGAGTCCCATCAGTGTATCTCAACATTATTTGCCCCATTTTCTAACAGCTGAAGACGTACGTGGCATTGTGACGTCCTGCAACTGGGGTTTGCCTAATCTGGGAGGAAGTGGGAGAATGTTTCCTTAAGGGAGGAATGTTTGAGGTGCGTTTTGAAGGACCCCCAGGAGTAGCCTGGTTATGGGGGAAATGAAGAGTTTCCAGCAGAGGGAACAGCATCTGCCAAGCAGCAGAGGCTGCAGGAGCATGGTGTCCTCAAGCGAGGGAGGAAACTCCGCACCGCCGGAGAAGAGAGGAGACTGGAGGTGAAGGGCACCGCCGGCTTCCCCCCGGCGGAGGCCGCCCTCCAGGATCCCAGGGGGCACGGCGGCCTGCTCAGGTGGAAGTGGGGGGAAAGACGGAGGAGGCCAGAGCCTGTGCAAGCCCGGCCTGCCATCCTGGGGCTGAGCGCAGAGCATCACCCCATCCCCCACAACGGTAGACTCGCCGATCGTCCACGGACTGAAAACACCAGAACCGTGAGCCTGGCTCACTCGGGGTCTCGCAGGCCCTCTGCACCCCACACCGGACATGGCACCACCCCGGCTGGGGAACTAAGCTCTCGCAGACGGGCCCAGACGAAAACAAGCAGAATGAAGGTCATTGCCCACACGGGCTCTCTCCTTTGCTGTCCTTAATTCACGTCCCCAGCTTCCCCGTGTCTGTTATGCAGTCGAGAAAATGTCCTAAAACACAATGGGAAATGCTGGATCATCCTGGGAACAGAGCATCAGTAGAATTCCCAGTCCCACCCTTTCCCAGCCTTCTGCCTCGAGAAGGGCCCTCCAAGCAGGGGGGCTTGAGGAAGGGGAGGGAAGACGTGCCCGTGACCACCACCCCGGAGGTTTCGGGACCATGGCCTGCCTTCTCCATCAGCGGCCAAATGATAGTCAGGGAAGGACACGGGGCTCATTTTACCTCATTTATCCTTACCCTAGAACTATGAGAGAGACGGTTCATGGTGTGTGATTTTTTTTTTCCCCACACTTCGGCATTTCTGATGGTTGGGGAAGTTTAACCCAGTAAAAGCTTTCCCTAGACTGGCCCCGGCCCCCGCCGTGGGGCAGGTCCAAGGCCTCTCTGTAGGGCTGCTGGGCTGGACCTCAGCCTCCGGGAGCGGCTCAGAGGGGGTTCCCCACAGGGCCCCCCCTTCACAAATCCCACCTTGAGTCATGCACCAGGGTCTCGCTAGAGGAAAAGCCCGTCACAACTGGAGTTCAGGACTCTTTTCTGAAATTGAATCAAAGTGCACCAGCAGATAAGAAAATCACGATCGAAAATAAAGTGCCAAGTTAACAAAATAACAGCATACATTCTTCACGGATAAGGTTTTTTGTTTCAAATATCTGATGCCCAGAAAGTTGCTGACAATAGGTGACTTTTTAGCAAATCAGGACAGTCATCAATGAGACATTAGTTCTGGAGTGAAATTTTGCACAAGGTGCTCTTATGTTGTTGATGATATTTTAATCACCCATCCCGGGAACAAGGTGAACACAAAATCAAATTGTGTACTGAACCCTGAATACTATTAAACAAGCAGAATGGATTTCAAGGCTCAAAAAGCACACGAGAACGAAGAATGTGTTTCTAATGCCCACGAAACCCGCAGTGAAGAAGGTGGGTCTGAAGAATGATCATTTAAAGCAGAGGGAGATGTTCTTCTACTGAAACCCAAGACCCCCTCACCCCGCGTCCCCTTTGTGTTGTCAGGAACACCCGTTCCCTGGGGAAGAGACATTGTTTTCTTTCGGCTTTCTGACATCATATGATGCAACCTGATGCAAAGCGATAAGCATCTTGTCACAGGAGAAGCTTACAGAGGAGGGAGCAGTCCTGAAGCTGGTGTGGAAATTCTCTGGAGGGCCCGGGCAGTGGGAGCAGAGCGAGGCAGAGTCCTTGGGGGGAACGAGGGGGACACATGCCATTTCTGAAGGAAAATCAGGATCTAGTCATTAAAGACTGGAGGGGCGCCTGGGTGGCTCAGTCAGTGAAGCGTCTGCCTTTGGCTCAAGTCACGAGCTCAGGGTCCTGGGATCAAGCCCCGTGTTGGGCACCCTGCTCAGCAAGGGGGTCTGCTGCTCTGTCCCTCTGCTGCTCCCCTGCTCGCTCACTCGCTCACTCTCTCAAATAAAATAAAAATAAAAATAAAAATAAAAAGATTGGAAATGGTTGCAAGCCAGGAAAGATGACACACATCTTTGGGAGAAGGCAGTGCTCATCTCAGACCATGTGTGTGAGTGGTCCGTGGAGGGGCGGGGGGAGGGTTGGGGAGGCAGAGGGCTGCTGGGCACTGAGAAAGAGCCCCTGCTCAGACAGTACCAGGGGCCTTCAGTGGCCCTCTCCGGGCAGAGGGTCCTGGGAGTGGGGTGAGAAGCTTCCCAGGGAGCAAGGGCAGCCCGGTGAGTGGCCCCCAGAGCCCGGGTGGGAGAGGTCCCTGCTCTGTCTCCCACGCACATACGGCTCCCGGCACACGGCCAGTCCCACAGGCTGAGTCCCACTCAAGAACTAAACTCATGCGGGAATGAGAAGCACTTATTGAAATGGCCTGTTTTCTCTATGGGTAGCGGAATGAACTGAAGAAACAGCAAAATACAGGCAAGACAGATACTTTGTGAAGGTGGCTTTTAGTAACGACCTCACTGTCAAATTTCACAGGGGAATAATAAAAGCGAGCACATGCCAGGGACGCATGCCAGGTGCTAACAGAGGAGCATCAGGGGCACCGAGGCCCCCGTGTCACAGGGGACGATGCTAGCGAAGGCCTGGGGGTTAGGCCGCAGGTGGGGATCAGAGCTCGTATGGCTTAGGGCGGGGGGACACCCGCCTCCAGGGCACTGGGGCCAGTCGTGGCTCTCCGCGGTTCTGTGCAGCCCGGGGAGGCCATCACAGCTACTAGAACCCCTCTCTTTCTTGGGGGTCATCTTTGCCTTTCACTTCACCTTCTTCAGTGATGCATATTCCAGATGGACCCAAGCTTTAGGTCATGTGGCTAACGGATTAGCTCCAATTAAGGTGCTGTGGCTTCTTCGCTGCTCTCCATACAGCACAACAGAGATGAGTGTTCAACCTGATTTCCTCATCGCCAAGTGTGAAAAAAAGCCCTACCCTGGGAAGCCTCCTAGCTCGCTGCTTATGTCAAAGCCCCAACAAAACAGGATCCTTGAAAATGCTTCAAATAACTTTCAGGGGCTCTGAACCCAAGGATTGCCATCATGTGGGAATTTTTTAAGATTTTATTTTAGTTGATGCAGAGTTAGTAAAAAAAATAATAATAATTTTTAAAAATTTGGAGCAATTTTTCTCCAATAAGATTGTGAAAACATCATGAAACAAATTTTATGTACTTACTAAGGAGTTCCCAGATACTGAAACATCTGTAATTGTGGGTAATTTGCAAGTATCTTGGGGTACTTGTATCATGATTTATAAAATCTTTAGCAATGGATTAAGAAATTTTTTGAAAATCAGTATCTCTTGAGAAAAACCTGAAAGCTGTAACTTTCATATTGAAAACGGACTCCCATTCATTGACAGTCTCCTGGGTGAGTCACAGCCTGGGCGCCCGAGGAAAGACCACACTGTGGTCTCTTCCGCACACACCCAGGGAGAAACAACATGATGAGGCTGGACCAAGGCATCTGTTTATCTCCACCAGTCACTCACTGAACACAGACCCTGGGCCAGACATCATGACTGCTCCACGTTTGGGATCTGAAGATGAAAGGGGAAAACTTCCTGTCCACAAACTACTTCCTGTCCATGAACTACTTCCTATCCACAAACTACTTGTCTACAAACTACTTCCTGTCCACGAACTACTTCTTGTCCACAAACTACTTCCTGTCCACAAACTACTTGTCCACAAACTACTTCTTGTCCACGAACTACTTCCTGTCCACAAACTACTTGTCCACAAACTACTTCTTGTCCATGAACTACTTCCTGTCCACAAACTACTTGTCCACGAACTACTTCTTGTCCACAAACTACTTCCTGTCCACAAACTACTTGTCCACAAACTACTTCTTGTCCACGAACTACTTTCTGTCCACAAACTACTTCCTGTCTACAAACTACCTGTCCACAAACTACTTCTTGTCCACAAACTACTTCTTGTATACAAACTAATTCCTGTCCACGAACTACTTCCTGTCCACGAACTATTTCTTGTCCACGAACTACTTCCTGTCCACAAACTACCTGTGCACAAACTACTTCCTGTCCACAAACTACCTGTCCACAAACTACTTCTTGTCCATGAATTACTTTTTGTCCACGAACTACTTCCTGTCTACAAACTACCTGTCCACAAACTACTTCCTGTCCACAAACTACCTGTCCACAAACTACTTCCTGTTCACGAACTACTTCCTGTCTACGAGCTACTTCCTATCCACAAACTACTTGTCCACAAACTAATTCCTGTCCACAAACTACTTCCTGTTCATGAACTACTTCCTGTCCACAAACTACCTGTCCACAAACTACTTTCT
This sequence comes from Procyon lotor, assembly GCA_028646535.1. NCBI lineage: Eukaryota > Metazoa > Chordata > Mammalia > Carnivora > Procyonidae > Procyon > Procyon lotor. Next base: position 165,214,019 of record CM053605.1, read on the forward strand.
GTCCATGAACTACTTCCTGTCCATAAACTACGTGTCCACAAACTACTTCCTGTCCATGAACTACTTCCTGTCCACAAACTACTTCTTATACACAAACTGATTCCTGTCCATGAACTACTTCCTGTCCACAAACTGCTTCCTGGAGGGAAGGGGAGGTGAGAGGGGGGCAGATGGCAGGTCGGGGGCTTTCTGGGAGAGTGACATCAGAAGACCTGGTTCTGTAGTAAGGGAGGAGGGAGAGTGCGATGGCTGGGAACACAGGGGAAGGAAGGCCTGCACCAGGAGGACCCCAGAGAAGGTCAGGAAGAGCTTGTTGGCTCTGAGGGAAAAGGTGGGAATTGGATGCTTGGAGGGAAGCAGAGGGGACACCTTGGCGACCCAATGGCCGGTGACACTGATAATAGGAATCATTGTAACAAGAAAGAATGATTTTAGGAGGGAAGAAGAGGAAGTGGAAGTTAGGCAGATTTGGGTCAGACTGTGGTGATTCTCAAATATGAGACTCAATCATGTATCCTCTACATAATAAGGAATAGTGAATGCTTTGGGGAAAAATATTAACAAAATAAATCATTCGAAGCACACTAGGAGGGGCGCCTGGGTGGCTCAGTCGGTTGGGTGGTGGACTCTTGATTTGGCTCAGGTCATGAACTCAGAGTTGTGAGATCGAGCCCCACCTTGGGCTCCACGCTCAGTGGAGAGTCTGCCACAGGATTCTCTCTTTCTTTCCCCTTGCACCCCCCCCAAATAAACAAATAAATAAATACAAAAATACCACGAGAGTTGGAAGTGTCCCTAGAGAATATACAACCCAGACTCCAGCCCCTCTGGTGGGAGCCCTTTCCTGTCTAGAATGGTGATTTATGTACCCCTGTGTTCCCCACGGGGTCTGGTGGAAAGTAATTGCTCAATATTGGTTTGATTTAAAAATGAAAGGAGCAGGAAAGTGTGGCCCAAAGGGTAACTAAGTTAGTGGCTCGCCTAAAGTCCCCCTGCAGTGACCAGACCCGGGCTTCTCGACATCCATGACCAGAACCCATTCTGGCTTCGTTCATTGTTAACCCTAAACCAACTGTTGTAGCCACAAAGGTAGCTGTCTAGATAAATGAACTTCCAGAAACTTGACTGTAGTTTTCTCTTGACACATGGATATCTTGCAGTAGACTAAGTCATTAAAGTTTAAGATTAAAATATAGACCTACAACTTGCTGAAGCCATTCTTTCACTAGGATCTACAAACTATATTACCTATTTAAATAAAAAAGAGAGAATAAAGCTCTAACCCTAAAATTACCCCTCCCCCAATACACACTAATTACTCTCCACAACTATTAATTCTTTAGTTCTCTGCTCTTCCAGGCCCTTTGTCTGCTCTAGCCCTGGGCAGAGGGATACTCCGGAAGCAAGCCCCGGCGTGATGTATAATATCGGAAAGTAGGTGATGAGTACTTCTTGTCTTGAAGTACTTCTTGAAGTAAAAGATTGTGAAAACATATTTTCACAGCAAGGTACTCCCTGTACCATGCTCCCTACTTTCCTAAATTCTTTCAATATTTCTCATTAAAAAATGTTTTTTTAAACAAGAGTGAAAAAATAATCTCCCTTAAAAAAATCAATGTGTCATTCAAGATCGGCTTACTGGGTAACGTTCAGAAGACGACAGTGAAAAGTGGAGTCTGGGTAAATGGGGCATCATTAGAATTGTCCCTAGCAGGTGGCTGCAGGTGTCCAGGAGCATAAGGACGAGGGAGCTGATCGCCCTACCTAGAAGTGGGAAACACTTGCAATACCTTCCACCCTATTGCACAACCGTCTGCGAAACAGGCAGCTGTCTTACTTCAGGAAGAAAGCCAATTTTTTTCACCCCAAAATGAAAAACAATATTGTGATTCAGAACAGATTAAAAGAATTTCCAGGGATGATCTGAAAACTAAATTAGTAGGAAGCGCACGCTAAATTTTACAAATCACTGGTACTGATTTTATTTTTGCTCCTGCACCCAAGTAGAGGCTTAACACGGCACGGGTCACGGCCAATATTTAGCCGGAGTGCGCCGTGAACGCCTTCCATCCAGGGACTTCCGTGAGGCTGACGCTCTCTGTCTGAACGTCTATGGTACATACGCACATGTGAGTATTGACTACACGAGGCAAAACCACACCAGGAGGCTAGAGTCGTGGGCTGGTCCAAATCCAGAGTAGACGGTTGTCACTCTGAAGGCTTATGGAAACCTACAGATGAGCCCAGCTCCCTAAATCATAAGCACAGTTGTGCGTCTTGGTTTGATCATTTGCTATTTCTGATAGACGGTATCTACTGTGTTATCTGTACATTTCTAGTTGTGTATCCAATCGCTCCCGTCCGCTGGCCACAAAAAGAACTCTAGGAATGGTGGCCCTTACACATAGAGATCAATTATTACAACTCTCATTCTGAGAGAATAAGCGGGGAGTATTTGTACCTGCCACATACATGTTAACATAGTTAAAAGTCGTAACACACTGTGGATGCGGACATGGGCAGAAGGTCACCGGTAAGCCCCCACGCGTGGGCAGAAGGTCACCGGTAAGCCCCCCACGCGTGGGCAGAAGGTCACTGGTAAGCCCCCCACACGTGAGGAGGTGTGCATAAATAGCTGGGGAAGCAGGGGACTGGGTTTGCGATTGTGTTTCAGAGTCTGAGCACAGAATACATCACTGTGTTTATGAAAGTGTGAGTGGTGGCGGGTCCAGGGTCCTGGAGATGCGAATTAGTTCATTCACACACTGGTAAGATGTCATCTAGAATTCAGTAGGTTTACTGTTTCTGTTGTGGATGAGATCAGCCCCGCTCCGCTACAATCTGGAGCTAAGACACAGGCGAGGAAAGGAGATTTTAGACTGATGATTGTAATGTGATTCTTGGAAGGGCGGAAACACCACTTGGACTCATGGGCTCTCTAACTCGGAGGGAATCAGGTGCAGTGGGTTCTTGCTAAACCGGGAGCTAAGCCGCCTGAACTCTACCTGAGAATGAGTTAAATAATAACCAGGGTTCTCTCTTCTCTCGCTCTTTTCATTGAAGTATTTTCTATCTTGGAGGCCTCTATTGAAATGCAATACCCCTGAGAGTGGTCACACCTTAAGTTATCAGCTAACCCTGGAGAGGGAGCTGTAGGCAGCCCAGGAGAGAAAGAACCTTGAGAGAACTGCCTGGGGGCGGAGCGAGGGCTACCTGGGGAGGAAGGTTAACCAGTCAACGCACTGAGCAACAGACTCATTCACCTACTCCGAGCGTTTGGGTCTAAGGTTGAGACTCCCCAAACCAGGATGCCATCACTCCATCAAGAAGACGGATGATAGCTAGTGGGCTGCTCGACCACTTCAATACCATCCCCCGTCCTATCTGGGAAGCAATTCAGATAAACTTGGCAGGTGGGAGGCAGGACCAAAAGAACCCTAATACAGTTGAAAATTATTGACTTTTTACTTCAAACACTTTTAGACCATCCCTGAGGAGTGTTCAGGCCATGAGGTCAGCCTTCAGCAAAACCGAAAGTACATTTTAAGGTAAGGGACATGGGTGAGAGAAGACCACGTCCCGATGACCGTCCCCACTGAACACTCATCAGACTTCTGGTCGCGGCTATGACCCCTACACAACCGTTGCTGAAGGAAAAACAAGCTTGTCTTCCATTTCAGGAATCTTTCCTTTTCTCTTTTATTATGTAGTTACAAAGTTGGTGTTGCTCACGATGTGGACTTTTTAAGATCTACACTCTTAGCAACTTTCTGATACGCAGGGCAGCATCACAACGGCAGGCACCTTGCCCGGCGACACACCCCCACGCGTCAGGATGCTCTTGTAACTACTTACTACTTACTTACTCCGGAGATAGCATTTGCTCCTTACCTTCAGATATCCACATCTATTGGTCAGTTTAGGGCAGAAGCCTGTCACAATGCTTTCTTGGCCCAAAACTACGCAGAAAAAATAATTTGTCCTGGGTTTTGTTTGTTTGTTTACATTTTCCTTATACACGTCCCAGAGCAAGGGAGCTGAACAAACTTTTCAAAATTTAATTGACGTCTTTGGGTCTCTAACGATATGGGTGGATCCTAACGGCCTCAAGGATTTCAAAAGTAGCTCAGTTATGGGCACTGGAAATACGTATTTTGCTAATATTACCACTTTGTCTGCGATAATGGGCGCACTTAAACCCAAAGAGAGGATAGCAAAGTAAACTCCCCACTCCATTTTCCCCAGATTTGTGTCTTCTGTTGCCAGGAAGCTTTCATATCACTAATAACGGGGAGCAGAACAGAGGAGGGTTTTGTTTCGTTTTCCTTATTTTCAACTTGAGGCAACCATCTTCACGAGCAAGGGAAAGTTCAAAACTATTAGTACTCGTCAAAGAATATTGGAATTATTTGTAAATAATCCTGAAGAGAAACTGTGTCTGTTTTTTAAAGCTTTAATTGGACAGACGTGGTCAAGCTCCTGCTGTATGGGGGGTACCGGGAACAAGATGGCAGTGGGCACACACCTTATTGCCTTTCAAGATGGCACCATGCAGCAGTTCGCTAATGGGTCTCACTATGAAATAACTAGCAACACTGGAATTCTGTTGGAAAACACGGAACTAACGATCAGGAGGTGTGATTTAGAATCTCAGTGTTGCCATTTCATGGTTGTGGGGCCTCAGACAAATCACGGCCCCTCTCATAGGTTTGTCTCCCATAAAAGGTGACATTTGGCCCCAGGGAAATGATTCCTTTTTGACCCAGAATTGTCTCGTTCCACAGGAGGAGTCCCATCCATTGAGGAGGAAAGCCGGCATTTAGGGCCACAATGCTTCTCACTTGTCAGAGGGGAAATGTCCATGACAAAGACCCCCTTAGCCCCGGGCGTGTGGAACCCACCACACTCCACAGACTCCTGCCGTCCACTGGTCCTCGCTTTGCTTGAAGACCTCACTGTAGAACTTTACTGCTCCAAAAGAAGAATTCTTTAAAGGGATAAACCAATTGGTGGAACCAGCCCTTTTGGGGGGAAGAAGGGAGGGGTTTCAACTAATCATTATGTAAAAAATTTAAAATATTAAGTCAGGCAAGGGAAAGAAATATGTTTTGAGGACGAACATGTCTGGTCTCACCATTTTACCCTGCTGGTACCAGGATTCCACAAAATCAACAGGAATGATAATTCTATTGATCTGATTTGATTAAAGCCACCAAAAATAAGAGGTCATCTCTTGCTATAAGATTTTGGGCCTGAGGGCGCCTGGGTGGCTCAGTCATTTAAGCATCCAACTCATAATCTCAGGGCTGTGAGATCAAGCCCCATGTCGGGCTCCACGCTGGACATAGGGCCTGCTTGCGGTTCCCTGTTTCCCCCTCCCTCTGCCCCTTCCCTCCTCTAAAAAAACAGATTTGGGGCCTCCAACAGGTTTAGGGGAAGTTCTATTCATTAACCAAATAAACATTATAAATCAACTCTGATGGCCCTGAATCTCTATCAAAATCCTTATATGTAAGATCAGAACTCTTACAGAAAGCAATAAACGTTGGACAGTATGAAAAGGTAAGCCAGAGAGACCCATTTACGAAGGACGCAGTTCAACCTCGAATGGATGCCCTTGAAAGGTATATTGCTAACCCGTGCTGATCAAGATACAGGATATGCAGGGGCACCTGGGTGGCTCAGTAGGTTAAGCCTCTGCCTTCGGCTCAGGTCATGATCTCAGGGTCCTGGGATTGAGTCCCACATCGGGCTCTCTGCTCTGCAGGGAGCCTGCTTCCCCCTTCCTCTCTGCTTGATCTCTCTCCTTTCTGTCAAATAAATAAAATATTTAAAGAGAAAAAAAAAAAAAGATACAGGATATGCAATCTTTAATGTCTGATGTTCCAGCCTCACTCTCCTTCGGCCCCCAAGTCAATTTCTAGGCAGTCCTGCCAAGAGAAAAAGGTCTTTTTCAGCTGCCTCCATGAGGGCCGGAGGCAGAAGGGAACCCAAACCCCTCCCCACCTCCCCACGAACCCTCCAGGATCTGCCCAGGGGACAGGATGGTGGGCCGTCCCCTGAGTCGGACGTTACAAACAGTGACCTATTCACCAACAGCCTCTACGACCGTGGGACCGTGGGCCGGGCTAGCTTTTGTTCCAGACCAAAACCCTCTGTTGCCAGAAATAACAGCCGCCGTCCTCGCCCTGCGGTTCCAAGGTAAGGGCTTGCTAATGAGATTACCTTCTTCACTCTAGCAGATTCTTCTGCTCTGTGGAGCCCGGGAACATGAGAACCCTACTTAATTTAATGTCCCCTGAACACTAGTGATTTGAAAAAAATCATTGTTGTTTTGATGACACTGTTGACATTTGAGACAGAGGAGCGGTTCACGGTGGGGACACCCGGGGATCCAGCAAACTGGAGAGACTCTGTGAAGCCGGACAGAGGAGAAGGACCCGCCATGCTGGTCACAGGCGACGTTCTCCAGCGCCAAGTGTGGGCTTGAACTGACCTCCTGCCCACGAGCCATGAGGTCTTGGTCGAGTTTCCGGACCCCTAAGTCTCAGAGGCACTGGGGCATTAGAAGGCTGGGGGGCTTGGAGAGACGCTGCGTTCGAAGCCCTTTCCCCCTCACCTGGCACGTGGGGGAGGTGCCGTCTGCGGCAGGGACGTGTTTGCCCATCCATGCACGTCCGCACACACATGTCACGGTTTAGGGTTACCGCTGTCTTTACTGCCCCGCTAGGGCTGTTGTGACAAAGTCCCACAGACGGCGGCTTACACACCAGAAATATGTCCACTCACACTTCCGGGTGCTTGGAGTCCAAAACCAAAGTGCCGTCGGGTTGTTCTCCCGAAGGCTGAGAGTCAGCGTGTGCGTGTGCGCCCTGCCTGTCTCCTGGCGTGTAGACGGCGGTCTTCTCTCGCCCTCTCACGACGTAGGTCCTCTGCGCGTGCCTCTGTGTCCAAATGTCCCCTTTTGATAAGGACACTGTCGTGTTGGATCAGAGCCCATCCGAAACCTCATTCCACCTTGACTTCCTCCGTTAAGACCTGAACTCCAAGTACGGTCACATTCCAAGGTTAGGACTTCAACCTATCGATTCGGAAAGAACACAGTTCAACCCCTAACACTGTAGCTGTAAATAATAATAGGGATTGTTACTATTACTCTAATTACCGCGATTATTCTTGGGGCAGAGGTCAGTCATTGCAAGGAAGTGCCTGATGGCTTTGAAGGGAAACGGTGACTTGCAGGGGTGACGGCACATGTGTGAGTGACCAGGTGACCGGTGGGCAAGTTATGAGTGTCGCTAAGGGCTCACGTCCAGCAGGGCTGGGCCAACAGAGCTCCCAGCATCTGGGGGGATAAGTCACAGACGTGAGCAAGGAAACCTGTCAGGAGCCCCAGGCCATAGGAACGAGAGGACAAAGCAAGGACATCTGTCACAGAGGAATTAAGACCAGAAAGAAAGTTGCAGATGCTGACTTGGGTTCCCTTCCGACCTCCCCCACGTGCCAGTTTAACCTCTCGGAAGCTCAAGGTCGGCCAAGGCTGACCAAGGTGGAAGGACCCGGCGGGTAGTGCCCAGAAAGCAGCCTGCTGGGAGCCCGCACGTCACACGCACACAGAACGTTAGGGGCCTTTCCTTCCTGCCGGTAGGAAGGACCCTTCCAGACCCTTCGGGATGGTCTCCGACCAGTTCACCGTGAGTCCTGGAGAAAGCGCCTGGGGTCCTTGGCACTGAGGAGGAGGATGCCCCCTCTGCGCGGGCAGGAACAAAGCTTGCCGGCTCCTCAGAACGTCCTGCGGCAGCTGCCCCAGGAGGTGAGGCAGCGGCAACCATCCGTCCTGCCTTCGGGTCCCCCTGACGCCACGCAGATAGCATGGGGAACAGAAGTTTCACGGGGGTGGAAGGTGCTCATGGACATCTGGCCAGACTTAGACCCTTGTTTTTGTCCTGTTCTCTTTGATTTTAACACAAGAGAAAGCTCTATTTTCAAGGCCAGACTCCTTCTCCTAAGAACGTTAACTATTATTTCGTATATGCCTGTATTAGCCAACTGTGATTGAATTACAACCCAAAAGTGAGAAATAAGAATGTCCTCTTAGAAAATCAATGGGACACACACACAAAATCTGTAATTCAACAAAGTCAACTCAATGTGCCCACTGGAAATGTGATTGTACGTAGCCAATAGCGACTTCCTATAAAATCTGCTTTTTTATAATTTTTGGAGGAATACCTGGAAATTCTTCCGGGCCATAGTAAACTCAGGTCAACAGATCACTTATACAGGGACTCTGATTGATGGAAGAGACTCTATTTGGCAAAATAGCTTCGGTTGTTCCCGGAACTTGATTCACAATTGAGGTTACGGGCCGGGCAGACAGATGAAACACCTCAAAAACTAATTCTTGAAGACGCCGAATGGAATTCAAGACCACCGTGAAACTGAACCCCAGTCACACTTGCCTCAAGGATCATTATTTTTTAATCAACAACCTAAATATTTCAAGTGCCCTTTTGTGAGACAAATGTTTTCTGGGAATGAAAAAACCATGTATTTTGCAAAGAAATAAAGAATATATCCCAAAGGACTTATTGAAAGTTCGGGGTGGGGGGGAGAAGTATGACCGATGAGTCACTGACGTAGTCATCAGTGAAAGTCCTCGCGCACCCACCAAAACTCCGGGGACTGTCCAGCCAAGACACGACACGGGGCGGGGAGGGGTTCCGTGACACAGCCCCTCTTCTAGAGCGGAAGCAGTGAGTGCATTCTTCACCGTGGTTGTTTACCATGATAGAAGGTTCTCGAACGAGAGAAAACTGGTTCGTGGTGACCTCTTACCAATTTCAGAGAAGAAGTTAAGTTTCACTTAATGATTCTCAGACTGTAAGCAAGGAGTTACCCAAGTCAAGTTAGCCTCACTTATCCTACAAAATAAACTAAATTAAGCTTTGCCTGTAGGACTAACCTGCTTTTCTCTGCTCACCGAATTTTCACGTCTCTTCTCTATTTGTGTTTGATTTCAAGAGACTGAAATGCATGTGCGTGTCCATATGCACACACACTTATATATATGATAACACTTATACGTAACAGTATATAAATACCCCTGTAATATCACATATGTCTAGATATACTTTTTGTCACATATATATACACTAAGTATACATATAATATATACACTAATGAGTATCTATAGCAAATCTATTTCTTGATACTGTGATACCCTCTGCACCTAGCCACTGTCTAATGGGGATATATTGTCCTGAGTAACCACCAGGGCTCTAAGACTATGCTTATATTTACATTAGAGTTTAGCTTTACACTTAGAATTTGTAGGTGGTCGCTCATGCACAAGTGGAATTGAGTATATCACAGTTCTCAATAGAACTCCATAAAAAAAACAGTAGAAGAGAGAGACCACTGCTTTTGAACAAGGAGAAAATTAGCACTTTGCATGATATCTCTAAAAATGTTGTTGGAATCCATCGCAAGAATTTGCCTCGAGAGTGAACGGGTGAATTGGCAATACCTGTGTTAACAAAGGGTCATAAAGGGTCATTGACTCCTCGGCCGTACTCTGTTTAGGGACGTTTGATAAGGAACAGTCACAGGATTCAGAAGGGTTCCTTGACCTTATCAGGAACCCCCCCAGTTCCCACGTGTCCACCATGTTTAACGGATCCTGTTCTGGAAAACTCAGAACCTGGTAGGACCCAGAAGGGCTCCGACCAGGGTCAGACTCACATCACGGCGCTTCCGATCCTCAGAGATCAGCCCCCGCGTCTGAAACACACAGGTTCCCAAAACAGGGTTCACATTCTCTGAAAACTGGCAGCAGGTACGATTCCAACAGCCTATTCACCTTTGGCTAATTGGCTAAAGGATCAAATTTTACTACCTGTGGGAGACAGTCTAGGATCTCGTTCCAAATACCTGAATAAACCTGTAAAGCCTGAGTGCAGTCACCTGGACACATTTCCAGAACCATCTGCTCAGCGTGCATGATCGGCTCAGCAGGGCGCTGGGGGCTATGGAGGACAGAGACCGCCGTAAAGTCCCCTGCTCCCTTCAGGGCAGAGGGAGTGACGGAGACAACACACAAAAGAGAACTCATCGAAGTTGTTTTGGTTTTTTTATTTCATTTTTCAGATAGGAACCCTGGATGGACACAGCCTTTGTCTCTCAAGCTACCGGTTAACGAGAAAGAGCCAAACCAAGGGACATCGTGTGGCACCAACTTGGCGCCTTCGTGCCTCTCCGAGATACAGAGTCCCAAGTTGGGACGGCTGGGGGAGCCACCCAAAGACGAGGGGTCTCAGCAGGGCTTTGAAGAAGTAAGGTCCTTGTAGGCAAGTGAGAAGGGCTGACTTCGGAGTCCCCCAAACCTACAAATCCATCCTCCCCATTTTCTCAATAGTGGTTATCAGTGCCATTGACTCTTAAAAGTCTGCGTGAATAAAAAACATGAAAAGCAATTCAGTGATGAGAGATAATTATTTCGGTGGAAGAGATTTTTGTTCTCATAATCTCCTCTTTGTGCAGAGCTCGCTCTTGGCTCCGTCTGCCACCCGTAGCCTTTGCTCTATTTACTTTAAAAGAATAAGCCACTGTTTGATTGGGCTTCTCCTCTTCAGTAAACCCTGGTCTCTCGATTCTCTGTTCCAGGAAGGAAAAATAGGAGAACACGCCTCTTTAAATATCGGAGCAATAGCTGCTTACATACGGATACACACAGCCCCACATTTCAGAGAGGTGTGACTGCGGAGCATAGCTAGGACTTTCCCCGCCGGCAGCCTCGAATTGGCAGGTGTTCCTCAATTGGCCCAATCACTTTTCATTTGGCTGTCAATTCGTTTGGTTTTTCTGGTCCCGTTGAGCCAGCGCGCATGTTTATTTCAAAAGGTCATTCACCTATTCCATGGTTCAAAGGGACCGTTTTTTCACTGAAAGCATCACTGTAATTGTACATGAAGACGCGGCGAAGGAAGGCGAGTCGGAATAGTGGGTACGACTGGTAGGAAAACCTGGGAGAATCCAGCATAAAATAGAAAAAAAAAAAGAAAGAAAGAAAGAAAACAAAAGCATCATTAAAAGCGATGACATTTTAAAATTGATTTAATTTTATTGCATTAAACAAATAAACAAATGGAGAAAACCCCCCAAAAACCTCAAAGCAAAAGCAAAACATCTAGCCCCCCAGCAAACGACATCCTTCCGAGGTAACTAGCCACGATCACTGCAGCTGTAAATACTTCTCTCCTTTGTGTTCCTCATCATCTGCAATGACAGCATCTTCCAGGTCCCTGCTTGATTTAACTAATCAGGAGCAACCGCGAAGTCGGGACTTAAAGAAATTTCATTTTACTCGTGGATCATAGTGGAGTCTCGATTTGCACTTTGGGGGTCACTGGCGCTGATGAACCCAAAACCAGAATGGCCCCAGCGTCCGTGTTCAATCCCGAAAAAGCCAATCTTGTAGCCAGGACGAGGAAAAATTCCAAAACACAGCAGGATTCCTCAATACGATTCCATCTGATGGAAACACTCCTTGGCCAACGACGTAGCTCTGTGCAGAGGAAGCATTTGAATGAACTCCACCCCTTATTGTCATGTGACTTTCAGATCTGCGTCCTTTCTCGGTCTGACTCACCTCAAATGTGGAAGGGGGCAGGCGTGTGACCTACAGCAGGGCTCCGGTGACCGCCGGCTGGAGAACGGCACTCGGGGGATGCCAACCAGCCCCTTCCCCAAGAGAAACCGCCGCCTTGCTCCACGGGGTGCAGGCACTGACAAGGTGTGTGTTTAGACCCTTCTGAGGGCGCCAGGGCTGGGAGCAGAAGTCAGGTGTCTTGATCCCCGTATCTTTCCCACTAACTTTCCCACGGCGAGGCTCACCGTGAAGACGTGCAATGGAGACCCCCGCTCTCCTCTCCAGCTCTAGAGGCAGAGTCGGCGGTATGCACCCCAGTGTGGCGGGGGGCTCCCAGCCAGCCCCCCCCCCCCGTTGTTTACACACTCAGATAAACGTGGGTCGTGTCCACAAATACGGCCCCACTCCCGGGGCACGTACCAGATGGAACCTCACATACAAACAGGAACAAACTGCACTGATTTGCTGAACCCCAAACAGAGCCCAATTCAGAGCTTTTATTTTTGAAACCATGAACAGAACCACAGTTTCAGAAACACCAGGAAAATAGTCTCAACGAGACCCGACTGCAGGAGAGAGGTCTGCAGGCTCTTTTCAGGGTGAGAACGCTGTGTCTTATTCTGCTGGCTAAAATTGCTGAATCTGTTATTCACACGATAACCTAAATAATGGGAAAGACTCCCACATGGAGCTATGTTCCCTTTTCCTGATTCCTGCGTCGAGCCGAGATACAATCAGCGTTCCCAATTTAGGTATTTCTATGGCATCTAGTCCGGTGACATATTAAATCTATGTCTCTATGAGAGAAGTACATTGATTTTTTTTTTACAGCAGGATTTTTTTTTTCAGCTCCAAGAACAGCTGAGGGCTGCAAAACAGCAGACGGCCCCATGGAAGAATCCGTTGGGTTGATAAGATCGTTTAAAAGAAAAATCACCTTATCGCATAACCTGAGTAACTGTCAAACTAGGTCACGAGCAATGATCGACTGGACCGCCCAAAATATTTAATGTGTTGAGTAAGGCCTGGAAGTAGAGCAGATGATCAGTAGCACACGGTCAGCCCGGACTTGGGCTGCACGTCTCCTCCATACCTTTGTTTGTTTGTTTGCTTGTTTTTGTTTTGGGTTTTTTTTTTTTTTAAGATTTTATTTATTTTAGAGGTAGAGAAAGAGAGAGCAGGCGCAGAGGGAGAGAGCCGAACAGACCCCCAGCTGAGCGCGGAGCCCAACGGCGGGCTCGATCCCACGACCCTGAGATCATGACCTGAGCCGAAATCAAGAGATGCCCAACCGACTGAGCCCCGCAGGAGCCCGTCCCTTTGCCTAGAGCCTGGCCCATGACCACAGCAAGCAGCCAGGGAAGCCTGCCCACCCTCCCGGTCAGCGGGGGCTTTATGACGAGACCGTGTCTGACCCGACGAGGACGACTGAGTCAAACGTAACCCTCATAAGTGCGGGACACCCCGGGATATGGTGCAAGCATCCAGCCAACCTCTGAGCCCGAACACGCTGAAGTCGTTTTGCCTACCCTCAAAGAAGTGAAGTCAGGGGTTTATCAGAGAAAGGAGAGTCTTCTCAGGAAAGAGAGATCATTTTCCTGATCTGCGAACACAGCCTTCCAGAAGGGAACCTCTCTTTGCGGTGACGGGTGGCCTCCGCCTCGATCGGCAAACCCACAGATTAATGAAGATAGTAAAATACAGCCCATCCTCCTGCCTCCAGGTGTAATATTTTATTCATAAAAGAGCTGCGTGAGCTTTGATTTATATGGACTTTCATTATTAGGCAAAATTCAATCATAAGGTTTCCACTCCTCCCTCCAGGCTTCCTTGAATCCAACACCCTGTCGAAAGGCGATGGGCTTTCTCCCCTGGTCAGGGATAGTTCCAGAAAACAGCAGCGTGCAAGGCGTGCCCCGTGCCCACCCCCACAGGTGACAGTGGGGGTCATCATTCATGGGGGGGCTGCCTCCATTGGGGGTTCAGAGATCAGAACTTGGCGCTTTACTTCCTCCTTACAGTGCAAATGTTTTCCAATTACTCCCAGAACTTCTCAGAGAAGCAAACCTGGCCCCAGATGGAAATTCGGTTGCCCCTTTATCCACCCTTTTATTCTCCCGTGTTTAATTCATTCAGGGTCGGAGACCTCATTCATTCCCTCACTTGGTTTAGAGCGAACGTGGAGCGACGGCAGAATTTCAGGAAAGGCATAAAGTCACGTAGTCCCCCCCACCACCACCACCGCCCAGCCCAAACTATGATTCTTTGTAACTTTTCTGAAGCAGGAGCACATAGACACGTCTGCCAAGAGACAGAGGGGAGTGCCGGGTGTCCGGAGCGATGGGGGCAACACGGCAGGGTTCTCGGGATCTGAAGACCGGTATTCAATCGTCAGGCTCCCCCTGAGTTATGTGATTGCCAAGGGCATCTGGCAGGACCGCCCCCCCCCCCCCACGTCAGCGCAACTCCGGGCTGATTAGAGCAGAGGGGGGCCGAGGCAGGGACCCCACCACCCCACCGAGCCGCCCGCCGTCCCCTCCCAAGGAAAACAGAGGGGTCGACCGTGCCTTATGCAACTTCTGAAATTAATTTGGAGCTCAACATGGGAGGTGGACCAACACGGGGATTACCTGAGGTCGCCTTTGTGCGAACAAAGGCATCTCTTGAGCATGGTGAATCGGGGCGATGGCCCCGGGCCCAGAGCGGGGATCTGAGAAAATCACCCGTGGCAACAGTTGAGCGGTGACTGCCAGAAAGCTCAGGGAACATTGGAGGGAGAGGGAGTTTGTACGTCATCCAATTTAGAGCAACAACATCAACATCAACAACTCCGCGTTCCGAGGGCCGCACGAGAGACCTGCCCCGGGGCCGGAGCGGGCTGGAGCGGGAGGCCAGCATTTGCCACCCCTGCCCGGCGCCCCCCGAGCCACTGCCTGGCTCTCCAGCCCCACCGCCCTGCCTGGTCAGGAGGGCCCCAAGGAGGAGGCAGCTTTCCCACCAAGTCTGGGCTTCCTCGTCTGAAATTGAGCGTCCACCCCGTAGGCTTTGCAAGGATTCAATGTCAGCACATAGTGGATGCTCAGTAAATACCACTCCCCATGATCCTCCTCCAGGCTGCTGTCTGTGTGAGAGGGGGTCCACCGCTGAGGAGCAAGGGCACGGAGAAAGGCAACTCAGCCCTCCATCCAAACAATGGGGGGCCCTAATGACCTGAGTGTAAGCCCCACGCGGGAGCTCTGTGGGTTGTCGCTCCTCGGAGAGGCCTGCCTTATCTCACCTCACAGCACCCTTGGACACCCAGGGACATCCGGAGGCAGGGAGAGGCTTCGGCAGGGTGGACACCCCAAAATGCACCCTAGCAGCCCCTCTGTGCCCCTAGCATCTCTGGCAAAATGGACACAGACACCGGATGGCCACTAACGGGATGAGCGTTTCTCACGCACAGGCTTCCTTTTCCAGTGGAGGGGGGCTGCGCCTCACATGCCGGCCAGAGAGGGTCCGGTCCCTGCTCGGGGAGCAAGAGATGGGCAAGGGACACAGCGTGGGCGGGCGGCAGAGAGAGGCGGCCGATTCCCGGGAGTATCGTGGGCCACGGGTCCATCAGGGCGAGCCCCTCGGGCCAGCAGTCCCCCAGCAGGGTCCTGGGAGCAGGAGGGCGGCCGTGCTTGGGACAAGGCTGGAAGGGCAAATTCCGGGCCTCGGAAGACTCACTGAATTAGAAACCCTGGGCGGGACTCAGCACGAGGTCTTCCCGTGCCCACCAGGGGAGGCCAGTGTGGGCCCCCTGGGGGGGGTGCTGCTCTGGATCCATCTAGGGAGTTGCATCTCCTGGGCCCATGAATTCCTAATTTTTTTTTTCTTTTCGCCTAGACGTTGATTAAAATATGAAAAACAAAACCAAGATAGTTTTGGGTTATTATCATGAAAAACAAATGAACATAGTCTTTGTGTAAATTGTACGAGAACGTAATGATTTTATAATGATAAGCTTTTCCGTACAAGGGTCCCTTTGAGGTTACGTCTAGTTTTGTTTTGTTGGTTTGTCGGGGAGGCAAGGCATCGCCTGCAAGCTTGCAGGAACGATGGCGACTGAGGCCTCCCAGACGTGGTCTCTGACAGTGGGGGTGGCGCAGGGCTGGGCACGGGGAGCCTGCGGGACGGTCCCTGACCCCGCACCGCCCACTAAGCGCCCAGGCCGCAGGGAGGAGGGCGGAACCAGAGAGTGCGGGAGCAGCCGCGGGACAATTCCATCCTGAAAATACTCCAGCCGAGAGAAAATTACAGAAACTGAAGTCCTTGCAGACTTGCAGACTGGAAATGAGACGCCTCGCCAGCGTGCCCAACAGGCTGGGAGTCAGGGGCCCCAGGATCAGTGCGAAGGGAGCAGGGGACAGGGGGCTGCTGGCTCACAATGGAGTCAGCCTTCCCAGAGCTGCAGGCTGTGGCTTGAAACACTGCCCCGAGGTCAAAGGCCATGGGCTTACCCCTCGGCCATCCCCCCTCACCCCTGCTGAGCTGGAATGTGGGCCCGGAGAGGCCCTGAGCAGCTGTCCTGGGGAGGGGGGGGGATGAGCCGTACACGTGGGGTCGTGCGGAGCGGGGGGCGGGGCTGGTCCTAGGACCTGGGGAGGAGGAAGCCCCATGACGTGGGGTAACCTAGGAGCCAACATCCTCGGAAAAGTGGGACCTTCACGGCTGCAGGGCTGTGTGAGTGCGCTCTAGAGACAGGTACAGAGGGAAACCAAGGGCTCGGGGCAAAGGGGGCTGGAACCCCTGCCCTCTGACTCCCCGGCCCATCCACGTCCCTCACCACCTCTCTGCTGAAGCTTCCAGAAGCTTCCATCTATTACCCAACACGTGCGTGCGGCTGTCTCTGCCCAGACAAGAGCAGCAGCTCCCTGGGGGTGTCGTCGGGGTGGGGGTGACGGGCTGCAGCTCCCACCCCATTGGGACCACGGGCCCCTCAAGCCACCCAGGCACCGTCCCTGGGTCATCACCTCCCTGCAAGTCACAGTTCTCACTGCAGAAATCGGGGGCTGGCACTGCCCCAGGAGCTTCACACATGAGGTCACTGGGACGGAACCTGTGATGGCAGCAGCTCAAGGTCAAGTGAAGGACACCGTCCGCCGAGACCACCCTGGGCTGTGCTTGGGGATGGGAACCCAAGAGGCTCCCGGTAGATCTCCGGGACTTTGGGATTGCATCCGAGGAACAAAGAGTGTTCCCCGAGGGAGTGAGGGTAGCCGTGAGCGTGCCGGGCACGGGACACGGGACACAGGACACGGAGGAGCTGTCCCGCAGAAGGAGGAGCAGGGCCTTCTGAAGACAGCCAGCGGGTATCCTGGCAGAAGCAAGAGGGCGCAGGGGAGGGAAAACCCAAAGCTTTCGCCTTGCCCAGAGCAAGACTCACAGTCCCGGGGACCGGATGCCAAGCTTTCCTCAGGAGGCCGTGGCTGTGCGCTGGGGAATGCAGGAACAACTCCGCCGGCGTGAGGGGCAGGAAGGACCCCGCGGAAGGCGCTGGGGGTTCCGGACTATCCAGGCAGAGGCAGGGGTGCGTGGAATCCCAAACGGAGGCAGTGATGGGAGGATTGCAGAGACCGCCCCCCACCCCAACCACGGCACACGGGTGTGTGCAAAAACCCCTGGAAATGCATGCCAACTTGGCGTACGTGTGCAAGATGCTTTTCCTCCGGGGAGGAGGGGGAGGGGGTTCACTGTTACAGAGGTGCATGACCCAAGAACACGTCTTTGTCTGATTTTGGAGATGTTTGGGTGTTTGATGGCTAGGCCTGGGCATCATACGGGATGATGCCGAAGAGGTGGGAGTTACCGCATCCCTCCAAGCTCCTGGGCCCCCCGTGGGGTGTCTGAGGGCCATTATCTGAGGTGTGGAGAAGGCAGGAGTCAGGAGGCACACGCGTGCACCCCCCAACCCTCATCGTCACAGGTCAGCAGGGCCTCACGCGCCTTTAATTGGGCTAATGGTTCAAGCACTGAACTAAGCCATTTGAGTGCGATGGAGGGAAGACTCGTCGGCCCCGTTCCTTCGCAGGCTTCCCCGTGGGGGACCCCGGTCTCTGCCAGAGGCCGGTCCTGGCGCAGCGAGCACGCAATGCAGTCTGCCCAGGTCAGGGTCAGGGACCTAGCCCTGGAAATGAGCCACAGCCTCACCCCAGGCAAGTCCGGGGCAGCTTCCTGAGCTGCGAGACCGCCCGCTCCCCGCATTCCAAAGGTAGCCCGCAGCGGGAACAAAGGAAGCCCCAGAAAGTGAGCCAGCCAGCAACGCCCGTCCACTCTGCTTTCAGCTGCTTTCAGCTGGTCCCAAACAACAGCCAGCCTGCCCCCGGGAGCCCCCGGGGTGGTTGCACAGCAGAGGGTGCATTGCAAATTAAAAACAACAGCCTGCCAGTCTGAGGCACTGTTTTTTAGCGCAGAAAGAGGACGACCCCCATGGGGGGCAGATGAAAGGGCTTCTGAGCACCTTCAGAGCTGCGTACACACAAAAGCAGGTCTGTGCCTTTAAACAAGAGCTCCTCTAAGTGTCCCCGGGTTTCCTAACCCGAGTGCTGCCCTCAGTGCTGCGGTTTGGAAATTAACCTAGCTTTTCTCCCCGCTGCTGTTTTACATATTAATTAAAGTGTTTTCCCCGGATTCCGGAATGCCTGCAGGCTGGGGGCTGCGGAGGCTCTGCCCGCCCCCCCAGCCCCGCCCGCCTGCCCGGGTGGTGCGGAGTTCAAGGGTGAGGCTCTGCCTGATGGCGCTGCCCACCCTCGCCCCCTCCCTGCACTGGCTCGTCCTACCAGCACACGCTTCCCTGCGGCCTTTGAAAAGGCCTTGCTTCTCCCCACGCGACCGTGCAGAGTTGGTTCAGGGAGGCCGCCTCCTGGAAAAAAGCCATTGTCGAGGTGCCCGACTGTTTCCTCCACTCCACTCGCCTCCTTCAGGAGCCTGTTTCCTTCCCTCTTTCCGATCCCCCCCCCCCCCCCCCCCGCCCACCCGCCCCTCAAATCCCCGCAGCGCTGGGAGAACTTGCAAACAACTCACGGGCTATGAAAGAATTGGTGTAATTCATACATTTATGGGGAATCCTGATGGCCTAACATTGAAGACCCAGAAGGGTCCGGCTGCCCGCCCCGTGGAATCCTTCAAGAATTCACATGCGGGGGGCTTGATTCCCGCCTCTATTCTCCCCCCACCCCCCGAACATTCATTTTCTAGCTAAGTACAAATGGTTAGTGTAGCCAAGACCCGAGATAATAAAATTAAGTCCTAGTTACTGCCGTAGTTTTGGGTCGTTTTAGTTCAATGTGTGCTTTTCAAGTTTGAATTTTAAGTTGGATTGTATCCACGGAGTTCTTGGGTTATACTAAGTAAACGTATTTCTTGGGGATTTTAGGAAACCTGTTTGTTTCCTATAAATTCAAGTGGATGGTGATGGAAACTATAAAATGCAAAATGGAGGGACAATTGGTAATCTATAATGCAGGCAATTAAGTTTATATACCAAAGGGCAGCTTATTCCAAAACTTACAATGTGTTTTTCACCTGTAACAAGTCCAGCAGGATGACCACTGCCTCTGCTGTCCCCAGCACCTGGAAGGACAGAGCCACCACAGATTGGGCACGGCGGCAGGACCCTACCATGGAGGGGCTCAGCCTGGGACACAGTAAGCTTCCCAGGTTTGCCAGCCATCCGGTACACTATTCCAGGAGGCTGTGGGGAGCAGTGTTGGTGGGTGTGCACAGATGGCAAATATAGCTGAGGCCCCAGGCTTGCAGGGGGAGGGAGGCTGGGAGGTGCCGTCAGTGAAGGGGCGAGCCCAGTGGTGGGCAGAGCGGAGACAGAGATAGTAACCAGTGCGTTCTGGAAATCAAGGGCAGACTTGTGTACAGAGGAAAGGTTGGTGCTGTCAGGTGGCCACCAGGTCAAAGCCACCTGACTGGGACATTGAACAGAGGGAGACACATGGGAGGAAGATGAGATGGAGAGAGATGGGGAGAGATGGGGAGAGATGGAGAGAGATGGAGAGATGGGGAGAGATGGGGAAAGATGGAGAGAGATGGAGGGAGATGGGGAGAGATAGGGAGAGACAGAGGGAGATGGAGAGAGATGGAGAGA
>CM053605.1:165234290-165306877 GCA_028646535.1 Procyon lotor
GAATGGCAGCTACGACCTGCTCTTTCCCTTAAAATAGATCCCAGAGGCATCAGACCTGGCAGGCCATTTCCCCCGTGGCCAACGGGAGCCCGCACCCCACCCCCGCCCCCGCCATGGCATAGTCGGTCACCCCTCCAACGGGCTGTCCTGCCACCTCCAAGTCCCCAGACGCCCCACGGTGTCTGCCAGTCTTGGGACTTGAAAGTCAAGATTTAAAATCGTCTTCCCAACTGCTGGGTTCTATTTGCTCAAAAGCGGGGACACCCACGGGCTGCACCCCTATGACGTGAGGGGAATGTGGAGGGGCAGAAAGATTATTTCCAACAAGGAGGTGAAGTTGCTCTCGATAAAAATCAGGAGTCATTTTTATATTTTCTGCCCCCTAAAGGGGCCCCTGCCGGCCGCCGCAGTGACCCTGCCTGGCGGCTTCGTGCACCCCTCCCGCGTGGGCATCCCCGGGAGGAGGCGAGCCAGGACCGGACACGAGCGTGTGGACCCGCCGGGACCCCGGCTCCTGGGCACAGAGCCCCGTGCCCCTGTGTTCCAGCCGTAACACCCATGGGACGGGGACGGGGACGCCCACCACCCCGGTTGTTAGGGACCGTAGAGGACTCGTGTGGGGACAGACAGCAGACAGCAGCCAACCAGCGCACTGGGGGCCGTCTGTGTGTTTTGCGGAGTAAATAACATCTTTGTTTTCTTAATCCACTTCCTTTCCATAAATTCTATCATTTGGGGACTATTATCGGGTTTCCGGGATGAAAACATGTGAATTAAGAGGCATCAAAGTCTCTCAAGAGCTTCGTGTTTTCTACTCTCAGACCGCAGGGGCAGAGTGGCTTGACGCGAAACTCAGCATCCACGCAGAAGAAGGTATCCTTGAGGCTTTATTCATTTCATAAATAATGTATTTTATTTTATTGCATATGGCTGTTAAGGAGGGCATCCATGATCAATGCAGACTAAGCACAACGCACTACGCTACGTCCGGTCACTGTCCTCCCCAGGATGCTCTATGTACAGCGCGTACGGCGGAAGACAGCGAGAGAAGTCTTTTGTCATTTCACAATAGCAAGAAATATATTTAACATCTTGATATTCAGAAACAATACGTACCCAAAAAGAAAACACTGTTTAATAACTGTTAAAGTTTATATAGCAAAAAATATTTTAAATTTAAGGTAAGTCAGGCAAAATGTACAAAGACCCGATATACATTGTGAAGTTTTAGCAAACATAACATTTATACATTTTGGTTCCATTCTGTAAACTAAATTAAAAATGTAAATATTGCATATGCCTTCTTTTCTTTTTTGAAATGTACAGGATAGAGGAAAATTTAGTATAGTATCAACTTTTTATTCTGCTTGTTGTAAGCCGCGGTAGGAATGGGAGCCACGGGGAAGGTGCCGAGACTAAGTATACAGCACAACTCACTCACGCCAGACGTACGCACACTGTGTCCAACAGGGTCCGCACTCGGTCCTACCGGACCAGGGGGCGGGGGGCTACGCAGCAAACACCGCCCGCCGATCCCAAGTCCCCAAAACTAAATCCAAACTTCAGGACATTTTATACATTTTCATAAAGCACACGTATCATACACTGAAACTGACCTTCGAACTAATATCGTACGGTCTGTACGCGGTTGCGATGTGTAATTTTAGAAAAGTAAAACTTTAAAAATGTTCTGGGGGGATCACTTTACATTCAACTTTGTCTTGCAATACAATCCGCTGTTCTAGAAGTTCAGCATGGAAGCAGGAAGACGTTTGCATTGCCGTTAAATATATTTTTAAGACATTGAATTTTTTTTGGTCTTCCTCTAAAAAAGCCTCATTTTATTAATGCATTATTCTATAGTGATATATATCTATATATTTATATATATTTTTTCTCCAAAAAAAAAAAAAAAGCCCCCATCTCCAATGAATTAGTGTAACCGATGCAGGACTGTCCCCAGCAGACAGGCCCTGCAGACGTGCCCTTGGGAGGGGGCCCGGCAGTCGTCCGGCACGCGTCAAGGGGGAAGCGAGGTGACATGACATTCTGCTGGTCAAGGTCAGCAGTTGTGCGTGACACCTGCAAAAATCAGAACACTGGAAACACACAATGAGGGGGAGTCTCGTCGGGAACTTTTCGACAAGTCAGATGTACCGTGAGGGTTTTTTTTTTTCTCCTCCTTTTTCTTCTTCCCTTAACAACACAGGGCCCAGAATAACTCTTCTACCAAGTTCTTTGCTTCCCTTGTCTTTTTTTTTTTTTTTTTTTTGAGTTTTTGTGTTTTGTTTTGTTTTTTGTTTTTTGTTTTTTTTATTGTTGCTTAGGGCAGCCTCGCTGGCCGACACGACAGCGTCAAGTAAAAAGAACACATTTTTTTTTTTTCTTTTAAATCTGCCAAAGCCGTGACCACCCTTGGATCGCTAGCATGCCTACGTGAATTTTTGGTTAAAGAAATGCAAGCTCAAGGTTAAGGACAGCAGAGACATCTGAGCTTGTGAATCGGACCAAAGGCTTTTGCAATTGGAAGTACCTACAGAAACACCTAGAGAGAAGATTCAACGAGTCTGTTAAAGGTAAAAAGAGATACTCACCCCTGCCCCAACCCCCTCCCACCCCCACTCCCCAATATAGTTGATGATTTTTTCCAAAGTAGGTTGCTTCAGTTACGCATCACTATCGTTACTTAGGAATCCATCTGTGAAGTCCAACCCCAAATGGCATTTCCGTGGAGAAACGTCAGTCCCACACTGGGCTCGGTCTGAGTAAACACGCAGGTACCTGGATTGGAGCCCAGGGAGCAGCTGCGTCCTGGGACCGGTGAGTAAGGCCGACGGGCCGCACTCCGGCCGCGCTCAGCAGAGACGCGGGAGGTCCCGCCAGCCCCCGCCGCACAAATCCGGCTTCACCTGGAACTGAGGTAGGACTGTGGTAGGTCTGAGTGCACGCCAGCAAATGCCAGATTGTACCACTTCCATGGGCATCGGGGGAACCTCCTAGCATGCCGAGGGGTGAATTTGCTCGGCCAAAATCAAAGTTAGGAAGAAATTAAGACACTGGCCGCAATTTAAAATACCAACGGGAACATCCAATTTTCTTGAGAGTAACTTCTTCGGTGAATTTTGTCAACAAACAAACAAAACACAGCACAAACGGTAGAACGATGACGGCCCCCTCCCCCCACCGCGGGAGCCCGGAGAGGGGCAGGCGTCCTTGCCACGTTGGTTCAGAGTCCGAGAGGGTCACAGATGTTCCCAAGCCCAGTCATTGCTCAGATCCAAAAGAAAATTGTAAGCAGCTTCAGTTTCAAAACAAAACAAAACAAAACAAAAAAGCCCACGCTGAGCATCTTCTTTTGATGTCATTCTCTGATGTGTGACGTCACGGTGACAGAGCCAGACAGAGCCTCACTCTGGAAAAGAAAGGAAAGAAGTCAGTGGTGACAACCACAGGAAGAGTCCCCTCGGGTGAGAAAAAGTCCCCTCATGACCTGTGTCACCGGCATGCGTGATGCACCATGGGAGGCACCCGTGCACTCACTGTGTTTTCTAGGAACCACGGGGGTGCCGCCCGGGGCGAGGGGCTCGTGAGGGTCGCCCGTGCTCTCTGGGGAGGCCGGGCTTGGCCTGGACGCAGGGACGGGTGCTGCCCTTGCCCCGACTTTCGGTGGGGGCTGCAGGGGACAGACGCGAGGGGACGGACGCCAGGGCCCGGGAGCGGGTCCTGGAAACCGTGCCACCGGGGGTTGGCGGGAACATGGGACGGGCAGTGCGTCCGCACCTGCCTCGGAAAACACTCCCACTGGCCCATGTACCCCGTTCCCAAAACGGCCGGGGCCACACACGCTCCCGCAGCGACAGGCCTGTGGTCCCACACCCTCCTCATGTGCCCGCCGCCCCGGGCCAGGTTAGGTCACAGACCTCACGAGCCTGCTGGGGACACGGCCTTCGGACCCCTGCCAGGCCCAAGGGTCAAGCTTCTTCAACCTGTTCCAAATCCCCACGGTTCCCAGCGTGTTTCACGTCCTACGTTCTTCAACGGACCGACCAAGTTGGGGGACTCTGCCCTTTCATAACCAACTCTGCCTTTCTTCTTAAACTTCTTGGCTTTTTTTTTTTTTTAGACTTACTTTATTTTTGGAAGAGGACATGATAACGAGAATGAGCAGGGGTTGGGGGGGCAGAAGGAGAAGCAGGCCTCCCGCCGAGCAGGGAGCCCGACGCGGAGCTCGACCCCAGGACCCCGGGATCCCGCCCTGAGCCGAAGGCAGACGCTTCACCGACAGAGCCACCCAGGCACCCAAAGCTTCCTGGCCTTTTAATCAAATGGCCGACCGGTTTGTTTTCAACACGCCCGCTATTTCAACCTGGTCCCCGCAGGAGCCCGTGTGACAGCCCTAACCCGAACGCTTCCACTAACAGCAGGTGCTTGCTAAAATCACCTCTCCCCAAAATACGAGTGTGCACTTCGTTGCTGAGGCTCTGAGTGGGAGATGCCTTCCCGGCGACCCCCGAGCCGGTGGTCAAGACACTGGGTCTGGGGTCACAGTTTATTTTTACTGTAATGATTAGCTAAACGTGGCAGATTGTTAACCCTACATCCATCACCTTGAAAGCAGCTACGTGAGTCAGTTCCCCCATCTCCCAACTTGAAGCACAGGCACAGAGACTCGGGTTAGCCGTTCCTGAGGATGCGCTGCCCGCTCAGACCGGCCGACTTTCGGGGGCCTGGTGGCCGAGTGCACTCCAGGCGGAGGGAACATTCTGGCCAAGTCTCAGCTCCCACCACGAGACCTTCGGGAGCTCTCCTCCAAGTGGACACGGAATTTCGTCTTTTGGAAGTACAGCAACTATCAAAACCTTCACTTCCATGCTTTGTCGCGCTGGGAGGAGCGGCAGAGAAAGGCAGGGGTCCCCTTTCATTCTTGCCTTTGTACATGTAGTGATTCTGCAGGGCGAGGGCCTCCCTGAGGCTGCGGGGTGCTGCTGGGTGCTGCTGGGTGAGGGGAGCCCCCGGGCAGGGAATGGAAGCAGCCTTCCGGAGCTCGGCTCCCACACACGCTAGCCAGGGCCCTGAGCCTCGGTCACAGCCAGTGTGCATGGGTGGGGGGGGGGTCGGCAGCGGCCAAGGGAAAGGGGCCGGGGCTCGGAGGGCCCCGAGGCAGCGGGCTCCCAGACACGGAACCCCAGATGGGCAGGCTGGATCCCCCTCACTGTGCCCTGCTCTGCTCCACACCCCCATCCCCGGAGCCCGGGAACGCGCACACACTTGCCTCTTCCTTTGTTTACTGACTTTTAAAGGAAGTTAAATGATCTCTCCTCCTGAAAATTAATCTGCTTCATCCAGACCAGGAAAAGAGTCTTCTAATACTACCCACCTGACATCCTCGCCCTTAAATATTTATGCTTTCTGAGGGTGATTCCAGCAAACTTTCATGTGCTTGATTATCTACGTTAATTCTAGCAGGAGCAAAGTACAAATTATTAATTTTATGATCACTCCACACGGAACAGTGGTCAAGATGGGAGACACCCCTTGAGCTCATTAGGTGTAGCAGCAAAACAAGACAGAGGCACCCAGAATCACACGTTGTTCCTGAATGTGACTACCAAGCTATCTGGATTCTGTCCTGGGGTTAATGCGTCTCCAAATAATTTCCTTACTGGCGCTCACTGAATGTGTCACATCATCACATACTGCTGGTTTGCAGCTTAGACATGGCTTTGGGAAGAAACCCATTCACAGAAACACTCGCCTACAATTAGTTGATTAAAAAAAAAACAAACTTGCATTAACAAGATTTAAGTTGTTCTGTTGGACGCATCACCCAGGCCAGCTACTCCCTGTCTTGCGACCAATGACGGCCCACGAAGGCCACGCGAGGGCCACGCAAGGGCCACACGAAGGCCTCACGAGGGACACACGAAGGCCACACGAGGGCCACACGAAGGCCACACGAAGGCCTCACGAGGGACACACGAAGGCCACGCGAGGGCCACACGAGGGCCACGCGAGGGACACACGAAGGCCACACGAAGGCCTCACGAGGGACACACGAGGGACACACGAAGGCCACACGAAGGCCTCACGAGGGACACACGAGGGCCACACGAAGGCCTCACGAGGGCCACACGAGGGCCACACAGTCCTGGGAGGAGGGACAACCCCAGGAACTACAGGGAGCATCGGGTCTAGAACGTTCTAGAGACAAGTCAGGAAAGCTGCACTGGCAGATACATCCAAGCAGTATTTTCGATACACGTTCTGGCCCATGATTTCTCAGGAGTGAGTGAGTTTGGATGGCACATCGCGTCCAGAATTCTGCGCACAGCCGAGAGGTGGCAAACCGGCCCAGGGAGGCGCTGGTTCCCTCTGCACTCAGCCTCGTGGGTCCCACCCCGTGTTCCGCGTGGGGCCCCCGGGGGGGCTGGGCTGACGTGTGTGGGGCCCCGTGCTGCTCCCCCCGTGGGCCCCGCAGACAGAGCCCCACACCCGACCCCACGGTTGGGGGGTCCCAGCATCACGGCAGGGACCCCACCCGAGAGAGCACAGCTGCACTCAGCAGGTGAAAATGACTTGACCCTCGCAGGCCCTTAGGAGAGCAGCAGAGAAGGACCTGTGTGACAAAGGAACCAACATACTTCTCAAAACGAAAACCTCATTTCCAGCGGCCAGCAGCAACTATGATTAGGAGGAAAGAAACCTGCAATGAGCCCAGACACGTCCTTTGGCCCATTTAAACCTTTGATGTTAAACACAGACTTATAGGAGAAAATACACTTTTCAGTTACATGAGGGATTCCTAGAAAAAGAGCCCTGATAATACAGTATCTCCTTACTTGACTAAAGGCAAAACACTCTTGAACATACCAGCAAGGGAAAAAAAAAGTGAGGTGAAATGTGATAACACACAAGCCAGAGATTCTGAGAAAAACGGTTACTTGAACTTCTCATTTAAATAGAAGAAAACAACTTAAAAGGAAACTAGGGAAGAAGTTCCCCAGGACGAACAGGGGACAGTAAGCCACTTTAGCAACCCCCGTGAAAGACTTCAAGCCATCTGTTCTGTGAGATCATCGTTTCCACAACAAGTCAGGCCATTTCATCCTGACCGCTCGCAGCTGAAGAACCGTCCCAGCACCAAGTTGAAACTTGATGGAAATGACACAGCGCGCATTGGGACGGGACCGGCTCGCCTGGGAGGCCCTGGGGTCAGAGAAGGGGGCTTCTCCTCCTCCTTCAGCTCCTGTTAACCCTTCAGGTGAGACCCCGTGTCAATCACCGCACACTAGAGCCCCCAGGGGTCCCAGCAGCCCGAGCCGCCACCTGCAGGGGCCGCTCCCACCGCCCTCGTTTGTTTCTTTCCTGTGCTTGTTGCGCACACATCCTGCAAGCTGTTCTTCGGCAAAAGCATCCCTCCGTCCGCGAGGCAGCGGCCCCCAACAGCACAGGAGAAATAGGACGCTTACCCGAGGAGCAGATATCCCCTGAATTCCTGGAGGACCCTGCTCTTCAATCACGAAATGTCAGACCTTCCTAGGTACCATCCAGATGGCGGGGTATCAGTCGCTGGTCAGCAGTAAGGACTGTAACTGTCCCCAGGCTCCCCTCGGGGCTCCGCTGGGGCCGACGCTGTCCATTCTACAAAGGAGGGGAGCGGGGTGGGGCGGGGAAGGGAGAGGAGGTCTGTGACTGGCGCGGGGGCCCTGGAGTTCAGGCTCTTTATGCTGCCCCAGTGACTCATTCCAGAAGGCTCCCCAGTGACGCGAAATACCGCCCGGGCCACGGGCTGCGGCCACACCCACCTGTCTCCCCCATGAGTGGAGCCCTTGAACCCTGCCTGTCCCCAGCATACGGCATGATGCCTGGGAGGCCCTTCCTAAAGCTCCGATGAATTACGTTCAAATAAAGATCCACATGGTTTATGCCATTTGTCACAGGCAGAAAAGCTAAAAAAAAGAGAGAGAGAGAGAGAGAAAGAAATTCTTCTAAAGGAGAACAAAACTTTAGGACAGTCTGAGGCCCAAGAGAAAAGAAAAACCTCTTCACCTCACAAGACAGAGAAAAAGAGAGAAAGAGAGAGAGAGAGGGAGAGAGAGGGCATTCTGAGGCGAGGTCCACAAAGTATGCCAAATCTGGCCTGTTGCCTGTTTTCGTAAATAAAGTTTTATTGGAACACAGCAAATGCTCATTCATTTGCAAATGGCTGCTTCTGCACTTCAACAGCAGAGGGGAGTGGTCCTGGAGAGACTTCCTGCCCCTGAGCCAGGAAGACCCCATCCAGGAGCAAGGCTGGAGCAGTCAAAATAACACCTGGTATTTCCATCTGTGAGTTACACCTGGAGACTGATCCCCCCTGGATATTATCTGCAAGCCTCTGTCCTTTAGAAACGCAACACCATCGGCTGAAACCCACGCTACCTTCTTACAGACCCCGCTGAAAAGGACGAAGCCAGTCCTACGCTCGTTTACGAAGCCAGCACACTTTTGGGATCAATTTCCCTTCCCCGTGGCCCTTCCGCTTGGGTTTTCATACACAACATGTGAGTACTGAGTACGTATGATTATTACAAAATACATCCCACAGCATTGCTCTTCCAACTTCGACAGACGTTAGTCCAAACCTTTTCTCTTTCTGGGGTCATCTAAGAACACGAGCACGAGTGTTACGCTTCTGCCCCATGAGATAGTAAGAATACTTGAGCCAAAAGGATACACCGAGTGCATTAAAAGTGCAAATATCCAATGAACAGTGCAATTCTTTCCTTAAATTTACCACGTGATTATGCTTATGAGTTTACGCTGACATAAAGAATACGTAGACTACAAGTGTTTATATTGCTTATATCTGAAGTTCTCAAACCTAAACATTATGTTTTTCCTTCGAAATTAAGGCATGTACAATAATGATTTATTCCAAATATATGCACCCCAAATATCCTGTTGTTGTAGCTCATTTCAAACGCATCTTTCTTTCCTTCAAATATTTAAGTACTCAAGAGTTGCTATGGTGGTTATTTTAGCTTTATGATTTCATTCCTTTTTTGTTTTTGTTATTGAAATCGAAATAAGCGTTTTTTGGAAGTCTGAAATTATGCCAAATACAACTCAGATCCCCTCTATAATATCACTGGATAGGAAACAGACTTAGGGTAGGAACGTAGTTAAAAAAGGATGGCCTCAGGATTCTAAAATATCTGTTTTTCACATTTAACAATAATACTGTACTTTGGAAACGTATTAAAAATAGAGCGTAATGAGCAATAAAATGCTTGTCTTTCATTACAGGAAAAAAAGAAACATTTAATGAAATAGGAAGAGTATGGGATCCACTGGCCCCTGGCCCCGGCCCTCCTCACCCCTGCCCAGCCATCTCCCTTCTAGGCAGGGGCTTCCACGGCGCACAAAGGCCCACAGACGCGCCAGGTGGCCTGAGCGTCCCCTGCTCCCTCCCTGCCCAGAACATCCACGTAGACCCATGTCACCGCTGTCTCCCGGGGCTCAGAACCCATGTCATTTAAAGGCTCTGGAATGAACGGGCAGCCAGCCCTCAGGTGGGGAACCCCCAGCAAAGTCAAGGCTGCGGGTCCCCCTCCACTGCGCCCTGGCTCATTCCCACCAGCACTCACCTCCAGAGCGTCCTGGGAACTCAGGAGGGACTGGGGTCAAGCCATCCCCACCCCTTAGAACCCAGTGCCATCCTGATGGCTCAGTGCGACGTGGGTGTGGACGGCCCCCGGTCCCATCGCAGTCAGGGTCCTGGGGCCCAGGACCCGGCAATGACCAATCTGTTCTGTCTTCGGAAAAGAGGGACCTTATGCTCCTGCCTGGAGTTCCTCCCCCGGCCACAGAGAAGCTACCAAATGAGATTTAAGTGGGCAAGTTATACATAAAGAAGTCAACACATAGAGATACGCGTGAGTGTTCGTGTGCAGAGGAGCCCAAGCCACCAGCCTGACTTGCGTCTCTTTGCTTCTTCAAGCGCCTTTGGACGACATCTACGTGTAACCACATGTTCCTGCGAACTACAAAGACTTCTTAGTAAGACCCGCAGCCCTAGGCCGCCCAAGAAAGCCTGCCTCCCCCCTCCCGCCCCCGGGGCTCATCTGCGTGGCCACGGCCGGGCGATCTCCGAGCACGTTTGCCATCCCAGCATTTTCCTTCATTCAAAATTCCACCCGTGAGTGACATCACAAACAACTGGAACAGCAAAGCAGCAAATAAACCGATGAATGCAGAAAAACAAAGGCAAACAGCTCCCGGAATGACATGAATAACTCGGTGTAATTGGACAGAAGCAGAACACAAGTAGAACTGTTTATCTGGGGGTAACTCCAGGCCGTTTAAAGCTAACCGTTCTCCAGGGCCGCCCGGAACGCTGGCCCGGCTGCTCGCTCCACGGCGGACGCGCGGACGGGGGTCGCGAGTGTCCCCGGGCAGCCAGCAGCCCCGTCGGAGAGGGCACAAACGCCTCTGCACGGGAAGGCCTCCCCCGCAAGCACGGCCCCGTCCCTCTGGTTTGCGCACAGAAGGGCAGCAAACCTCGGGTCAGCATGCAGACTCCGCTGACGCGAGAAAGATTCACATCCAAATGAAGCACGATTTATTAAAATTTCAGTAATGAAAAATGTAAAGTGCTAAGTTACCAACCATCTTTATCAAGTTCACTTACGGAAAAGTAAAATCACGTTAGACAGCAGCTGGGGTCGGCCAGGCCCTCCCGGGGCAGGGAGGGAGGGAGAGAGCCGGTGGCTCCTGGTCCCCAGCCCCACCCCCGGCCTGCAGGTGACCCACCTCCACGCCCCACCCCCAGCTCCCAGCCAGACAGCACCCAGGCCAGGTTAGGGTTCCACATGTGCTCTTCCCGCCAGAAGGCCCAAGGTCTCGACCGCACTCACAGCTGGCGGCTTGGAAGAGTAAAGACTCTCCACCTTGGCAGAACTTAGTGGCCCGACCTGGTGGGCATTTTCCACACTCGCTTGCTGGTAGGGACCTCCCACAGGAGGGGCTCTGGTCAGGGGCCCAGCCTGGGACTTCTCACGGCCTCTCGGGAGATTCGAGACCGCAGGCAAGTCAGACACCTTGGCCCCTCGACCCCTCCTAGAGGCCACGGTCACGGCTGACACGCCCAGAGCCAGGAAGAGCACCTGCTGGGACCGAGTCCGGCATGGGAGGGACTCCTGTGGGGGGATGGAGGGCCCCAGCCTGGTCCACACCGCGGCACACTGGGGACAGGAGCACACACGCCGCTCACCCTTCCCTCTCCTCTGGCGAGAAGAAAGCCAAGTGAAGGTGCAAAACAGCCGACCACAGAAAGTCAGCTTCCGGAACGGCTCGGGGCTCAGCGAGGGGGACATCACGCCTCCCACTGCTGGACGGTCCACACTGACCCGCCCGGCCACATCCCCAGGCCCTCTAAGCGGGATGGAATCCTCCAGGACTTTTAAGAACGGATGTAAAAGACACGTGCCTTCCTAACCACCTCTCTCGGGACCAAAACGATGAAATGGGGCCAAGCAGACAGAAGCTTCTCCACGGCGGCCCCGTCTCACACCGGAGCGCAGCCCTCCCCGCCCGCCCGCCACGCCCGTGCACCCACGGAAATCATTTCCTCCAACTCACAGGTGCCTGCGGCAGGACTCGGTGACACGCAGTCCATAGAAGTTAACAGAAAAATAACTGTTATCTTCTCAATTTTCCTTAGAGAGCAACAGGCCGTTCTGCAATTTCCACCTGCTGTCTTGAACTTAACACGGACGGGCTTCCAAGGGACCCGAGAGGAACAGGAAGAAACGAGCAAACTGCTCTTGCTTTGAACCACTCTGCCCAGCGACAGCAAGACCCCTGGGGGTCGGGATGCGGGACTCTGCCGGCCATCCGCTGCAGGGCCTGTGGGGTGGGCACCTTGGCCATGCGCCCCTGCAAATGGGTCCTGGACGCGGGGCCCGGCCCCTCAGGGACATGTCGCCTCCCTCTCCCGCCACCGTGGCACCCTCTGCAGCAAGTTCTCTAGAGTTCAGGCCCCGGAGAAATCGAGGAGACCCACGAGCAGAGACGTATCTTCTAGCACACGCACTTGAGCATGAAAACGGAAATGTCCCATTTCTGGCCTGGACGAGGCGAGAGCATCCCGGAGCGGAGGAGGACCTGCTCATCCAGGGACCCAAACTGTCGGGAGGAGGCTGTCCGTCCCACCAAGGCGGGGGAGCCTCACACAGTCTGCGTCTGCTACCACTTCTGTACACGGTTCACCAAAATTGAGTAAAATAAGCCTAAATCCTGAAGACAGACCTCCATGCCACGTCAGGTCAGAGAACCACACCAGCTACAAGTAACTGCACACAAATCCACGTGCAAAACGTGCATTTGCCACACACGCAGGCTGAGGTGGGTGGGGTCCTCCCGGCGGCCAAGGCTCCCGGCTCAGGGGGAACACCAGCGCTGTCCTGTCAGGGGTTCTCAGCAAACACACCGAGCACTCGGGTCTCCCATCGGCCGGCTGCACAGCCTGACCCTGGCACTCCCTAGGATGGGCAGAGCCTGGTAGGGTCCCCGGGTCGGGGGTCCGTTGTAAGCGGCCCCACGAGGCCCTGACCCAGCTCTAGACTCACCCATGGTTTATCCTGTCCTGGGGTGATGGCCTTCCCCCCCACCCCCAAAGAAGCCACCGTGTCCGCTTTCCTCGAGTAGGCAGGGGCTTGGCTATTTATCCTGGTTTTCATCTCCCAGCAGGGCCCTCCCCCCGCATCGCGTATCAGTGCCTCAACCCACTTCAAGGACCTCTGCCATCTTCCCTGCTCGTTGGGAGAAGCAAAGTCAGGGGCTGCCAGCTCCCTCACCAGACAAAAAACACACAAGATGGCGGAATTATCTATTTTCTTTTTATACTGTTAAATATGCACCGACATCTTCACAATGGCTGACTGGGCTCCACAGGTCACTGTCCCTTGTCACCTCCTCTGTCACCTAATAAGCTCTGCCTTTCTCCCTCATCGCCAGTCACACTGATCCACTTCTCGTTCAGGACAATAGCAGCAATCTTCTGCCCCAGGGCCTTTGCACGGCTACTCATTCCCTTTGCGTACATGGGTTCTCCCCCTAAATGGCTACGAGACCTGCTTTCTCTCCACCTTCACGTTGCCCCTCCCCCTCCCCCACTTTATTTTCTGGAGCATCTGTTACTACCTACAATGCTTCACTGTCTGAACCCATTTCAAAATTAAATTTATTTCCTAGGTCTCAAATACATAGCATGGAAACCAAACCTGTTTCTTTCTAGCCCAAACTTTAATATTTTTCAAATGCATGAAACATTTTAAGCGTTTAACAAGTAAAAATCGGCGTCTTTGCAATGAACAAATGTTCAACGATTCGACTGAATCTGCAAACTGAAGGCAGATCGGACCTCTCTGCCCCGTCCCTCCCACCCCCAGCCCTCCTCCTCTCAAGTAGCCATTACCTGAGCTTCCTATCAGCTGTTTGCCCCCCCAACCACCCAGTGAGCAATTAAAAGGTAAAAGGAGCGGAAAGGTGCCTGGATCCAGCTCCCACATCAGCCTGAGGGGCTGGTAACACACAGCCAGCCAGCAGGGACGCACTGCCCGTCTCCGACCACAGTGGCCACCGGGGCAAAGGACAGGGCTCCAGCAGCGACAGGTCTCAGAGTGGGAGGACCGAGCAGAGGCGGCTGCTGGTGGCCAGGGGGACCCTCTCTGCGGGGGGCGGGGCCCTCCCCCCAGATGGTGAGGTCTAGCTTCAGACCCCTCTGCGCACCATTACAGGTGTGTTAAAGATGCGTCTTAAGCAAACACAGCCCTGTTTGGAAATTATTAGGTCGGCGGCTAAAATCTCCAGGTTCCCCTTATCACGGAAGGGCACTGTGGTGCGCAAGCAGCCACCGCAAACATGTCAAACGTGAGCTTTCTCCACGCGCGGCTAGGAGCGCTTGCGGGTTGCAGAATAAAGGATGAGTTCACGGAAAGAACTCCCAGCACCTGAACTAAAGAGGACATCTTTGTGAAGCAGCAGCGGATGGTGAGCCGAGAAGAATCAGAAGACACAGGAAAGGGAGGCCAACAACCTCGTGTGGGGAAGTTTCTGGAATGCTCCCTCTGACAGCAAACACTGGGCACAAACTGTCCAGGGACAGTCCCAGGGCACAGGCTGGAGTGAGCCACACCCAGTGGCTCGGACCCCAGCAAAATCAAACTGATCCGCAATCATCGGCGCTAAGTCAAGAGTGTGGGGGGAGGAGACTTCGTGCGGGAGAGGCTCTGTGAGAACCTTCCAGAACCTTCCGGCGAGGCCAGCCCACTGTGAAGGGCGCACACCTACCTCCCAGAGCGCTTCGGGTGGCGGCCCAGGGAGCAGCCTGCGTGGGGAGCTCCGAGGGGCCAGACGCTGGCGTCGCATTGCCAGGACTCTGGTGTTGGGACACACTGAACCTCCACTGGGTGACGGCTGAACCGTCTTCGGCTCTAAGAAATGGCATCCGAACATTCCAGCTGAACAGGACCGACTCCAGAGTCGTGGAGATGAATGCTTATCACCCAGAGTTATTCTAGGAACTTAATTAAATGCTCCACGCCAGAGAAACTTGGGTATTTTACTGCTGGGGTTATTTCATTTGGAACGAAGACTACTAATAAACCAGCCCTACTGATAAGCTAAACTGCAAATAATGATAAGAAGTAAAATGGAATTAAGGTGAGTCATTTCTTCTGCCTCTTTAAAATTCTGATATGACCCCAAATACCAAAATGTCATTATATGTGGAAGTCACATAAACTTTAAACTTGAAAAGAAAGCACTCATTTAAAAAACTGTCAAAGTAAGGAAAAGCTAAAGAATGTTTTTAAATCCATTAATGTTCAGAAGTTTGTCAAGCTCTCATACCTAGTATTTCCACACCATGCATTATTGGCTTTTTTTTTTTAACTGAACCAGTTGAAGTTAGTTTTCCGATGCTAACTGTAACGTAACTACCCCCTGGGTCTCTAATATCCTAAAGAGGGAAGAAATACAGCTTTTGCAGTGTTGCAACTAATATATTTTGCTAAATCCCACCTAAATATTTTCAACTGAACTGAACATTTATTAGACGTCTACTTGGCGAAGGAATGAAAGTTCTTGGAAGGCTGTCATTGAACCTACTTGATAAATGTAACTGGGAGAGGGTATGAGTAGCTAGTGGACTTGTTTTCTGCCTCGTCTGCACACACAAAGTGCAATCTGAGGTCACGTTTATGCCAGAGAACAAGTTTTGAAAACCTCATTATATAAGAATAAAACAGAAGGACACATTGCCACAAGTCACTTGCATAATTTATCTCCTAAAAAACGCATCCAGAACCTGCTTCCCCCTCTCTGCCTACTTGTGATCTCTCTCTCGCTCTGTCGAATAAATAATCTTTAAAAAAAAAACAACAACGCATCCAGGCCACGAGGTAAGAAACTGACCACTTTCTAGCAATTTCTGCCGCCTTCAGAGTTCGGGAGTTCCACAGTGCTGACGGTGTCCCAAAGCCCTGGTACCTCCATTTCTCATCTTCAAACAAAAATCAAGCTGCTCTACACACACTAATCCATGCCTTGTTTAATCCTGCTTATTGCTCAGTTTCTAAAGCATGATTTGCATAGTTTTCAAACTTAGTAAGCACATCCTGGCCTATTTCCAAAACTTCTCTCCCACCTCACAATTCCCGGGGACTCATCCACCCACCAGGTGCCTGAGACCCTGCTTGGGGGGAGGAGAGGAGGTGCAGGTCTGGCCGCTCTGCGCACCACCCCCCCCAGCCCCCGCCCCCACGGGTGTGGGCGTGGCTTCTCCAACAGGTCTGGGAATTCCAGGCTTCAGGGGGGCGGGGAATGCAGTCCTACTTTGGCTGCGCCCCCCCAACACTGGGCAGGGCAGCCATGCCAGTTCCAGGGGTGCTCTGAGGAAGGGATCCAAACCTCACCCCGGGAAAGACTGCTGGGCTTACTCCTGAAGACTCCCTATATAGCGAAGACCAGAATCGTTATGGGTCAGCTTTTCCATTTATCCTGGTAAGTGCTCCCCAGACCCAGAACCCAGGAGTCAGGGCACTCTGAACTCTGCTCTCCCCGCTCCCCGAAAAGCTGCACTGATGGGCAGAGCAGGGCAGGGCAGTGTCCCCTGCTTTGCTGAGCCCCCGTGGCAGGCGGCCCGGGGTCCCACGCGGCTGGGTAGATTACCGGGGCTCACTGCCTACCAGGCAGGCGCGTGGGCCCGAGGCTGCCATCTGCTAGGAAGGAAGTCATCTCTCCGAGGATGCTGGAGAGACCGGCAGCTCATGCAAACAAAACCGACTCACCCACGGCAGCACAAGCCTGCGCGTCCCCTTTACGGTTCCTAACACCATGGACCGCTTCTGAATTTGGGGTGCTTTATGTCTCCCCTTACGCGTTAGAGAGTGGGGTTACAGTCACATCATTAGGAAAGCAGAAAAACCATTTCTCTTGGTGTAAAAATTCAGTTAAATACAAAATCTTGAAAACAAGACAGGCACTCCTGAAATAATCCGCTGCCCAGGAGATCTCCACCTAGCAACAACTGAGGAGTTACCTTCCCGGTCCTTAGGCAAATTCTGAATCGGTTAGATTTCAAATACCCTCATCATTAAAGAGGTTAATGACTCATTTCTTAGGAAACTGTTGATGGACTTATTCAGAATGAGGCGAATATGATATTTCACTTATAGAATAAATACATCATAAAGACACCTCAAGCTCAAGCCGTGCCCGGAGCGACCGTGCAGACTGGACCCATGTCAAAGATCAAGGACGTCCATCCTCCCAGATAAAAGGGGCTTTTCCACTTGAATTATGCCAGCAATTTTCTTCTTTCTTTCTTTTTTTTTTTTGTAAACAAGTACATGATCTTGAATGTTGGCCAAACCTTCGCTCTTCTGCCTCGCAGTAAACACTAACGCTGCCCACAGGGTTGTGACCGACAGCCCCGGGAGAAAGTCAGTCATCAGGACACAAAGGACCTGGAGACGGCCCATACTCCATCCTTTCTTGATACTATTTACAAACATTTCTACCAACTAATTAAACGTGACCTTGGAGAAGATGTCTGACCTCCCTGGGCCTCCCTGTTCACAACCTTGAATGAGTTACATTACCCCAACGCTTCCCAGCTCTTCTCCCTTCAAAGGAACCTGATTCCCTTTGGATTCTTCCCCCCCACCCCCCGCTGTGCCTTGAAGGAGTCTGAACGCATTTGGGGCTGGGAGGGCGGGGAGATGTCTTCTCAAGTATAAGGTACAGCCCGCTTCACTGAAACAAAAGCAGCGGGGGGGGGGGGGGGGGACACAGGAGCTTCCTTGCCGCAGACCCCTGAACACCAGGAAGCCAGCCTGGAAACCCCCAGAACCCATCACCAGCCAACAACCTGAGACAACGAAGCCAGAGACACAATGACAGCCGTCAAAGTCCTATCAGGCCCTAAGCTCGTCACACTGCCGGGCTTAAAGTTGGTTTAAAAAAATTTGGGGGCTTTCCTCCTGTGTCCCACTTCCTGCTCACCTGCCCACATTTTCCTGGGAACCAGTAAATACACGCAAGAAAAAAAGAGAAATGAAGTAACTATCACCCAAGCGAAATAAACAACAACACGGTCACCTGGAGAGTCCGGTCCCTATAAAATCCAATGTAACTACCGGCCGTGAGCTTGGGAAGCAGAGCCTGTAGGACCGGAGACAATGGGACCGCAGCCCTTGGTTCTCAGGCACCTGCCCCCTTACTGTTTGCATCAGCTTCCTGTCTGGGTGGGCACACTCCAAAGTTTAAGTGCATTGTTTCGACTGTTGGCCAAAATTTAGAAGATGCTGTGCATATCATTTTGAACTGTGTAAATGTATGAAAGAGAAAACCTTAAAAAAGAAAAGAATGAAAAGCACACTAGCCCGCAGCCCCCCCGGGAGGACCCGGGACAGGGCCAGTCACTCAGCACGGCCGGGCCCTGATTGGGCCCTCCCGACAGCACTCCTTTCGGCCTGGGGAACCGGCCCAAGTCCAGGGACCTCCCTCAGCCGCAGGTTCCTTGTTCCCAAGGAGTGGCCCTGCCCGTGTCACTGGGTTTTGGAGTATGACTTGAGAGGTAGTATCAGGTAGTATGCAGGGCTCACCACTGTGAAGTGGGAAAAAACACTTTCTGGATTTCCAACAATCCTTTGGCCTAAAGGGGGCTCGGGGCACACAAAGACCTTCCAATATTGACCAGAACAGCGGTTACAATGTCACCATGTCCAACTCTACCTGCTCTCCTGCACTGCCCATCAAGTTCTGGGATTGTTAGTTACCCATAATTTGGAGGCAAAAGATGGACTGACTTAAGCAACTACCGATAAATTTGCAGGGGGAAGCCCTGTGTCACACTCGTAAATACTAAAGATTATGCATTAATACTATGGAAAAGCATAAGTCCTTCAGATAAACATATGGACTTTAAGGTAATTATTAAAATCACATAATATAATGAAATCTATCATAATCCCGCTCTTACACACTGAAAAAATTGAAATTTAATACTAGACTATAATAATTCACGCAATGATTTATACCAATACCGTGCGGCTAGATTAAAGCACCAGTAAGACTATAATTATGCCTGAGCTTTTAAAGTTTTAACATGATTAAAGAATACATCATTATTCGATATTCGAGTTTCAATTAGAACAAAAATCACATCAAGCCTCTTGGCACATGACTAAATGAGACAGGGAGGTCCCCACCTCCCCACACACAAAATATTTGTTTCTGGAAAATCTGATACTCGAAATTCAATACTAAAGGGGCCCCTGGGTGGTTCAGTCATTTGAACATCAGACTCTTGATGTTGACTGAGGTCCCGATCTCAGGGTCGTGCGATCGGGCCCCGAGTGGGGCTACGCGCTCAGCACACAGTCTGCTTGTCCCTCTCCCTCTGCTCCTCCTCCCATCTCTAAAATAAGTAAGTAAAACCTTAAAAATAAATAAATAAAATCAATACAAAAAAAAAAAGCCAATATTTACAAGGTGCGATGCGTAGCTCATTTACCTTTAAAGTAGATCAAATACCACAATATTTGACCAAATATTCCAAATTTCAGTAAAAGCACAGCAGGGAAAGAGCATTTTATAAGTCTTCTCTGTGGGCATCTATAGCGTTTATGACGTAAGTAAAGAGGGCCACACTGGAAGACGCATCTGCCTGATGGAGTTTTCCAACGTCTCTGGACATGTAAAAGCAACTTTATGCAAATTTAGTATTTTTCTAGTCCGATCGCCAAGAAATCAGAACCGCTAACTTGCCGATTTTATCACTTGTAAACACACAGCCTTTAAATTGTAACCCAATTGCACCTCAGCGTTCCCACACGCGGAATTCAAGGAAGCTGCGGGAGCACCATGCCCCGAAGGGTCCCGCATCCTTGCCTTCCACTGAGCAAGTCTATTCCAAATCCCTCTCTTCAAACGTCCTCCTGTGCCTTTTATTTTTGCGCCCAGTTCACGCGAGTCTCTGCGGCTATCTAGAGACGAATCAAATCACCACTAGCAACGTCCAGCCTCTGCATTTCCCCCATCTTGAACGAGGACTCCACCAGTTCCCCTTAGGAAAACACCTGCAAACACCTGCTACTGAATTCGGTCTGCAGGTGAAATCAACACAGTCTCCCCCATCTAAATTCCGGGTGGTTTGTTTTCACAAAATCGACCACCTGATCAATAACAGGCTTATAACAGACCGTTTGGGAGGGTCAGAACATTTTGTTTTCATTTGTTTACTAAAATGCCAACATTAAGATGCGTGCCCGTCTCGTACAGAAATACACATTCTCCCCCTGTCTGTAGTAGACGAAATCGGCAGCGAATTCCCCTATTATTAGTGGACTCCGGTGAAGAATGGGCTTTGGGCGGGGCTTTACTTCCCTCTGAGTTTTTCCCCACTCCACTTGGCAAAGCAGATAAAAGAGTAAAGTTACATTTTCCCTTGAGTTTCTAAGGTGAAACGGGAACACTTGATTCTGCGCTACCCAAAAACACAAAACAAAGAGAACCCTCTCCACGTGCCAAATCTGATACCAAAAGTTAACTAGCTCTTGGAACTATGCTTCTACAGAAAATGCATTAGTGGGAATTTTAACAGGAAACCCATTATGCCCATGCTGATCGTTAAACTGCTGCAAGTTCTCCTCTCCAGAAAGAGAGAGATTCATTTAATCCGTACAGCTCCAGAGAAGATAAAACATTAATTATCTATGAGAATTCCTTCTGGGGGGGAGGGAGCCTGTGGAAGAGCGAACGGCTCAAGTCAACTTTGGAGGTTCCCCTACGATGTCTGACAACCACAAAATCAAAACTGCGGGAGGGGCGACCCTAATTAAATCAACCCCGGCCCAGCACTGGATTCAGCGGCTCAAAGTTGAAGGGTCTGGTTTTCTTTCAATACACCCCACGCTGAGAGCCAACACTGTCCGTTAAAAAAAAAAATGTATATTCTAATTACAAATTTTCATCTTGATGGTATCTCTTGACATATAAACAAATCATAAAAGGTAATCAAAAGAGCGGTCTTAATAGTAGTTTCAGCATTAGGATGCTGTTTTCCTCAATTGTTATTTTCCTATGTAATTTAAACCACTACTTCACTGCAATTGATAATTATCTATGCACAACATCTCAAGTTAAGTAAAGGGAGGGAAACATGGTTCTTGGAGACTGGAGTGAAACTAGCAAGGAAGCAAAAAAGACGTATGTTTCTTAAAAGGGTATTAGCTCCATTTTCTGACTGCGGTTTGCTTTATTTTTTTTAATTTTTTAAATTTTTTTAAGAACACTCATGGACAAAAGTGGCTTCCCTGTAAAAACAGGGAAGTGTGTTTCTTCTATTCTAGAAGCCAGACCCTTCAGAAGAGCGTTTTAACTGTTCTTGATTTTTAGGATCTGCTGGACTTCCAGCGGCCAAGGCCACGGGAGGGACAGGGTTATAATTACCCCATTTTACAGACAGAGAAAGTGAGAAAGTGGGGTTAAATGCCTTTCCTCTGTCCCACAATGACTCATTAAGATCAGCAACCAGAAACCTGGTTTCCTGATTCCTGGTTTAATGTTCCACATACTATGCTTCCTTCTACGAAGTACTATTTTTGTAAAGGTTTCTCTTTCAATAAAGGAAGTAGACCAAGTCACGTGACTTTCATTCACGAAAGCCTGTGTGTTTTCATTAGCACCTTAGTGTCTGTTCCTGGGAACAGGGAGGAGCAGGGATCTTTATTATCTTATTGCCACAGAAGCTGGCCAACCAAAGCGGGAGACCGCACACAGCAGAAAAATAAAGGTCATGTGGTCTGTCAAGCTAACTCATTGGAGTTCCAAAAATAGTCACCTTCTTTGCTTTCGGATTTCCAATAGGCAAGCCTTTCAAACATAAATCGTGATTATATTGTTCCTTTGGAGACATTCCTCTTATCCCCAAACTTTCGGACCATAGAATAGGAATAAATAGTCCTTTTAGCAAACAGAACTTAAATACAGATGCTTTCGATGGTAACTCTTATCTAATCTGCCTTACACATACATGAAAACCAATTTTAGAATAAAATCCCACTAAAGAGGATCAGAACTGTAAGATAGCACTTTTTACGATATACATCAACCTCCGATAGTAAGACAAAAATGTACACAGTTAGTTTTTAAATACTGCCTTAAAGCAGAGGAAATCCATACTGTATTTCCAGTTCTGAAACAACGCTCTGACGGATGGGTTGGGTTTTTCTACATACACACACGCAAAATACACAGGAAGAACCTTCCCTTGCTCCCAAGTAAGATGTGTAACAGAGTTTGATTCTTATGTGTTCTGGGTTAATATATGTAACTACTGTATTATATATATTATTATATTAACCCAGTGAGCACAGGCGCGTGCGCGCGCACACACA
This sequence comes from Procyon lotor, assembly GCA_028646535.1. Lineage (NCBI taxonomy): Eukaryota > Metazoa > Chordata > Mammalia > Carnivora > Procyonidae > Procyon > Procyon lotor. Next base: position 165,256,238 of record CM053605.1, read on the forward strand.
CACACACACACCCCTAAGGCATACTAACTTGTTTCCTTCGTTAAGGCACTGAAATCCCACCACCCCCAATTCTATTGTAAACAACGATCAAGCCTTGCAGGAAACTCATGTCTTTGTTACCACTTATGCAAATGTCAAATCTACCCAACCAACCCCAAATTATTGGGCTTCGGCGTCATTAGTGACGTCTCCCCATGGGACACACAAGCCACTCCTGAGCACCAGGCCAGTGCACACAATGACCCAGGTAGTTCTCCTATTTCACCTTCAAAGAAACGCTTGCCAAGTCTTCCTCCCTATAAATCATTCTCTCAAAGGACGCTTATCTCCTGTGAACTTTTTATTTATGAGCACCACAAACAAATTTCTACGCACACACGTGAGTTAAATAAAAGGGGACGTTTACTGAGTTCCCTTCTCTGCAGACCCCAACTCAGGTTTGAGTTAATTAAGATGACAGCCCCGTCTTTCCTGTTCTGCGGTTCTTTGCGTTGCATTAGTTTACTAGAAATCCATTTAGCATTTAGTCCTTTTAAAAATCTGGTTTTGGCACAATGGACCGACTGGAGCGCTCTAGTCTGCTTAGAAAGAGTCCCTCTCCTTCTTAATAGGGTGGTCCCCGTAATGCCTACAGAGACTCTGGAAAACCAGCAAGCAAATCCCGGCCCATCTTTGTTCAGCTACCAGGCAGTGTACGCACTGCTGTTTCAGTTTGAGTCCTGAATCCTATAGGTTGAAAGGAATTTCATACTGGTGGGAAAACAAACAAAACAAAGCAAAATCAGGTTTCGACCCCAACTTCTCTCTTGCAGTTTAAAATTTTCCCTGGTCTGAAAAGAGCATTATATCACCCACGAATCACGCTTCCGAATGTATCTCCTTTATCTGAAAGGCCTTGAGTCCTTCCGGGCCGGGAGCGGCCAACCTCAGCTCACTCCTCCCGCTGCTGCTAGAACCCACTCCTGGGGCCTTGCGAAGTCCAGGCCGGGTTTTTGCTGCCCCCTTCCCCGAAAGGCATAAAAGGTGTTAGGTTCTCAGGCTGCTTTTCTGATTAGAATCAGATTTCAGCAAAATGTACTTTCATGTTCACTATGCCGTATACCCCATATACCCATTGGGCAGTCGAAAAGAAATTGGGGGGGGGTACGCATATTTCCCCCCAACCCAATTCCAGTTATGCTGGGGGGTATTTCCCGGTCTGTGTCCTGGAGGGCAGCTCTTCCTGCAACCCCCCCCCCGGACACACACAAGCCATTTTTCAGAAGTAGCTGTAAGGGCTTAACTCAACTCCAAGCAATGTGACCTTCAGTGGAGAGTCACTTATGGGATACACTCTGAAAAGTTCCAAGCGATTAAATTAAATGCTAAAGCACCAAACTCCTGGTAATTCTCTAGGACTCTTTTCATCTTTTACTTTATGGTTTAAATAAAGTGAAATAGCTCTTGTTCTGCTATGTGAGAACTACAAGGTCTTTACCCCAGAGCTCTACTTCTAAAGCACAGGGACTAACCGTCCCAAGCATACGGCAAGCCCTGCGTTGGACTTAGATGGACTTCAGCTACTCTGTTTTAAGAAAAAAGGCACACGGATCCCCAAGCCCCTGAGATCATCCCCCCGGGACCCCGGGCAGCCTGCTGAACTTGGGCCAGCACCCACGTAACACTATTCGCTACTTCGTGTTTTGTGTGTTTCGTGATTGGTCTTATGGTTTCCCCCAGAGCCTCTACCTGCCTAGCAGCCACCGCCCCCCCCACCAAAATTAGGAATTGGAACACTGGCTCCCTCTTGTTCCCCCACCGCCCCAGCCATTCAAAGTCTGAGATCCTCAGAACGCACCACCAGCCGGTGCACCCCCCCCTCCTCCCCGTGGATATCTGATGAGTCCGTGAACAGTACAGGGCACCCTCCTGCCCGGCTGTTCCCAAAAGGACCCACGCGGTCATCTTCCCCTGGTTCTCTCTACAGCACCCATACGCAACCCGGCTGCACGTCCCCATCACCTAGGCAAACTCAGGAAGGACCACGCCGCTGCCTGCGTTCTGCCCACCGGAGGCTTTGCTTGCTGGCATCTGGGCGAGGCCCCGGAGGTGACTTCTCAAACCTCCCCAGGTGAGCCTCGCGGGGGACAGGGTGCTCAGAGGATGCCCCCCAACCAGCAGCGCCAACTCAACCTTCTTAGAAAAGCACACTCTGGGCCACACCCTCAGCCTCCGGCATCGGAGCCTCCGGGGCTTTCTAGAGCCCGGCCGTCCAGCTTTAGCTTGGACCAAGGGACTCCCAGGTGGAGCTGGACTCGACCGCTCTCCTGCTGTGTGTAGGCGCTGTCACCATTTCAGACCCTCGGGAGAGAAAATGGTTCACTGTTCCCCGTCGCAGCCGCCAAAATGGACACTCATTTTCTAAATGACTTGCAGGCCTGTTCGGATAAACTCTGAGGCTCAACAAAAATCAGGTGGGACCCGATTCCAGGAAAACAAAGCAAAAGGTGAGGGAGCCTGCCAAAGTTCAGGTCAAGAACCCGCAGCTGCCACTGTGGGGCGGCCGACCCGGGAGGTCACCTGCCCTGGGGACGGATGGGAGGAGGGGGCTGGGCCACAAAAACAAATCCAAGCCTCGTGAGTGGGAAACTTCACCTTAAACTCAAAGACCACCAGACCGCCTATTGGTGTTTGAAGAGGAAGGAAGCCAGGGGAGGAGCCCCGAGGAAAACAAAACAAGAAGCCTGGTCCAGTATTTCGGCGCTTGGGTCCAGATGGCATCGAAAGACTGGCAGTGAACCCAGACCCCGCTCACAGGCTGCCCACCCCTCCCCCCGCCAACCACAAGGTCCGCGGGCCTCACCTTTCACAACAGTGGCCTCCTTCAGGTGATGGGACAAGAAGTCAATGCTGGCGTAGGTGTTGGCGGAGGGGAGGGCGCCAGGGCCAGGCCCCCCACAAACCCCACCGCTGCTGCTGCTCCCCACAGCGCTGATGAGACCCCCAAGGCTGCGGGTCCGACCCCAGGCGCTCTTGTCTCCGGGCTGGGGATGTGGATGCTGCTGCGGGGTCGGTGACAGCCCAGGCTCGTCCCTCACGTCGATGGCGATGTAGTTGAGGCCATTCTGGAAGCCCGCAGAGGTCTCCCTGCGCATCGGAGAGCTACTGCCCCCCGGGCAGCCCACCAAGCCCCCCGGCTGACCCGGTACCCAGGGGCGCGCCTGCTGGGGGGGCGGCGGCTGCAACTGGCGGGGGGACGTGGGGCGCTCCTCACCACCACCCAGGACGCCGCTGCCGCCCCCTTCGCTGCTTTTCCTGAGAGAGACGTTTTCCACGGAGGCTGAGTTGTGGCGCTTGGGGTTATGGGCGAAGGACGGGGACACGGGGGTCACAGTGGTGGTTGAGGAGAAGGTCTCGGAACTGTGGCGACGGCGGCCCCCCTGTGGGTCTGCGCGGATGACCTTGGCCCCCCGGTGAGGGTCTGGGGGCTGGCTGGCCTGCAGGAAGGCCTCGACTCCCGACACCTGGTCCATGAGACTCAGCCTCTTCAAGCCAGACGTGGGGCTGGTCACGCGGGCACCTTCCGGCTTTGGGGGGGCCGCGATGGGTTGTGGCGGGGTGGCAGCCACGCCAAAGGCCATCTCGGTGTAGTCACCATTGTCCCCAGTCTCCGAGGACGAAGAGGAGGCAGCGCTGGGGCCCTGGGAGGTGGAGGCCTGGGGCAGGCGGTACAGCTCCCCTGGGGGGGGCGGCGGAGGTGGCTGTGGCTGCAGCAAGGAGGTGGGGGCGGCAGGGCGCGGGGGCAGCGGCGGGTGGGGGGAAGAGGCCTCGGGGGACAGAAGGGCATCCAGGGAGCCCACGGGGTCCCCGGTCTGGGTGCCCGGCTTGGGTGACTTGGGCGAGCTGAAGTCGAGGTTCATGTAGTCGGAGAGTGGGGAGCGCTGCCTGCTGTCGCTGCTCGTGCCCGGGGTGCCCGAGCCCAGGGATGAGGCCGGGCTGCTGGCGGACAGCAGCGAGGACGAGGAGGCCGCCGAAGCCAGCAGCGGAGGCGCCGGCGGAGACAGGCGAGCTCCGGCTTCGCCAAAGTCGATGTTGATGTACTCGCCGGGGCTCTTGGGCTCTGGCGGCAGAGGGTACTCATGCATGCTGGGCAGGGTCTGCAGGCCCTCCAGGGACAGGCGTGTGGGCCGCACTAACCGGCAGCGCTGGTTCAGGAAGCCCTCTGGGCGGCCACCGCTGCTGCCACTGGGCCTGCTGGGCGAAGGCACTACTGGGTGAGGAGGCTGGCTGTGGCCGCCTCCCGCCGGGAAAGCGCTGCTGGACGGTGCGGCAGCTGGGCTGGCCGGGGGTTCGAGCCTCTCCTCTTCCAGGATGCGCCCCACGGGGGAGCTCATGAGCACGTACTGGTCGTTGTCCCCGTTGCAAGTGTAGGGAGCCTTGTAGGAGCGGGGCAGGGAGCTATAGCAGTAGCCAGGGACTCCCCTGAGCATCTCCCCGCTGCCATGCAAGGCGGCCGAGAAGAAGTCGGGAGGGGTCCCCGAGGTACCCGCGTCGCTGGGGGACATATTGAGGTAGTCCCCGTTGGGTAGCAGCCTGGTGTCGGCATTCTCCATGGACAGCTTGGAGCCACACCACATACGCATGTACCCACTGTCCTCGGGGGAGCTCTCAGCTGGGGAGCTCATCTTGTAGCTGCCCCCGCTCGCCGGAAACGCCCTGCTGGCCGTTGGGGTGGGCGCCGGCACTGCGGCTCCTGAGGGGGGCAGGGCTGCCCCGGCGGCGGCTCGAGGCTGCAGGATCTGCTTCGGGGCGGACACGCTGGTGGGGCTCATGGGCATGTAGTCCTCACTCTTACAGCTGCCACTGCCCCCACCCAGGAGGGCCACGCCAGGGGTCATGGGCATGTAGCCGTCGTCGGCACCCAGGTTACTGCTAGAGCTCCTATGGGACCCGATCTCGATGTCGCCGTAGTCCTCGGGATAGGGCTGGTAGGCCACTTTGGGAGACGACGCGGGACAGGTTGGGCAGAGGCGGCCGGAGCTGCCGGAGAAGGTGGCCCGCATCAGGGTGTACTCATCCAGGGACGCGGAGGAGGGCTGGGGCACCGGCCGCTGCCGAGCGGGCGTGGTCAGGGAGTAAGTCCTCTTCCTCAGCCCTCGGTCCAAGTCCTGGGCCCCATCCCCGGAGACTCTGCGGTGGGGGCGGCCACAGTGGCTCAGGGGCCTGTCCATAGTCATGTACCCGTACAGCTCGCCCCCGCTGCCGTCCCTGGCCGGGGGTGTCTCGGCGATGGACTCGGGCGTGTTGCTCCTGTGGCTGCAGAAGGCTCTCAGGTCCCCGGGGCTGGAGCCGTACTCATCCAGAGACATGAAGCCGGGGTCGCTGGGGGAGCCCGAGGCCGAGGCGCTGCCGCTGGAGGGCCGCTGGCTGGCGGGGTGGTGCAGGGGGTGCTGCAGGTGCGGATGCGGGCCTGGAGGCGGCGGGTAGGAGCCGGAGCCGTGCCCGCTGCTGGACGACAGGCTGCTGGGGCTGGTGGCGGCCGGGGGCGAGTGCGCCACGGGCATGGACATGGAGCGGCTGTGTTGCAGGGCGCCCCCTGCCGGCGCCAGCGCCACCTTGCCCGCGCGGGCCCCGCAGCCGCCGCTCAGGGTGTGTGAGCGGCTCAGGGGCGCGCGCACCGGCCCGGGGCTCAGGGGACTCCCCGCCACCGACACCGGCCTGCCGCCCGCCGCCCCCGTCCCTGCCGCCGCGCCGCCGTCGCCCTCGCTGGCCGTGCGCACCCGACACGAGCTGCACTTGGCGGCCGGCGGGGTGGCGGCCAGGCTGTCCGTGCGCGAGCGGCGCACCAGGCCCGTCTGGCTGGGGGGCAGGTTGACCAGGTGGTGGTGGCGGCGCGCGCCAGGGACGCTGATGGGGTGCGTGGAGGACGAGCCCGACGACTGGCTCTTACTGCGCGGCCGGAACTCGAAGAGCTCCTTGAGGGCCTTCATGGCCTCCAGGATGGTCTCGTGGATGTTCTGCGCCACCACCGAGTCGTCGGCCTGCATCCACAGCTCACCTGGGCCCGTGACGGCCGAGCGGCCCACCTCCATGAAGAAGAAGCTGTCCGAGTGGCCGCAGCGCCGGATGTTCATGAGCTGCAGCGTCACCGACGGCTGCTCACAGTTGAGCTTCACGAAGCCGATGGTGCGCGCCGACAGGCACAGGCGGTACACGCCCGTCAGGTTCTTGCTCTGGCCCAGGCCCTTGGGCTTCAGGTTCACCTGCCACACCTCGCGGTAGGCGGCCGAGGCGGGCGCCACCAGCCCGTAGCTGTCATCGGCCGCGGCGGCGCCGGCCGAGCCGCCCAGGGCGCCGGGCAGGGAGGCGCTGCAGGACGCGGCGGTGGTGGCGGCCGGGGGCGCGTCGCCGGCGCGGCCCTCGCTGACCAGGTCGGTGAGCGCGCGGTACCAGCCCTCCTGCTCCTGCTCGTTCTCGGCCGCCACGGCGAAGTACTCGTCCTTGGTGTAGAGCGCGATCAGGTACTTGTGCTTGGCGTCGGCGCGCTTGTTGATGTTCAGGCAGCAGTCGAGCGCGATGACCCGCTTCGGGGCGCCCGCCTTGCTCCGCCACTTCTTCTCGCTCTCGTAGTACTCGAGCCGCGGCGGCTGCGGCGCCGGCCCCCCGCCCGCTGTCGCCGTCGCCTCGTCGCCGGGCCCGCGCAGCACGAAGAAGCGCTTGTGGCCGTGCTTCTGCTTGCGCAGGTAGCCGCACTTGCGCACGCTGTGGTTGTTGTTGTTGTTGTTGTTGAGGTTGGGGCCGTCGCCGCCCGCCGGCCCGGGGGGCCCGTGCAGCGGCGGGCTCGCCATCGCCGGCGATTCAGGCCGCGCCGCCCGGCCGGGCGTGGAGAAGCCGGGGGAGCGCGGAGGGGGGCGCGGGCGGGGGCGGCTCCCTCCCCCCCTGCTCGTCCGCCCGAGCCCGCGTCCCTCGGGCCCAGGAGGTGGGAAAGGTTGGGGGAGGCCCGCGGGGGCCGGCTCCGCGCGGTGGCGCAGCGCCCTCCGCGCTCCCGGGCCCCAGAGGATGCCCGGCGCGGGCGGTGGCCGCCCCCTGGCCCGGCTGCCCGCGGCCGCTGCCTCCCGGTCGAGATCTCTCGGGCGGCGCCTGGGGACTCGCGGGCTGGGCCGAGAGTCGGGGTCTCCGAGCCGCGGGGCCGAGCCTAAGGCGCGCGCGGCCGCACCGGTCCCGCCGCTGCGCCGCGCTCCGGGGTGCCGGGGTGCGCCCAGGCACTCGGGGTCCGCACCGCCACCGGGGCTGCTGCTGCTGCTGCTGCTGCTGCTGCCAACGGCGACCCGGGCTCGTCGCGGTCCCCGCCGCACAGTGAGTAACACATCGCGCACCGAGTGACTGAACTAAGAAGAGCAAAACAACATGTGACTCGGCGTTACGCAGGCACACACGGCGCGGCCGCCCCGCCCCGCCGCCCGCATTGGCGCCGCGCCCCCCGACGGACGGCCGGCACGGCCAATGGGAGCCGGCCGCGGGGGGGGCGGGCCGCGCGCCCCCGCCCCGCCCCCCTTTCTCCCCGGGCTGCGTTTCCCGCCGTCCCCTCCCCCTCCCGCGGAGGCCGGGGCCCGGGCCGGGTGGGGGCCGGCCCGAGCCTCATTAATCAGAGGCTCGTTGTGGATGCCGGCGGAGGAGATGCCACCCAGGGCGGGAAAAGGGGCGCGCAGGAGGGGCGGGGGCCGGCCTCCGCGCGGAGGGCCCTTCCCTCCCGCCTCGGACTCAATTAATTGGGCTCGGAGCTTCCGCCGGGGAGGGGATCGGGGGAGGGGACACTGCAGGGGGCGGGGGCCCGGCGAGATCAAGGGCCGAGACCGCCGGCCGGGGCTGGGCGCCGGTGGGGGCGGGGGCCGCAGCACCCTTCCTCGGGCCCCGCATCGCCGGGCTGCCGCCCCACTCCCGAGGGCCAGAAGGGGCAGTGGGTTTGGCCGCCCTCTCTTAACCCCCTCCCACTACCACACACTTGGGCGCGCGGATCTGGCGCCCAAACTCGGGGTGGGCGCGCGCCCGCCCGCTGCGGCGGGTGTGCGCCTGGGTGGTTCCCGGGTGCCCGGCCCGCGCCTTGTTTACGAGCATCACATTAGTCACCGGTGAGCGCCGGATCGATAGCAGCTCGGTGCCCTTTTCCTGGAAGGAGGGGAGGGGCGCGGGCGCGGCGCCCCCGATCCCGGACCGCGCTCGCCTCGGGTGGCTCCCAGGGTCCCACCCGCTCGGGGGCGCCCTTCCCCCGCACCCAGGTCGTGGGCTCTTCCGGGGCGTCATCAGCGCCATTCACTTGTCAGGTTCTCGGGAAGTTGCAGTCTTCTGTTTGGGATGTCATAAGAGAAAGAAGGAGGACGAGCAGGCGTAGAAGAATGCAGTTTCCATAGTGCCGGAAAGAGGGCGGCCTCCGGCGACGGCGCAGCCCCGAGCCCGGGTCCCCGCGGCGGGGTGCCCTCCTCCCCCCAGACCCTCGCGGCCCCGCGCGCGGAGGCGCGGAGGTGGGCGGCTCCAGACCTGCGCGCCCTTCTCGGGCGGCGACTGCCTGGTCGAAAATGCCCTTGAAGAAGTGCTTCTAGTGTTTTCCATCTACAGGGCTTTTGTGATGGCTTTTGTGACTTTCGAAGTCGATTACAAATAAGTGCCCCTGCAGTCGCGCTCTCCTAAATGTCGCAGTGGGGGGCACCGGGGGAGGATGGGTGTGCCCGAGTGGAGACCGAAGCAGGCTCTGGGTTCTTGCAGAAACTAAGAAGGTTACCAAAACAAGCCCTCGTCTGTTTTCTTCCTTTAATTTGTGTGTCTTCGTGAAATAATTGGAAACAATAATGTTGATTATTTTCCATTAAGTCCTGGAAGTTTGCCTTTGAATGCCCTCTATAGTTTATAAATGTCTTTATTTTAAATATAATGAAATATTAAGTCCAAGGATAATAACAAGATTGTAATTTTTGAAAGGGTAATAAAGATTTTCACATATTTGTCAGCATGTGACGCAAAGATTCTGCCAATTGATATTATGTGCCAAAAGAACCCTATTTACACAAAGATAACAAGGGTTTTAGGCCGAATACAGTTATGTTTATTGTGGCGTGCCGTGAATTTGGGAAGAAAAATCAGTAAGGCGTGTATCATAGTAGAGCGTGCCTCAAAGAGGTATTTTTAAAGTCTTTCTTCCATTTTAAGTCATGCTTAAAAAAATAATACCTCTTGGAATGTCCTATGAGGTGTGTGTGCCTGTATGCGTGCGTGTGTGTGTGTGTGTGTGTGTAAGATTGTGTGTGTGTCCCACACACCTTCAAAGACACGGTGGTTTTTTGTTCTTTTTAGATCTTGTTTTCCTGTGTTAACAAATGTTGCCTAGCAATATGTCTACTCAGAAAAGAGAAATGAAGGGATTCCTGGAATTTGAAGAAAATGTGGCCCAATTTTGTCTGCTTTGAGAAGGTTTCCATCTCACTTTGTGGGGGATCCAAATGGGCCTGCCTATCTGTCCCGCAACCCTATGTAGCCTGGGGTGGTCCGGGGATAACCGCTGCTCAGCCTCACCGGATAATGATCTCCTCTGACAAAGTATCTTTTGCCATTGTTTCATTCTTTTCTTTTTGTCTCTGGCTTCTCCTACAAAATTAGATTTTCTCGTATTCACTGAATGCTTATTCGCTGTGCCCCTCTGATGTTAACAAGTGTCACCTCTGGAGTGTTTGTTTCTTTCCTCAGGGCTATGCAGTGTTAAATGCCATATTCAAGTCAACATGTTAGAAGCTCTAAATCGGCACTTTTCCCCATGTGCTGCCCCAGTCACCAAGGGAGAAGGGAGACGAGCTCTCACCTACATCAGCGGCATTCTCATACCAGCAAGATCACAAATCTGGAGCAAGACTGCAAGCTAATTGTCATTCTGAAGTCCTAGAACCTCTAAATACAAGTGTGGGAGGCACAATTTCCATTCTCATTAAGAAGTCAGCCCATGAAACCAACAGTAAGGAACTCTGTAATTAGAAGTATCCCTGTCTTCTTCCTCCACCAAGGAGCTCATTGTCTTTCTCCCTTTCTACTGCCAAATAAGCTATTTATTTATTTAAAGCTTGTCCGACACCTTGTGATTTTCCAACTGTTCTCCCATACTTTTTCAGCAAAAGTCAGCTAATAACATCTGTCAACCTGCTCTCCGCGCAGGGCTGGGTGCTGCTTCCCATGGCCTGTTGCCAGCCAGCAGCCTGGATGAAATGTTTTGCGGTGGTCCCAAGATCTTTCGTTGGAAGTTCTCCTTGGTTTTACGGATAACTAAATGGCCATACCTTTTAGCCAGGAGTGTTTTTGGTTTGTTCATTTTGGTTTGTCTACATAGAATCATGCGCAGTGATTCTTCAATGAGAACAAACGTCCTTTCTGGGATCCTTTGAGTACCTTTCGCAAAGTAATCAATTTCATAAAAAGGTAGACGTTAAAAATGCATCACAAATCTGTAATACAAATAATACAAATAAGAGTAAGCGTCATTCTCTTCTCTGTTTCACGGAAGGCAGGCACGCAGAGGAGAACAAAAGTAGACAGCATTTTAGTGCTTGGGAGGTTGTTTTTTTTTTTCCTCTTTAGTTCTTAACCCCGTTGTTGTTTGACAGTATTTCCTATCTGGATGAGCTGTATCTAAAAACGGACTGAGAGGGGCACCTGGGTGGCTCAGTGGGTTAAAGCCTCTGCCTTCAGCTCAGGTCATGATCTCGGGGTCCTGGGATCGAGCCCCGCATGGGGCTCTCTGCTCAGCGGGGAGCCTGCTTCCCCTCTCTCTGCCTGCCTCTCTGCCTGCTTGTGATCTCTCTCTGTCAAATAAATAAATAAATAAAATCTTTTTAAAAATAAATAAATAAAAATAAGTGACAGCATTTTATCATGTTTTGCTTTATTAAATAATGTGTTTCAGTGGCTCATTTAATACATTTCTTGTTCTCTGATGAATGAGCCATGCAAAGACAGCCTTTTTCCTCATCTAGAATTCATAAGAGGACTTCCTGGACTTTCATAGCTTTTTTTTTTTTTACCAATATATTTGCTAATATGTTTCAACCGAAATTTCACAAGAATTTTGTAACATGCTAATTGTGTGCAACAGAATGATTGACATGAGAGAATGTAGCTACTGTTTGGATAGCTTACTATCTGTGCATGGCATTCCAAATGTCTAAAGAATCAGCATTTGTTAATAGATCATATTGGTTCCTTGGAAACTATAAAGGCTTTTTACTTTAGTATTTATGTTGCTCATTCATTACAAATACCTATGTGTTTTAACTGGTCTTTTTCTTAAACATTCATTACGGAGGAGGGATTTTCTGAAAGAGGGATTTTCTAAAATAAATGACTTTCATGTGCATATATGGTGGAGCAAGTTACTATAACTTTAAATGTAACTTAAAAATAAGAATTCTTCTAAAAAATGTGTGCACTGAATTAATACTCTTTAGAAGAACACTCACTTATGTTGTAGGAACAAGTACAACTCACCCAATACTCAAAACATTTTTATTTTAAACATAATTATGTTGAAGAAATTTAAACATGTAAACAACCAATTACAAAGTGACTATAGTTAGTAACTTAACATTTTTATCAATTCACTCCTGGATTTTGTTATGTTTGAATTTTGAGAATGTATTTCTAAATTAAAAAAAAAAAAACAACTTTTTTCCCCCCATGGACTTTTCATGATTGAAATAAAAATTTTACATTAATGACTTTATAGCATTACTGTACCACAAAAAGAAGGGGGGTTCCTTCTTAGACTATCCCCCTTGAAATGCTTAGCCCTGTAGCATAATACATTCACTTTTTGCAGGACCAGATTGGTGCCCCGAGTAGTGCTGGCCGTCAGCGTCCTAGCCTCTGGGTTAAAATGTTTGTTTGTTGCTATCGCGGCTTTCTGTTGTAGCAGAACAAAATTGTCTGTTTCTCAATCTGTGGATCAGGAGCAGATGACATAAAAAAAAAAAAAAAGGTCTCTAAAATGACACAGCTCTATTTTCTAGGAGGGAGGGGGAAAGAGCCTTGAGCAGAGCTGACCGTCCTTGAACAGAGCAAATGTTAGGAAGGAGAGATCAGCCCGAGTTCAATTGATTCCACTGTTTGCTCTAGGAGCCAGCTTTCGCCCTGTTTGTAAACTGCTCGGGAGGTAAGTAGGACACGAGCCACCCTGCTTTTTGCCAGATGCTCTGGGGTTTTGTGGAACTGGATTGTACTCAGAAACTGTCTACTTTTCTGCAGTTCACGTGCTTTTTCTAGGCTCGCCTCTTAGTCTGTTTTCTAGAGTTGTTTTGAAATCCAACCTAAAGATAACAGCGAAATGTGACCCGGTCTTGTGAATGGTGCCACCAACTGGCAATGCCTTTTTCCTGAGGCAGAGCAGGCTTTTTTTGCAAGACGTTGCAGCCAGAGTGGGGGCAGAAAGTTGGTTACAACCTAACATCCATTTGCTTTGCACAAATCTTTAAACTAGCTGATAGAAACAATGAGCAAGAAAACAAGGAAATATCCACAAGTGACCCAGGACATTATCAGGGGACAAACGAATGGATATATTCGGTTTAAAAACTTATTTGTTTATGCTTGGGGAAGTATCAAGCTAATACATTCACATTGTAAAATAGATTTTATACCGCAATTTGCATATTTCTTTACCAAGAACAGTGGATAAAAAATGAGCATCAATGTTCATTTAAGAGTTTAGAAAGCTACCTAACCAGCAAAACTAAAACAAACAAGGATCTAAAACTCAGGATTATTTTGGAGTAAACATGAGTTTACAATCAAGATTTGCCTGTCTTGCAAGCAAACTTCTCATCATATTTCTTCTCTATATTGACCTACCAGTCTCAATTTTTTTTTTTTAGAATAAATGCTGGTCATCTTCAGGGATATTGAAAAGCAAAATTTGAAAAAGTATGGATGGGAAAGAAAATATACCTTAAAAGCTAAGAATAACAAAAACACCTTTAAACTATAAACAATAAATGGCAGTTAATAAATGTCCAATGTGGCTATTTTTTATTGAAATAATTTGAACTTACACACTCATGACTTATTTATCAACTCTCAATGTGTAAATTACATCTTCTTTTTAACTGTTCCAATCTGACCTCTGGCAGTTCCAGTCTGACCTCTGGCAGTGCAAATAATAGAGATACTCAAGTTAGTAAGGGCACTTATCTGTCTAAATAGAGTGAAGAGATCAGACTTAATTTTTTTGCTACCAAGCATGTCCTTTAGGTACCTTTCTTTACCTGTGGATGAAAAAAAATGCTGACATAGAAGAAAGCAATATTATAACTGGTAAGGGTAGTTTATCAGTATGTGCATGTATGTTATGGTATTTGATTCTTACCGGCTTATGGGACAAGTGAAATATATATAATTATCCCATGATGCTGATACCTCGTAAAGACAGGATTCCATCGCAATTGGGAATAGAACCTCAATCTTTCTTTTTTTCTTTTTCTTTTTTTTTAAGATTTTATTTATTTGACAGAGAGAAACACAGCTAGAGAGGGAACACAAGCAGAGGGAATGGTAGCGGGAGAAGCAGGCTTCCCGCCGAGCAGGGAGCCCGATGCGGGGCCCCATCCCAGGACCCTGGGATCATGACCTGGGCCGAAGGCAGACGCTTAACGACTGAGCCACCCAGGTGCCCCAGAACCTCAATCTTCCAATCCCGCTCACCTGTGCTATGTGCCCACATACAATGTTTAAGAAGAACGATGAACTACTCACACAGTTACTATACTTTTTGCCTTGTCTAGGACACTGACAGCAAATGATATCGGCTACACTGGCTTGAAGAAATATGAGTTAGTGAGGTTCGCAAGACAATAATAAAGACGTTCCTGGTGCCATTTCCTGCTGGCTGTTAGGCAGAGGGGTCAGTTCAAATAAGCTCAAATAAGCTCGTTCCAAGAATGACCACTTCACGTGGGAACACCAGCCAGGATTTCACCTTTGCTGGTGCTTTATTGAGATTTCAGCCTTTCATCCTGGTAGAAGAGGGGAAAATGGGAATTCTATATAAAATTCTATATAAAAGTTTTCTTAAAATTACATTTTATAATGCGAGAATGCCTTTTTAGGTGGTAAAGAGTAAAAATTAAAAAGTCGTATTTACCACTGCTACTGAAAAGCAAACAGAAAATGAAGTATATCGCTATTTTGAGAGTTGATGTTTTTCTGTTTTTATTTTGGTAAACTTGTACCTGATTTTAGCATTTCTACACACCAGAAGTGTATTACAATTTCAACATGGCATCCATACCCCTTATAGTATGAATTAAAATGGAAATCAATATGCATGTAGCCATTTGGCCCCATTGATTAGAGTCACACTGTTTTTTAATTATAGAATAATAGAAAAGGAGGGATATCCTTTACTACACAGGTGAAGTTGTATCTTCCTCAATCCAAAATATAAAAATCACTAAACCTATGTTCAGTATTTGTTAAGCATCAAGTGTATTTTAGGAATTATGTAGAATGTAAGTCTTTGCCCTTTTGATTTTTCTATCTAAATAATAAGGCACTATTTCCCTAAATGATTAATATTTAAGAAGCTTCTTTTTTCTTCTACCTTTTACTTGATATTGTCTCATAATTTAGAAACAAAAATTATATGTTATTATGACCATCATCTGGCATCTTCTTAATTTTCTTAATGGTCGATAATAATTCCTAATGCTGCTATTTTAGCTTCTTCTTGCCAATAATGTATGGCAGAGAAAGTGGTTTTCATCTCTGAGCACAAAATTTTACAAACCATCTCCCACCACATCACATTACATGTTTGGAAAAATTGTAGGACAAGGTGGTATTAAAAAAAAAACAAAAAACTGAACTTCACCTTGTAAGTAGAACCATCGTCTGATTATAATCTTATTTGCACTCCAAGAAAGAAAGGGGATACACAAGAACAAGTACAAGGTTCATCGAGGCAACTTTAAAATGAAATTTTTTTAAGGTGTCTTGGTTTGTTATGATTGAAATTAGATGTTGAGCAGTTAACATGGAAATTAACGAGGTGCCGTTATATCTCATGGTTCTTCTCTTCCCTGTACATTCTTAATGCAGCTTCCTTTTCTGCCTTCTGAATGGTGTTTGCAGTCTGTAGCTAATTCCATAGGGGGGCAAGCCCTTTTTTTGTCTCCCAGCTTTCTTTACCGGATGGCGTTCCTCGTCGTGACTGGATTGCAATTTCAAACATGACAATGCATAATTAAAACATTTTAGTGATAATAACCAAGTGCCCATTTTATAAATAAGGCACATCCATTTAAAATAGATTAAGGGCACTTAAACCCAGAGTCTGCTTTCCAACTTATCGGCTGAACACTTTCCAGGGAATGAAACTAGTAAATACAGTCTCCAAATTTTGTTTCATGGAAATTGGTTTTAATTAGGCAAACATGACTGATTCTATTTAGTCCAGCGTTAGGTTAATTTTTAAAAAGCCACGTTCTGAGCCTGCTCCAGTCTCCAGGCTGAGGAAGTACTTGCATAGTGTGGCATAATACGGAATACGTGGTTTCTGGTTGTGTTATCTGGTGATAAGTCTGTAATAACCCAATGAAATATTTGATTCTGGAAAAGTTATCAATATACTTCGAGCATCACTTTGTGCCGGCCACCGTGTGGGGTCCTGTGGGGGAAAAATGCAAACCTACAACAACCACCCAGTGGGACCTGCTGGGAGGGACGGTCTTCCCAGGCTCTTTCCTGCTCCCACACCTCCTGCTGGGTAGGTGAATTAGGCATAGTGGACATCCTTCACTTAAGCCTTTCTAGGGATCTGCAGACGGCCACCCTAACAGAGAAAGCGATGGCTCCTTCCGGGACAAATGACAAGCTTACTTATTTCCTGCTACAAAAGCGGTGGGCTCGCCAAGCCCCTGTGACAAAGCTGTGACAACCCCACGAAGAGGGGGTGTGCGCTGGGCCTCTCCAGGCCACCCCAGGGGGCTTGAGGCGGAGCAGAAGCACGGCCTACCCGGAGTCTCTGACTCAAGAAGTTCACATCCTCGCCGGGCAGGTGTGTCAAGAGGCAGGCTCACCAATTAGCTGGCAAGGAAAACGGAATGAAATCTCCAATCCTGGCAGCGCCCCCCCGGAAGCTCACAGTCCAGTGGGAAGAAGAGAACCCGGATATGCAAACAGCTAACTCGGAGGGCCAGTTGTGCTAAGAACAGGAATAAATCGGCCACGCGGGGGAACATGGTGCATTACCAGGTGGGCATTCAGCTGCACTGGGGGAGAAGACAGCTTATCAATAGGTGCTGTTGGCATACCGGGAAATAGGTCTGAAGACTACTTAAACTTAGACGTCTGTCTGCTTTCACTGAAATGTCAGTCGAACCAAAGATTTCAATGTTAAAATACGAAACCATAGAGTTTAGGAGAAAATGACAGAAATATGGATGAACTTGACATCCTAAAACAGTTCTGTGGAGGGAGGTAATCACATCTGTATTGCAGATAATGCTTTAATTCTGTCTTTATTCAGTACCTGAGGGGCTCCCGTAAGACAATAATAAAGAATCCAAAAATGGGTGAAGGATCTGAACACAAATGTCACAACAATATAAATAAGTGCCAGAAAGTCTTGAACTTATCAAAGTCTGTGTAACCTTTCCCATAATAAGATAAATGCAAATTAAAACCACAAAGTGGTACGATCATTCACCTATCAGATTGGCTCAGATTAAGAAGTTTGATAGCACAGCGTGTTTGCCAGAATGTTGGGAAAGGTTCCCACACCGGGCTGCGGGGGTACCAACCAAAGTGTCTACGCCGAGCCCTTTCCCTGTATCTATCCGAATGGCAAATGCCCACGGTCCTTGACCCACGATTTAACTTCTAGGAATTACTCGTGCATATGCAAAGTGATTTCTTTACAAGGGTGTTTATCGCATTAACAATTGGACTAGAAATAAATACACGAATGTGAAATCATATGTAAGTATGGAAATGTCTTCATTTCAGGCTTGCCCAGGATAATAAAAATTTGGAAGCAAATTGAATGCCAATGATTTGGGACTGATCAAATTTCATCTATTCATCTATCTCTCTATCCGTCTCTATTAGCTCATAAGGAAATAGACAGATGGTGTCCCTAATCAAGACCGGGTTATAATTTCAGACATAATCATAATGAAGACATTTTAATGATGATAACCAAGTACCCGTTTCATAAACAGGGCACATCCCTGTAAAACCTAGCAGATGTAAGGGTAGTATTAGTGTGCACTAGAATGTTCTGTGACGGGAATGGGGCAGCTCTAGCTAAATCGACCGCAATCCCATTTGAGAACATGCTGTAAGGCGTGGATAGAAGTCACAGAACAGTGTGTTTCATAGAATGCTGCTATTTTTATGAAAAGGAAATGTGTGTGAACACACAGAAATGTTCTAGAAGCATACTCACAAGGCCGATGACCGTGCAAACTTGGGTTGGGAGGGATGGGAAATGGGGCGAGGACCCTCATTTTACCAAATTACTTTTTGGGTTTTCTGCACTTTGTAACACAGGAATCTATTAAATAGTCAAGACGTGAAAATAATTTTGGCTCTAACTAATGGCTCAGTCGTCCTTGGGATCGTTCGGGTGTGCAGAAAGAGGGGGAAGTCAGAAATGGCTCCTGGAAAGTCTTGCACGGTGACTGGGACCCACAGTGCCCTCTCCCGAGAGAAGGTCGTGGCGGGAGCATGGAGTGAGTGATTCTAGATGCCAGGGGTGTGACAGGGCTGTCGGCCCCCCAGGGAAGATGTGAGCACTGTCAGACAGATTTGGACAGGAGATCGGTTTGGGGGGGGCACGGAGCACGGAGCTGCAGGTAACTGGATGCCGGGCCAGGAGGGTGAGCCAGAGGTGGGCCCGGCTGCCCAGACCACGCCGGCGCTCCCAGGCGGTGGGAGAGGAGCCCACAGAGGGCCCTGGGCAGGAGCAGCCTGAGAAGCGGGAGAATGCCAGCCAGGTGCAGAGGGAGTATGGTGGCAGGCGCAGCCCTGGACAACAGTGGGGAGTCGCCCCGGGAGGCAGGACTTGACCTCCACGGTGGGAGCGCTTTCCCCCAGGCCTCACTGGTGAGGAGGAGGCGGCTGGAACGCAGCCCAGAGACACATGGAAGACGGGCCGGGGTCCCCGTGGAGGAAATGCCATGGGTGAGGCACTGCCCTTCCCTGTGCCGGCAAAGCCCTGCCTGGGGGTTTTGGGCAGGGGGCCAGAGGGCTGAGATGGAGAACACACGGATCCTGGGGACAGAGGGCAGCAGCGTCCTCAGGATGGCACTGGGGTTCCCAGAGGACGTGGACTCAGGTGTGCAGTGGGATAACACGTAGAAGAATGTGCTAGAAGTGTTTGGGAAACAAAGGAGGGAAATGGGCTGGTCGAAAGGCACGCACCGCTTAGCACAAGCATGTGGGAGCAGGTGGATGGCAGGAGGGGCTGCGGGCGGGAGCCTGATGCCCGCGGCAGGCTGGGTTATAACACTGAGCTGCGGCCAGCCCTCAGAAACGCCAGGGCGCTCCAGACCCCTCTTCTCGGTGTTGCTTGTGTTGGCCTCCACGGTGGGTGGCCAGAGAGGCTCCGGCCAGGGGGCCCCAATCGTGGGACAGGGACAGGGACAAGGAGAGATCTGCATGTGCCCCTGACCGCTCTGGGGGAGTCCCTGGTACAGAGCTTCTGGGGGCTCCTGACATGGCCGGACGGCGGGTCTCCGTCGTTCCGTTCAATCTCACGGTTCTGCTTTGTTGTAAATCGTAGAAACCCCGATCCCAACTTTCCCCCAAAGTAAGTGTCGCTATCACTCTTCAGCTTTTGCATTTTTGGAGCATGGGTCAGAATCCCTTTCCTTGACTCTCAAGCTGACAGCTTGTTAGAACTTGTTCATGTAATACCTGGAGCAGATGTGACTTGTTTATACCAGCAGCGCCCTGCGGAAGCTCAGGGCAGGAATTTCCAGACGTCGTGCCATAGACGACTGTCAGGTGCCACCGACCACGCGGGACCAGCGTTGACGTCATCCTGGAACAGACAGAGAAACCGTGCCCGACCTTTCCTCCTGTGCTCAGTGCTGCAGGCTGGCAGGCTCTCCTCACGGCACATCCTCAGAGAACTCCCTTCCCGGCCCCTCGAGTCCGCCCTGGGCATTTGCTGACTCACGCTTTACTCTCGACCCACTTTCCTAAGGAGCCCACCCCTGGCAGATGCTCCACGCGGTCTCGCCAGGGTTGTTCTTCTACCTTTCGGATTATGCCTGTTTACTTTGTCCCCTCATTGGGCATTCTCGTAATTACAGAAAAACTCAAAGCGCTATATTAAGCCTTTCAAATGGTAAAGGGCTGGCACGCTGTAAGTAGTTAATACGTGTTTGTTATTATTATTTTTTGTCCTGCATCACACCACCTGCGGGCTACAAACCCGGAGACCTTGTGGATCTTCTGTTCAGGGAGTGAAGGCTGATGCCCAAGAGTATACAGGGGCTTATTTCCTGAGGTCGAGGTGTGGGAATTCCAGAGGATACAGCGACGACCGAGAAGGAAGGGGGGAAGTAGGTGTTGGGTGCAGGGAGGGGGGTGTGAAGGGGAAAGAAGTGACCAGGAAACCGCAACTGTGAATGTGACCATGAGTTACAGAGCTCTGAGCCATAGAGGAATTCACTGGCCTCAAGGTTTCTAGAAGAATCCATCCTTGCGCCTCCTGGTGAAGGGAGTGGGTGAGGTAGGGAAATTGGGGTCTTCTGTGGGGGGAGCCAGACAAGGTTGACACCTAAAAAATGGACTATTTCTTGTGCCATATTGTGCCTTCTGGAAGAATATATATGAAGTGGATAAATAGTATAGTTTAGTAGATATTCAGAAACTGTTTCTATATTTAATTCTAGAAAAGTGATGGTTTGTTCTGTAACCATTGCTAGAGGGAAAAAATGAGTAAAGCCAATCACAAAAAGCTGAAGGTTTCTACAGGGAAAAAAAATGTCATTTTGGCAGGAAAGAGGATTAGTATATAAAATCTTAGTCTATTCCTCACGTGCTATTATGGTAATCTAGGATCCGTTTATTCTAATTTTTAATTCCAGAAACCTATCGAGATAAAGCGTGTATGTATTTTTTAGGTTTTTACTCATGTTCCAGTTAGTGAATGCGTGTATGTATTTTAGAGCCCGAGGGAAATCTGTGATCTGGGGGGTACACCGGAAGAGAGGGGCTCTCTCGCCCTACCCATCTCTGCACTGAAGTAGACTGACCCCCAGGTTCTGAGACGAGTAGCTCTTATTTCAGCGCAAACGTAGCTTTCATATTTTGAAATCTACTTTCCAAGATGCATCCTTGGTAAAGATTGTACCATCCTGGTGAGTGGTGACGGCAGTCAGAGGGGGCCACGCGTGCGGGCCACCGTGTGGGGGCGGGACAGTCACCACACCTGCCTCTCAGTGTTGCTGTGACCTTGAACCTGCTCTAAAACAATAAGCCTCAAAATGTTCTCCAAAAAAAAAAAAAAACCCACCATGAGATAGTATGAAAGGAAACATTTTAACATCGCTCTTTTGTATGATGTGCATTTTATTTCATAAAATCTGCCCTGAGTGAAGCTTTTCACCTCAGCAGGGAGGACTCAAGGACCCCACAGTTAACGCACTGTAGTAGACACCCCAACGGGTAATGTTTATTCCAAAAGAAGTTCTTATTGCCAAAAGCGGAAAAGTAGGAGAGCAGAAGAGAAGGATGGAGAACACCAAGGGAAAAGGGCAAGGCAAGGAAGAACATACCAGACTCGGGCATCGCCCAGGGAAGGAGGACAGAGAAACCGCATGGTGCCTGGAATCCCCCCCTGGGAGAAGCAACTGTCTCCGAAAACCTGAGACGCCTCTGTCTGCAGGGGGTTTTCTGCAGGAAGGTGCTGGGCTGAGTGCTCCCTCGACCGCGCTCTGGGATCCGCTTGAAAAGAAGGTGTTGGGATCGTGCACTCAAAATTTTAAAATACAAATAATACAAAATACAATTTATATTTATATTTGTATTTTAAATTCAAATTATACAGCGAAAGCTGGAATTTGATTGCCCAGAGAGGCTTTTAACCTCCAACTCATAATCGTTTCATAACAAACACACGTTTCTCCTCCCTGCCTCTGTCCCACTCGGCTCGCGGCACCGGCGGCTTCCGGGGGCTCCCCAGCGAGCGTCCCTCTCACGTCTCAGCAGACGCTCCAAGAGACTGGCAACGATTCCAGTTGCGACGTTAAAAGCCACATATACCTTCCGATTATTGAAGTCATCATCGCTTATTGTAGAACATTTTTAGGCTCCAGGAAAAGTGAATAGAGGAAAATTTAAATGAGTTATCCCTGTACCACCCAGGGACCACTATTGCTAACGCTGTTGGACGTTTCACCATCGCTAAGGGTTATCTATATAAAAACACACGTATTATAGACATACAGAACACCACAAATAGTACATATTTTATTGCACAGAGTGGAAACCATACTGCCTAGACAGACATTAATCTGCTTGTAAATTTGAAACGTCACCAGTTTCTTGAACTATAAATTTCTATGCATACCATTCCTTTGCGCAAATGCACCATGATTCATTCCACTACTGTCTTACACTTGCCCGTTTTTGTTGTTTCTAATCTCTTACTGTTAAACACTGAGCTGCGGTGACTAAACATAATTTTGTGGTGTTCTTTATCTTGGCAAGTGGGTCACGACCCATCAGTTACGCAGGCCGGAGACACACGGTTCTCGCCGGGCTTGCTCCCAGCACCAGCCAGCTCTGGTCCGGGGGCAGGGTCCGTCCACCCAAAATATCCTGCAGACCTGCCACTTTTTCCTGCCGCCACCCACCCCCGTGTGGATACCTGGGTCTCAATTTTCTGAGTTCCTCACGGGTTGAGTAATACGCCGGGCACTTATTATCTCTTACTCATCACACTTACAGCGGAGATCCTGTTTTCCTCTTCCAACTTTTCTCACACATTTTCGATGGGATTTCGTTTTGTTTACTGTAAGAAACAGGGTTTTTTTACATTATGGAACATAGTACATACATGCAAAAGGATATTTAACATATATGCCGATTATAAGTAACCGAACATCAATGTACTCAGCTCCAAACTTAATCAAGAGAACATTACCAATATTTTGAAGTCCGGCGACTGACCTTACCACCATCCTAAATTGGGTTGTATTATTCTTTTCTTGTTGTTATGATTTTACCACATATGAATGTAAGCCTAAATTTCTGCACTGTGCTTATATTTAAGCCTTATCGAAACATCATCACACTATTTGTAGTCTTCTACAACTTGCTTTTTTTCACACAGCATTCTATATCTTGAGGTATAATTCGTGTTCCATAAAAATGTGCACTTCAGTGTTTTTTAGCACAATCACGAGACTGCGAAACGATCACCACTGTCTAAACCTGGAAAATGTTCATGACCTCAAAGAGCAACGCTGCCCCCCCAGAGAATCACCCCTGACGTGCCCTCCGCAGGCCCAGCCAACCACTAATCCTTCTGTCTCTAGTCAACGAGATATCCTCCAGAGTCGTCTAGCTTGGCCAGCGTAACCATAGTCCATTCATTTTGATGGTAACACGTGTATAATAATGTCTCGCTTCTGCCAGTGGACGTTGTGACTATTGGTAATTTTTTTGGAAATTTGTACTTTTAAATAACTTTCTTTAAAAATGTAAGTTCAACAACTAAGTGATTCTTAGCCATTAAAGCAGTGTTTAGAAATCACTCGCACATGTGTGCATATTCTCACGCACGGGATCTGGACAAAGGAAGGGAATTTCTATTCTCGATTCTGCCCATCTTTAATTGTAACACGTATTTAAAAATTATTTTCCCAAGTAAGTGTACAGGTTAGAAATTCCACTAGCACGGTGTCATTGACTCTAAAAATTTTCCTGCACGCAGGGATGCAAAATAGCATCTCATGACCCTACCTTGTGCTTCCTCAGTGGCTCCCGAGGTGGAATGGCTCTTGGGAGGGTGGCCGGCCGTTTGCGGTTCCTCCTCTGTGCAGTGGGAGTGCAGTGCGTGCTCATTCCGGCCTCCGTGTTGTTGGTCCTTCCCCTCCGGCTTGTAGGAGTTGTTTACCTACTCTGTTCACTGATCCTTTGCAAAAATGGGTTTTCCTGATTTGTTACTGTCTCCTCGTTTTCTTTATGCTGTCTTCTGAATGAGCAGCAATTCTAAATGTTCACGGAGTCAAATTTATCAAACTTTCTTTTTGATGCTGTGCTTTGCTTTGTCGTTGTTTTTAAAAATCCCCGACCCTGAAAGTCACAAGTGTTCATTCATTCCTTCTTTCTTTTCCTTTTTCCTTTTGACATTTACTCACCTGCTTATGTCGGTGCGCGATAGGGGCTCAGTTCCGTTTTTTCTTATTCCTTTGGAAGCATGTTTTGAATGTTTGGTTTTCCCCCACCGCTTGAATGAGCAAATCTCCTTGTTTGCACGGGTAAACATGCTCTCCTCTCTTCCGCTGTTCCATTTACCGTGTCAATGTCATGCCACTGGAGTCCTGTCTTCTAGGACCACGTCTCCCTGTCTGGTGACACATTTACTTTCCCTTCCTCTACAGGAACACGTGAATCCTTGTAACCCTATTCCTTACGCATTTTCAAATCAGCTTGACAAGCTTAATGAACCACCTTGTGAACGTTCAGGCATCTTCAATATACTGAGCACTTCCATCCACAAATAGGGCATATCTCCCAATCTATTCAGGGGATTTGAAAATGTCTTTTAATAAAGCTCTGTAATTTTCCCTACAGATATCTTAAACATATTTCCTTATATTTATTCCTAGCACCTTGTATATTTTGTTGCTATTGGAAATAGCACCTGTATATAAATATTCCATTTTTTCTCTTTGTTGCTTGGGTGTAGAAACCAAATTGATTTTAAAAAACCAGTTACCTTATATTCCAGCAATTGTGTTAAACCCACTCATCCATCTGAATAACTCAGAGAGGTTTAGAGGGAGATTCTTTGTAGCTGTGCGGGAATTTTATGTTTTCCTTTCAGATTCTCATTCTCTCTATTTTTTCCTCGTACTGAATTCTCTAGGACAAACAGGACGTGCTATAAGAACAACTTTGTCTTAATGATTTTTGAAAGGGAACATTTTAACTTCTACCATTCGTATCGTGCTTTCTCAGAGACTTCAGTAGATCCCATTTAAATCCCACTATGCTCATGGCTTTAGGCTGATGGGATGTGAAGATTTATCAAACATTCTTCAGCTTCTATTGCCATGATCTTTGGATTTTCTGCTTTAATCTACTCCTATGCTGAATTACACGAACTGATTTTCAATGTTAGACCACATTTGTGTTTCTGGAATGAATTTAACCTTGTCATTCTTTCACTGTGGGTTTCCCTAAACACAGACTTGGACACAAGGTCTCTGTGTCTGATAGTCCCAGCATCTGACTTTGTGTCAGTTTGTGTCCAAGTCATCGCCTGTTTGCTGTCAATCTCTGTATCTGACCTTCTGTCCCTTTGAAGGACACATAGTTTCTTGCGTTCATCTTCTTGCTGAGCATGGCTCTTGGAGTTTCTTGTTGCAGGAGGAGGACCAGCCAGACTCTAGCCTTCCAAGAGCCCTAGCTATCTTCTTTTGCTTCTTTGTGGATTTTAAAACCAAAGTACATGGTTTGGGAACACGGGCATTTGCCTCCAGTGAGCCATTGCTCCTAGTTGGCTCACGGCTTGATTCCTGCGCCATTTTGTTTTATCCCTTGAGGATTTCTCTTACTTTCTTGCAAAGTTGTTATGACGTTTAAAAGATACGGTTTTTATTTGATAACTTCTGAGTATTTTACAGCAGAAAATTTTCAAGGTATCAAATCCATAAGTTTGCCCAAAAGGGAAAACCGAAGGCTTTCAAATGTTTTAATTCAATCTAGAGAATTTTCTTGTGGTTTATCTTTTTATTTTTAGACCTAAAAGAACTTAATACTATTTTTAATACATAATCTTGCAGCAGTCCTTGATTTTACTACTATATCACACCAATAGATAGCAGTACTAAATAAAATACATTTGGACAACATTACTTAACATTTTTTCGGGGGGGTAGAGAATTGGTCTCTTTTATTTTCTTTCTTTTTTTTTCTCTTAACATTTTAAAGAT
The DNA here is from genome assembly GCA_028646535.1 of Procyon lotor. NCBI lineage: Eukaryota > Metazoa > Chordata > Mammalia > Carnivora > Procyonidae > Procyon > Procyon lotor. Next base: position 165,281,422 of record CM053605.1, read on the forward strand.
ACTGAACCCTAAAAGGTTGACTTATTTCTTGAGTACATTGTATATGAATGGAAACTTACTTGCAACATAAATTATATTTGTAATATGGGGAGCTGAAGGGAAGAACAGAAGTCTTCCTTCCCTTACAGATTTAAGTAAGGTGATGCCCTGGAATGAGCCGGCCAAGAACCTTGCTTTGAACACCTCACTTTACCAGTTCCTTCTGGTTGGTAGGGGCTGTCACAGAGAGCCACATGAAAGCTCAGGGCCATTGTGCATTCTGAACAGTGGTCCCTGGGTTTGGGCAGAGTGGTGGCCTTGTGGCAGATGGCCCTTCCTAGCATTAGCTACTTGCCGATGAAATGAGCATCATGATGGTACGGGTCGTGCACTGGATAGAGAGGATAGCCTTATGTGCAGTGACTACAAATGCTATTCCTACCTCAGCGCACATCTTGGAAGAACCCAAAGAACTGTATGTAGCCTGCCAGATGTTTGTCTCTTACTCAACTCTGTGAAGAACTTCAAGTGACGTAATCAAGTCCTGCAAACAGCCTGGTTCAAGCCAAGGGCACCAGCGGAGGAGTGGGGTTGCCCCAGTTTCCTGCTGTTCCCTTTTAATCTCACCATGAGCTACGAAGCCGTGTTCTTCCCATTCTCTCTTTTCCGGGTACCAAGAACATTTTCCTAGCTCAGTGCAACGTGAGATTAAAGATAGCATTGCGGGAACAGAACCTACCCATTACTTGGCTTCTGAGTCTCCCATCGGCCAAAGAATAATTCTAGTCCTTTGCTGTGCTTGGTCTGACACATTTTTTAAAAACTTTAATTTAATTGAATTTAATTTTTTTAGGGCGTTCTTTTTTTTTAATTTTTTTTATTGTGTTATGTTAGTCACCCTACAACGCACCATTAGTTTTTGATGCAGTGTTCCATGACTCATCATTTACGTATGACACCCAGTGCTCCATGCAATACGTGCCCTCCTCAGTACCCCTCACCAGGCTCACCCATCCCCCACCCCCCTCCCCTCTAAAACCCTCAGTTTGTTGCTCAGAGTCCACAGTCTCTCATGCTTCGTCTCCCCCTCCAATTCCCCCCCCTTCACTTTTCTCTTCCTTCTCCTGATGTCCTCCATGCTATCGCTTATGCTCCACACGTGAGACCATACAATTATTGACTCTCTGCTTTATTTATGTCACTCCACATAATCTCCTCCAGTCCCATCCATGTTGATACAAAAGTTGGGTATTCATCCTCAAAGTAGATATGGACCATATCTTCTTTATCCATTCGTCTGTTGAAGGGCATCTCAGGTCTTTCCCCAGTTTGGTGATTGTGGCCATTGCTGCTGTGAACATTGGGGCACATGTGGTCTGATACTATTTTGTGTGTCTTGTACGCACTTCAATGTGTCTGTTGATATGACCGTGTCTTTGTCCAGCTCTTCTTACCCCCCAGCAGGTGCGACCCACACAAGCACTGCACACCTAGCTCAACTTGATGAACCCACAGCGAGCCTCACAGGCTTCCCTGTATCAAGTGCAGGCGGCCCGGCCACTCCCACTGTTTCCCAGGCCAGCCCCACACTCAGCACCGCCCCCGGGATCGTCTTTGGTTCTGAAGACACCGCAGGGATGCTTCTCCGGTTCTGTGCTTTAAAGGTTCTGCAGTCAGTCTCCGCGCGGGCTGGACGGCTGCTCATGCTCCGGAGTGCGGTGGACGGACGGCGGGGCCCCTCGGAGCCCCTGCGGTCCCCAGTCGTACTGCCCAGTGAGGCTGCTGACTCGGGTCCCGAGGGTGCTAGACACACGTTATTGTTTCTATCTTGCATTATTCCCGACGGATGGATTCCTGGACGTAAAAATACAAGTTCAAAGGGACTAAATGTTTTCAGGTTCTGTATGACCAGTACCGAGTTGCTTCCTGCAGAAGCCGTCCCCGATAGCGTAGCAGAAGGGCTCTCCGCTTTCTCTCCAGCTAAGATGGCTGAATGTCTGTGCCCTGTGGTGTGTGAAAAGTGATGTCCCCGTGTGTTCATTGGCTCTTTTTTGATGGCTAGTAAGGTTGGAATGTTTTCATGTTCATTAAACACATGTATCCTATTTTTTATAAATCCAATCCGACAGTTTTGTGAACTCTTTTCTTGGGTCACTAATGTCTTTCTCACCAAATTTTATGTGAACTCTATGGATAGTAAGGTTATTAACCCTTTATGATGTACTTGTGATAAATATTATTCTGAAGTAATATATGAGTTGTAATTTAGTTCATGATGTGTCTGATTCTTCATTGGTTTAAAATTGCCATGTGCCCAAACCTTTCTTTATTTTCCATCATGGTTTATTTAATAAATGTTCACTTTAAGGAATTCTTTCCTAGGGGCACCTGGGTGGCTCAGTGGGTTGAGCCTCTGCCTTCGGCTCAGGTCATGATCTCAGGGTCCTGGGATCAAGCCCCATATCGAGCTCTCTGCTCAGCGGGGAGCCTGCTTCTCACTCTCTCTGCCTGCCTCTCTGCCTACTTGTGATCTCTCTCTGTCAAATAAATAAAAATAAAAATAAATAAAAGGAATTCTTTCCTAGCCCAGACATAAGAATTGTTTATGTTTTCTTATACTGTATTATGGACCACATTATGGTTTTATTTATTTATTTATTCATTCATTCATTCATTCATTCATTCATTTATATGATGCTTTCATTTTGATAAATGGCATGAATAAAAATAAAAATTGGCATTTATCCATATGTAAGTACTAGTTCCCAAGACCACATATCTCATGATCTATCTCTTCCCCGTTGATTTCTACTGTTTCTTTCTTTTTCTACCACAAATATTTTGATCAACTCTGTCGTATACAAAGTTGTAATTATTTGGATTCGCCTATAGGCATGGGTAAATACCCAATACAAGTGGGCACCTAATTCCACCAAAACGCAGGTACAAGAACACTCCTGGCAGCTCTTTTAATAGCAAAGACCAGATAAATAGTAGCAAAGACTAGAAACAAGCCAGATCTCCATCAAGGTCATAATGGATCATAAATCGGGTTCGATTCGTACAGGGGAACACGAGACAATGAGATAGAAGGAGCCACAGCACAAAGTCATGGCAAAAATGAATCTCAGAAACAAAATGCTGAGTGAAAAAACAGTTCATCCGGTGTGATCCCATGTGTATAAAAACCAAGACTGAACTCCGGTAATAAAGTGTATTAACTGGAAGGGGCATCCTCGATCCTTCTGGGAGATTTCATTGATCTGGGTGCTGTTTGCACAGCAGTCTATAAAAGCAAAGATTCATCAAGCTATATGCTTAAAATGTTTGGACTTTCTCCCTCAATAGAAAGTGAAAAGTGCTCCTGTATGGAATCATTTAGAAGTAAGTTGTTGTTGTTCTATGCATCAGGTGTTGAGGTAAGCCTTTAATCACACGGGAGGTACTGACAGCTTCTTAGCTCGTCAAACCTCTCTAGTAAGGGGTATAGAAAAGCTCGAGGACTGAGGATAGAAATACGAATTCCAGGCTCATCTCGGTTACTCGTGGCCTTGAGAGTTGACCTCCAGGACAGCTTTCCCGCACCGTAGAGGTCGGCACGAAGGTGATGAGTGCCCCTGCGTGCCAGGCATTCCGCTAGAATTCTGGGCAGCTTATTTCGCTCAGTGCTCACGTAGCACAAATAAATATGAGAGAGGAGAGCACAGGGACCTCCAAACTGTCTGACAACAGCCCGTTTACATTGACCCCGTACATATGCACACATTCTCGGCAGAAATAAGTTTCTTGAAGCGACACCTCCTACGGGCTATTGTCTGAACTTTCTTTGCCGACCTCTCCTACTTACTGGAAACAGCACTTCATTTCTTTCCACACAGCCTGAAAAACACTGGAGCAGCCTTCGAAGAAAACAGTGCATTCACCAAAGAAGACGATTGTTAAAATTTCTTGCATTTCTCCAAGAACATTAGAACTCCAAGAACACTACCCCTCCCCCCAGCAACAAGGGGTAGCAGTCTCCCCGTGTCTCCACCACCCCAGCCCCTCCTCCACGAGAGCCGCCTCTTCCCTCCTTCCTCTCTTGCCTTCCCGTTCCTTCTCTACCAATGTGTCTGGTTTGCTCAGGATTCGGGTCTGCACCTTCTCTGTGCGCACCTGCCCCCTCGGCCCTTCACGGAAATTCGCCACGCTTTGTAAGAAAACAGTGTTCACCTGCATTCGTGGAAGAGCACTGGGGGAGCCTCCAACACCACACGGATCCACCGAGCCCCAGAATGGTCACCTACAATCGCTGCTCTCCCTCTGCTCTTAGCAAATGGACCTTCATAAAGGGGCTGCACCTCCGGGAACAAATTCCCAGACTCCGCGGTGTGCACTCGGCTCCGCTGGAGACGGGGTTCCCCATGCCTGGCCGGCAGCCTGCCCCCCATCCTCTCCCACCGGGGCTCTGTCCTGCACCTGCACAGCCTTGCACACGCGTGTGCAGCACGAGGCAGCCCTGTGCACACACGTCTCGGCCCCCTCCCCTTGCCCCATCTCGGCAGCCAAATCCAGGGTTTTTGGACCTTATTTTAAAAGGGGGAGGGATGGCGCAGGTCTCAAGGATAGACCATTCAGCCCCAGTGAGTAGGGAGGCCCTCCCGAGATGCAGGGCCAGGCCCAGGAAGACTGCCAGCAGGTTTGGGGTGTGGAGGCGGGAATCTCAGAGGGTCGGTGCTGCCTCCAGACTTCAGGGCATTCGGGACACGGGTGATGAGGAGGTGAAGGAGGCCCCAGCCCAGGACCTTTGAGTAGGTGGACACACCTGCTCTGGGACATCAGCACCCTGCTCACCTCATGGGGACAGTGGGCTCTGCTTTGAGGGAACGACTCTGGACCTTTGGGTACGTGGCCAATAAACTCCTTTTCTGATCTGGGTCCCCTTGAATTGGATGCTCTACCACCTGAACGAGGCAGGGCAGCCTCCCGAGCAGCCTTCCCAGAAAAGGACCGAGGGGCTCGCGGGGTGCTCGCCAGCGCCCCGCAGCGCCCAGCCGGTCTCCCCTTGGGGAGGGCAGCTGGGACTCGCTGCAGGGTTTCTACAGCCACGCTTCGCTTTCGTGTTCTCCGATTAGCTGAGTAGGAAAGCAGATTAATTTGTCTTTCAGGACAGTGGAAGTGCTTAAGGACAGAAGTCACATTGTAAGGGCTCCATAAATTCCACTTATGGGCGGACAGACGGTGTCTCCGTGAGGGGCGGATAACCATTCCTCGGGCGCCGAACCCGGCTGCCCCCGACCTCGGGCCCTCGGCTCCCACACCTGCCCTTGTGTCGGGAGGGCTGCGTGGATGGACTCTGCGGGCACTGGTATGTGTGCGTGTGTATAGGTGTGTGCGCACGTGTACGTATGTGCGTGTGTGCGCGCATGTGCATGTTCCTTTCCGGGTGCAGCAGTCAGACTGGCCAGGTCCCACTGTGGCCGCAAGCAAGCCACGATGACCGGACGCAGCCGGCCTGTGTTTCCGGGTGCACGTGGGTGCTGGGGGCTCAGCCGGAGAAGCCCGCGCTCAGAGGCTGGCTCTGCCGCCGGAGAGGCCTGGGCTCCTGCTCCCTCCCCGCAGAAAGGAGGGGAAGGCCCGGCACCGCAAGTACGTGGGGGCTTCCCGCGCCCCTGCCACTCACTGCCCTCGGCCTGGAACTCGTCCCGCGGCCCCGCCGACCTCCGCGTGTCCGGGGCGGGCAGCCTTCTGTGCGCAGGAGGAAATCAGAGCCAAGCCCCGGGAGCACCACTGCCCACCGCAGTCCCGATGGCGGCCTCAGGTGCGGCAGGTGCGGAGAAGCTCCTGGCTGCCGGCCGAGCGCGGCTCCGTTCAGGGCGCTGAGCGTCTGTACTACGGCTCCCAAGAACCCAGAGAGAAATGAGACCCTGCCCCTCCCCTCAGGGACACAAAACTGAGCAAGGACAACGGAGGGTGTCCCGGGGATTGTCCTAAATACTTCATAAGAACCATAACTCACCCTTTCAGATGATGGACCTGAGCCGCAGAGAGGTGACTTAGGCCAAAGTTACAGGGTGCGTCCGGAGCAGCGTTGCCAACGATGTGCTTCTCTGCTTTCCTGTCGTTAGCTAAGCAAAGGGCCCCGTGGGGGCCTGCCCCGTGCCATGAGCTGAGAATGGGTGAAACGAGGCCGGCACCTGGGCCCTGCCCTGGGGAATCTTCCAATAAAAGTGGGCGGGAAACAGACAAATCAGGGATGGCCACACGCACCAAGCCTTTGTTCTGTACCAGGGGCTCAGGACGGCACCCGGGGTTTGCACCTGGGTCCCCTCCCCGGGGGATGGGGAATGAGGAAGACCCCGGTGGCGCTCGCTGGCCATCCTGAGGCCACCTTGAACCCTAAAATTCTTGAAGGACCCTGTCTGGCCGGAGGAGGACTCCGAGTTTCAGAGAACGGCCTATCTGCTCCTCTGCCCGCGGTGACGCCCAGGACCCCGGGGGACCCCAGACCTTCGCCGGCCTCCCCCATCCACGGGACACAGCCTGTTGCTTGGTCACTTCCGTTGCGCTTCCACGAGAGTCGCCGGAAAAGCCTGTCCTGCATCTTGAATGCGATTGCAAACATGCACTGGAACGACCCTCAGTCTGTCCTCGAATGCGCCCTGCAGCCAAGCGCTGGCTCGGGGTGGTGCCCACCAGCGAGCCCCAGCTAAGCAGGTTCCTGGAAGTACCTGGCTGCAAGTTTATTTGAAAACCCGGCGCAGGCATCCAGGCAGGAGATTGGCCGGAACATTGGAAAGGAGGAGTCCCAGCTCCTCCGCGAGGAAACCGCACCAGCCAATGAGAAGAGGGGTTCCATCCGCACTGACGCCCCCGTGCTCCCTCAGGCCAGCCGACCCCCATCTTCTGCCATCCCCGCTGTCCTCCTGGGTCCCCCAAGAACACTGTCGGCAGTCGAGGCTCCTCCCCGCCTTGCTCCCAACGCTTGTCCTGACACCCCTGTCCACCGGCGACCTTGCTTCATTCCTCCTCCCTTCGCGGTGCCCGGGGGAGCTCAGGATCGGCCGGCTGACCTCCCCAAGGTCGTTCCAATGTGCAGGTGAGTCCCCAAGTTCCAGCTGATGCGATGGGACCGGAGTCCGTTTCCGGACACGCCCCTCCAGGGCACAGATACACGCCCCCTGACTTTTGCACACTTGGGACGCAGACACAGAGGTGAAAGATTTGTGTTGAAGGTGGCAGAGCTGCCCTCCGGGTTCTGTACGTCGGACTTCTGGGTGATGTGCAGCCCAGCTCAGACCCCTATTTTGGGTGCATTTGTGCCATCACCTCTCAGCACCTCAACTCAGACGCATGCCACTCGTGGGTCTCTCTCTCTCTCTCTCACCCCCCTCCCCAAGGCTTTTCACAAGGAAGTGTCCCCTCCACGCTCATGCCTGTGCTCCCTGGACATTTGAGGGCATTCGCACACCACAGGCACGTGGCAATTCCCAAACGGGGGAGGCTGAGAGCAGAGGGATGGAGACGTGTGTCTCTCTTTTATGCCACAGCCTAGGTCATAGGTCAGATGGGCCAAAGCAAGGTGACGTGTGTCTTTGCAGAAGAGAAGAGACCCAGGGACAGACATTCCCGGAGAGACACTGCGAGACATCACAGGACAGTGAGGCAGAGGTGGGGGTGACCGCCGGCCACGTCAGAAGCGAAGAGGACAGCATGCCACAGGTGGTCCCCTAGGGTCTTCAGAGAGAGCACAGCCCTGCCGACCCGTGACTCTAGACTTCCGGACTCCAGAACTTGGAACAAACGCCCATTGCTCTGTACCCTCAGTTTATGGCACTTTGCATTTGAAGCTCCAGGAAACTAACACAATTAGCCTAAGACAGTTTGTCATGCCAGAAAATTAAGGAGCAGTAAGAGAGACTCAGGCTTATTTCAAAGGAAATAAGGAAGCCAGCTGGACAAACTTCCCACCGGCCAGAAGGGTGCGGTTTGAGTTTCAGAGGGCGGAGAAGGCAAAGACTGACATGTGTCCCATAGACTTACCTCTTCGGGATTATAATAGTTCCTTAAACAACCAAATGGGTCACTCTTTCCGGAGGGTGGTTAATGAGCTCATTATCTTAAACCGTAGTATATAAAAAGAACCAAGTACTTCTTATGCTTCGCCTAACCAACAACGCACACCTAACTAAAGATTCGATGAGGGAAAAGGTCTTCTCGGAGGTTTAGTCCAGCCGATCCATGAAAACAAAATGATGGAGGAAGAGAACTATGTCCCAGTACCCAAAAGTTCTATGGATTGAGGCACTTAAAAGCTGTTTTTGTCAAAAAAGAGTAAAATCAGACAGGAAGGGCCTCCTGATGAGAGAGTGCACTGCTGCCTGTGGTCTTTCCAAAGGGATCAGACCCGAATCCGATCGAACCCCCGAGTCTAGCCGCCCACGGAGGACACAGGGTAACCACCACGTGCGGTTAGCAAGCGGAGAGACCTAGTCTCTGGGAGACACTGCGGGACAGACGGCCCACATTGTTCAACACTCACGCTGGAAGCAAACGATGGCATGTGGGGGGCGGGGGGTACATAGGTTTTAGGACATGTCAGGCTTGAGGGCAACAATGAAAGAGAAGGCAGTATAAGCGATTAGTATAAAAGTGAGAGTAGCGGTGACTTTGAGGTGGGCAGGGGTCTGCGACTAGGACAAGGGCAAATCCTGGGCTCCTGGGGCAGCGGGAGTTCCGTGCATTGACCCGGTTGCGGTGACCATCTTTCTAGCACCTCACCAAGCTCTACGTCTGTTTCTGTTTCAGGGGCTCGTCCCAAAGGATGCTCCTACTTATTTCCAGGCTGCTGGAAACGCACTGCCCGTTCTTGGAGAGTTCTCGTGGTCTTGTTGGCCATGGGATGGCGTTTAGCTTTCCGTGTTTATAGGTCTTGATGGAGACAGATGCGCGCTCTGCTCGGTGGCTGGGAGAACCGTGTCACCGCTGGTAGCCGTGAAAACTGGTCCTGAACCTTCAGGAGGAGAATTCCCGGCCAGCGCAGCTCGGGCTGACGGCAGTGCCCGGATGTCTGTGCCGACTTGCCCGTCTATGTGCTCATCGAGCACTTGTTGCCAAGGGGTGGGAAAGAGTATTCGGGACCTCTGTGTAAGCAGAGGGGAATTCCTGGGGGATGCCAAGTGGATGGGAGGGGACTGAAACGCAGCGGTAATGAACCTGGCATTTACAGGGCCTTCCGGGGCAGAAGCGAGTTTCTATAAACAGTAGATCCCGAGGCCTCGGTTGTAAATGAGAGACAGGGGATGTTGTACATGTCAGGACTCCTTTGCCTGCAACCGGCCCAACTCGAGCTGAAGTCACGGTAATGGAATATCACACAGAAGGTCTCCAGGGCCTCAGAGCCTCAGGCCCCAGGGCAGGGTTGCCCACGTCGCTCGTGGGAAAACCACGGGACTTGCAGAAAATCCTTTGGGAGTCCCTCTGCCCGTTGCCCACTGCCGGCCAATGCAAAAAAAAAAAAAAAAGAGGGAATTCAAGGGCTGACGCTTGAGCTTCTGCTCCTTGGGGGGCGTTGTTGGTCCTATTTGGGTTTTATGCCGTCTGTTCCCCTAGTCGAGTGATGGACGCCCAGGAGAATCTGTGAGCAACAAGACGTGCTTTCAAGAAGAGTGTCTCTGGGAAATCTCGTAAGCTGGGCACCGGATGGACAAGCGCGCGTCCAGGAGCTCCTGGGGTTGGGGCCGAGAGCCATCCGCTGACGTGGGTGAGCGTCTCCGAGCAAAGAAACTGTCAGGTCTTAAATCTAGAGGCGGGAAGACAGAAGAGCTGGAGCAGCCCGTGACGGCAGGAGCAGAAGACAGGGTGGAAAGGAGAGCCTCGCTCATCTCCAGCTTGGTGGTGGGCGGGGGGCGGGTGCCAGGTTCCTCGTTATCCACGTGGGTGCCAGGGCAGGTCACGGAGCTGCAGCCTCGCTCAAAGACTTCTCCCGAGAGGGCTGCAGGGGGACGGTCGTCAGTAGTACCTGGAAAAACCAGCTCGCCGCGCCCCCCCCCCCCCCCCCCCGCCCTCCACCAGCGATCCCGAGCCAGAGGGAGCCTCTCTCTTTCCGCATGTGCGTCCGTCGTCCCAGAAGGACTCTCCCTGGTCCTGCCTGGAGGTTGTCTCTGCTCCTTGAAGCCGTCCTCGCAGAGGGTAAATGCGACACGAGGATTGCCGGTCTCGCTCAGCGGCTGGGACCCGTGGTCCTAGAGTTAACCATCCAGTAGAAAGAGACGTCTGGGGCCGAGAATACAGCAAACGTCCCCTATTCGGAGGCCCCGGGGAAGAACCACAGCTAGGCATGAGCCGACCACAGAAGTCTCCTGGTTCCGTGTTGCCGCCAGCTTCAGGGCACAAAGTGAGGGCCCATCTCTCCGGTCTGGCGGCCACGGCGTCTGGGGCAGAGATATTCGGATATTTGAACTCGGGGAAAATAACAGTAGTGAGGCCACAGTGACGTTTTCAAAAATAGGGAAATTGCCCAAGAGAACAGCATCCTGCAGGCCGATGTGAGAGTCGCTCACCCGTGCTGGAAATCCCAGCCCGCTCCGAAGTAGCGTGTGGGAACACGGCATCATGCGCTCGCTGTGGGCAGCGCAGGCTGGCCCGCTATTTTTCTGTCCGTGTGCGACCACCAAGGGAACAAGGGGAACGCGTTGCCCGTAAATGATCACCAAGCGTCTAGCACACATTTCAGGGCAAATGATCCCACGAGCTGCGGTCCTTCCCGCCACCCCGCCCAGAACCCACCCGGCAACGCTGCGTTCGCTTACTTCAGCAGAAGCCAGGACCGTCGTGGTTGCTCTCCTGCCTTTTTACCGTGTGATTTAGCGGGCAAAGCAGACGGGTTAAGATTGGACAGAGATATAATAATACGCTTCCTTTTTATTCTAACACTATTTGGTTCTTAAGATGTGTTCCGTGCGGCACAGCGTCCCAACCAGCAGAGAAGGGACCACATGTCCACCCCGTGGGCGTGACGGACGTTGGGGTGAAGCAGGGGACTGCTGGGGGGGGACAGGTCACAGCCTCCGCTTCTGCTTTTAGGATCTTGCGGCCGTGTAATCACGGGCAGCACGCTGACCCCACGTGTCTCCTGGTTTAACCCATGTGTGTGTCTGGCTAGATGCTTGCTAAGGTTTTCTCCGGGTCTAAAAATTCACATTTTTTCCATAGCCTATGAACCCAGAGCTCTAATTTTGTGAGAAATACAGCTTTGGGGCTGTTACGATTGGTATTTCAGATTTACTGGACAAAAATTATATGTGAAGTGCTGTGGCAGGAGCTAGAAAAGGGAAAACTAACTTCATGGGGCTTAGAGTTCACTGCTTCTCCCGGGCCCTCTCACCCTCTCTCAGGCTGTGGCTTCCGTTCCCAGCTGTACTGCTGGGGTCAGCTGCTCGCAGACGCCCTCCTCGTGGCCTCCCCCTCCCCCGCCTCGTGCGAGCCCCCCACTGGCCTGGAGCACCCCCGCCCCTGGTGCCTACATGCAATTCTCCGCCGTTGGGGAGCTCCACCCAACCGTGGGCCAGAGAAAACACAGACCCCCCGGCCTGGCCTTCCGAGAACTTCATGGGCACAGACAGCGAGGGAGCCCGGGTGGCCATGCCCGCTAACGGTCCAGTGTCCCTGAGAACCGGGGCCTTGGAAGCTCCCCCCAGCCCGCCCACCCCCAGCAGCCCTCGGCCACCCTCGCTTTCAGATCACATGTGAGTTTCCCATGGCTGCCGTGACAATATGCACAGTCCGGGGGACTTAGAAGAAGTGTGTTCTCTTGGGGTCTAGAGGCCAGACATCCGATCACGGTGCTGGCAGGGCCAGGACCTTCTGAAGGCTCCAGGAGAGAGTCCTTCCTGCCTCCATCCTTGGCGCGAAGATGGAAGGCTTGTGCCTTTTCGCTCCTTCTGCAGAGAATATTTTCAGATCTGCACTTGGCTCTCTCCTCCATTCGGGGGCAAAAGCCAAGGGCTCTTCAGTGGCCGGCTAGGACCCTGCCTGCTTACCTCTCTTCTGACTCCTCTCCGCTGCTGCTACGTCAGCACGCTTGGTGTCTTGGGACCCTTGAGGCTGTGACCTAACCTTGCCAGTCCTACCTGACATCCTCCTGTCTCCTGTCTCCTTCCAGGCTCTGCTGGGATGCCGCCTTAACTGCTTCTCTTTATCATCTACTTTATTTTTTTATAACATAGGTCACTTTGAAACTTGCAATATAATATGTTTATTGACTATCTCTACTGTTTGTGGTGCACTCCCACTGCGAATAGAAACTCCATGTCTGGGAGCACCTGGGTGGCTCAGTCGGTTGGGCGTCTGCCTTCGGCTCAGGTCACGATCTCAGAGTCCTGGGATCGAGCCCCACATCAGCTCCCTCCTCCCGGGGAGTCTTCTTCTCCTTCTGCCTCTGCCCCTACTTGTGATCTCTCTCTCTCTCTCTCTCTCTCTCTGACAAGTAAATAAATAAAATCTTAAAGAAACTCCATATTTGCTGTGTTCACTGATTCACTGATCATCTAGCGCCCAGGAGGTCTTCAGTAACTGTGACTGCTCAGTGCCCAGGGGAACAGCTTCCCGCAGTTCTTAGCCTCTGCCAAATATTCCAGAGGACAGGACCCCCTGGAAAAAAATTACCGATTTCTGTTTTTGCTCAGAATGATACAATGAATCACAAATTAAGTATTGGAACTAAATACTTTGGGTTAAGTAATACAAATGTCCAGAATCATGCTGGATTCTTTTGGTCAAAAGTAAAGGAGTTGATAGATTTTATTAACAAAATTTGCAAGTAAAACATGGCGCTATCAAAAGTTTTAAAAGTACATTTTACTCTTTTTTTCAGTCACTGGAAACAACACATAAAGCTGAGGGGTTTTTTGTTGTGATTTCAATCGGTGGGGTCAGTGGCATGTTACTGTCGAGGTCCTTACTAAGTATTCATCAAATATTCATGCGCCTCAAGACACTTTCTTGAATATTTATGTGTTTCTCAATCTAAGTACCAGAAACAATATTCCTATTTATTATGAACATAGTTGAGAAAATTTCTATAACTCATTAAAGTAGATGAAGTGTCGGTAAATATTTGTTAGTCAAATTTCGAATAGGAAATATTACTTGGAAAGCAGAGAACCCTTCTACAGAATTCTATCACATAAAAGCATTTCCAGAGTCAGTGGATTCCTGTAGGGAAAATTTGTCTCTTGTGGACCATTGGAAGTAGATATCGATTTAATAAATAAAGAATGTGGTTGCAAAAACAATTAGGAATGACAATTCCTTTTAAACGACCTTCCATATGTAAATAACTTTCATGACAGGGTTTATACAAGTACCTTAAAATATTCCAATTTGAAATGATTTAACATTATTCGTAGTGATGACAATGTGCGCGTGGATGTAGTTTTCAGTCTAGAAAACCACACGAATTCGTAAGTACAGACGGCAACGTTAGAGAGGCATTGACTGTTGAGACAAAACGTCGACCTTGAGGAACAGCGAGATCGAATACGTGTGTTTGGTTCACTTGTCTTTGTGGTTGTTGGGGGTCTTCGCAACTCAACACTTGGTCCTGCAGTTAAGACAGCCTTGTTGCATCACAGGTAGGATTAATCACGTACAAACCTGCTTCCAGGGTTTGAGTGGCGTGGAGAGATTAGAGCTCCAGTTATGACACCAGCATTGCCACAGATACGTTGTTTCTGCCTGGTGGGAGTTGAAAAGCAGCAGCATCTATCTGTCCAGTGCTGACAGTGGAAAATGAGACTAACGGAGACACGTAAAATCATATCAGAAGTGCCAAGTTATGTAACACTGAGTATCCTCACTTACTTGTTGGGAGACAGTGTGGCCATCCCTTGAAATCCACAGGAAATTTCTTTTTCTTTTTTTTTTTTAAGATTTTAAAGATTGCATTATATTTATTTTAGAGAGAGAGCGAGCATGAGCGAAGGGAGGGGCCGAGGGAGAGGGGAAGCAGACTCCCCACCGAGTGCAGAGCCTGACGTGGGGCTCGGCTCTAACTCACGACCCTGAGATCATGACCTGAGCCAAATGCAAGCATCAGATGCTTAAGCGACTGAGCCACCCAGTCGTCCCCACAGGAAATGTGGTGTTGAATCTTAGGGGGTGTGGGAAGACTCAGCCATCATTTTCCTTGGAAAGCTCCTTAAATTTGAGCACTTACACCATTTGACAGATAATGCAGAAGATGTTCATGAAGAGAAGTTTCAAGTCATTATTTGCTTATTCACCGGAAGTCACCTCCTTCAAAAGTACTTTGCTCCCTACATTTTTTATCTGAGGCATTCTGCACCACGTGGAATCGGGTAGAAACACAGTATAAGCCAAAGACATGTTCACCGATGTTGTTGATAAAATACTTACATCATGCTTACATCCAGAATCTATCATGGCACCTACATAAGTAAATAAATGCTTTGAAATAAATGAGACAGGTGTGGTCTCATCGTCTGATGTGGTTGATTGGAGGAACAGTTTACTTAGAGTCGAGCATTATAATGGAATGAGGGGGCTTAGAATGGTCCTTTCAGGCTGTGCCCAACATGGTCTGGGGAGGTGGGAGTCCGGGAGTCTGTGGTAATTTACAAGGATCCAGTATGTCCATATCTTTCTAGCTCTGTGACCTTGAGCAAGTTAATCTCTCAAGGCCTCCATCCCTTCATCTGTAAAATAACCATAATATTAGTGTACCTTTATAATGTCAAGTGCATAATTAACCCGGTGCTTACCCCATAAGTACTCAGTAAGTCAAAGCTCTTATGATTTTATAGACTGAATAACTGCCATCGCGCATACACATATACTAGTAATTTAGAATTTTCAGACGTTGCTGTGATTCCTACGGTACACATACACTTACTACAAGTCCTGATGACATATCTGTATCATGTGTTATTTTTTTACATCAGTAGAGAACAAAGGTAACCCTATTTGTGTATGGTGGTCTAGATAGTTTTGATGATAAAAAATGGTCCTCCTACGCAAAAAGCTTAAAAATCACAATGCTACATTACATTTCGGAATCACAGACTGGAATCTGTAAGCCCAGAGAAACTGAACGCCAAACTCAAGGCCAAGGCCATATGGCATTTACCAAAGGAAAGATCAGCATCCAGCCTGCAAAAGTCCCCATTCTGCCATATTTCACTGGGATTCTCAGAGCGGAAGAGGTGGTCGAGATCTACTCAGCGCCCATAATTACCATGGAGTGCCCACGGGTGATCAGCGTTATGTCCCTTCTCAAATCAAAACTTGAAATAGTGGTGTTGGTCTTACATCTTTATTATGAGCATATCACCTGGGGTTAATGTGAGAGGAATTTTTAAGTCTGAAAATTAATTGTTAAATTTATATTTTAACGATGGGGTCCATGAGGATCCAATGAGATTCATCAGAAGAGCAATGCAATTTAACAAACTGATTTTGTTTGAAAATAAGGCGGTATTATTGCTTTATCCTGGTTTCAACACTTAAGATGTTTATACTTATCTGTATTACTAAATTTTTTCAAAAAATTTCCCCCTATGAGTTCATTAATTGCAGCCTGAACTTCTAAAGCAAGAGACAAGGTACAATTACGGCCCAAGTCAAATAAGATTTAAGCATACTAGTCAACAAACACTTTCATTATTGCCAGAACTCAATTGCTATAACACTGCTAAAAAGCCCATAAATTACTTAAAACTGTGTGTTCTGCACTTTCCCCAAGAAACCTCCATGGAAAGCACTGTAAATGGTGTGTAAGTTTTGATGGATTGTGTCGCTCGCGTTTCTAATGTAAGGTTGAGCTTCTCATTATTAAGTGGTCATGAGCCAAGATAGTTGGTGGCCTGGCGGTCAATTAAATTTCAAATGGGCTTCAAAGACCAGAATTTTATTTCCCTTCACTTACTGTTCTTTGATAATAAGTCGCTCAACCCCCCCGAGAAAATTTTAAATGTGCTTCATCTGCAGTGGAGGTTTGAAAATTTTAAAACTCTGTTTTCCAAAAACTGTGCTAAGACTGAGCCTTTCTCAGTAGCAGATGCGGCAATGGTGAGAACGTCCCCAGGGGCTGCGCCAACGGACCAGGCCTGCCATGTTTTCCTTGCACCGCGGACAATACCCTCTCCTCCCTCAGGGTTGCAGAATTCCAGCCGCCTGCCTCAGAGGGGAGAGCTCCTTGTGTGCCCCAGCGCATGGGTCCCATCACTGTGACCGCTGTCAACAAATAGTTTGCAAAGCATTAATATTTAGGAAAACACTTGAAAATTTCTGGTTGGGTTTTCCCATGTCCCATGATGTCACTCACTTTACACAGGACTTCAGTGCGAGTGGAAAAAAGTACCTAGATTTCCTACACCTCCAAGCAAAGAGACAATGAAGAGCTCCAACACCCGTCCGTAGCCCCACCATGAACCCAAAGAGCATTCTCTGTGATCATAATAAGGATTTGTGTGTCGCACTGAAAAGTCCCTAGAAAGCCGTGAGTTTTAAAAGTCCAAATACTGGAAGTTGCTGCTCTAAGGTAATCTCTGTTAAAAAAAAATCCATCTCAAGAGATGTGTCACGTACAGACTTGAGCATGGGTTCTGAATGCAAAATGGCGGGAAAGGCCATGAAGTTAACTGCCATACAGCTGGTGTGTGTGGAGAGCCTGCCTCTTGTGACCCCAGGAGGGGCCCAATGGAGGCACAGGAGCCCTTGGCTCCTCCAGGCTCCGGCATGTCCCAGGCTGCTTCCCCTAGAACTGGTGACAGCTGCCAGCCCACCTGGGCAGTGGAGGTGGGGTCGCCCAAGAAAGGGGAGGAGAAGGAGCGGGTCCCAGCTAGAAGACTGCAGGGTTCTTTTTTTTTAAACTTTTTCTTTTTTTTTTTTTGGACATAGTTGTACAGTATCAAGATGTTGCAAAAATCACACAGAGAGGTTTCTAAACCTGCAAAGAAACTGGTAGGCGATGCATTGGCTCGGGCATGGTATCCTGATCTGGGGACCCTTCCTGGGGACGAGCAGGAGAGGCGGCAATGGGGCTGGTGGGGAGCAGACCAGGAAATGGGCCTTACTGTCGTTTGGGGTTCCCAGGCCCTGAAAGGTGTGCACCCTAGTATAAAAAACAAGAGTAAATTGTATTGTTATCAACGTATGGACCAAAATGCCTATTATGCAGCATCTGTAAATGAAATTTTCCCCTCATGAGACTAACTCATCTAAGGTAAATAAAAGAGGATCCTTTAGTATCTGGTGTATTAATTTGACCACTTGACGGAAAATTTTCTAAATTGAAATGTAGATCTCACAGCCTCCTAAGCAATACGCTCCCGGCTTCACTGAATGGTTTTGTTGTTGTTGTTGACACGATGTGTCCCCAAAAGCACATCACCCCAGTGAGTTTTTTAAAAGGAACTGGATCGTAGGAGCATTTTGGCTTCCAATGAGCTGGATGGCAAAACAGTGCTTTAGCAATCCCCCTGCAGTTGAATGTCGACCTAGAACCATCTAGAAGGGCCCCTCTGGGCTCCCCACCCAACCCGTGCTGTCCCCAGAGCAGCCCCTCCTGGATCTTCACTGTTTATTTTCTAGTATGAGAGACCTGCCTAACTGTGCTTGAGAGCAAGACCTGCTCATGAGAAATATTTTGAAAACCCACAGACTGGACAATGTCTGTGAGCACGCGAATCCCCTTTGCCGCAGGGCAGCGTTCCTGCCAGAACACTGAGCTTTCCTGGGCTTTGAAGGCCATCCCAGCAGCTCTAGCTCGTCATCCTCTGTGCCTCCCATGGGTTCTCGGGTTCGAGGGGGGACAGTCCATTCCCCTCTTCCCTGCCGGCGGATGGAGATCTGTTGATTAGACAAGTAGCTGTGGTTCTGACCAATGGAAGCAAAATGAGAATAGCATGAAGGAACAGTCGGGAAGTATCCAAGACTGGGTGTTTGAAAAATCCCCCACATCCGCGGGCAGCAGAATGAGGAAATGCCATCGTGGGTCAGGGTGAGGAAACCCAACTGTCTTTCTGTAAAATTAATTAACAGATGAGCTGTCGACTGGATGCCCTTTCCATCCACCCTCTCCTTCTGCAGGACGGAGCCCCCACTCCTCAGCCATCTGTGCCCCCCACTCACCAGCACTGTGCACGTCATCGTCGGCTTCTCTCTTCCTTTCTTAAAATCAAATGAAACAACGTGTGCCCCTCTTGTGGCTCAGTTTCCTTATTTGCAATGGAAACGAGCCATATGCCTAACCATTTACAGAATGTTTTTTAACTAGGCTTTTTGGGCAGTTTACTCCAAAACCCACACTTCTTTCCCCATTGTCATCAGAAGCACATCTCCTGAGGACAAAATGGCAGTTTAATGCAGATTGTTCTAGATGTTCTATGTTTCATAGACTCCCAGGCACACATAATATTAAAAATTATGTCCCTGATGTTATAATGAGAGTTGAAATCTGGCATGCTCCCTGGATAATGGATCATATGATTATAGGTCTTAGGAAAACTCTTCTGAGATATTTCAGATTCCAAATAAAACCCATTTCCAGCCAAGGAATAAATCAATGGGAAACTACCAATGGCCAGGGAAATCGGTAATGACTCCATTCTAAGAAAGCATCCATACAAAGCTTTATTTTTACTGGGTAAGCCTTTGCTCCCGACGTGAACTTTCACTGGAAGTGAAATTATGGTACGACCTGTCAGAAAAACAAATTGTTCATCTATGCTTGTGTACATCATGCTCAGTACAAAATAGGTTAAGGGGAGATGTCTTTGGATGCTCTAGAACGGTTAACGTTTTAAACTCGGAAGTTGTTGCCTTATGGCCTCCTGTGGACCAGTCGACACCTGTAGGAGCAGAATTTTGCAAACTTACCTCCTTTCACTAGTGTTGCAAGACTTTAGATCTTATACCAAAGTTCTTTCCACCCACTTTCCAAGCCAGGCTCTGGATGACGGGTCTGGCACTCTGATCCACGCTGAGGCTATGGGAGGATTTACAAAATTATATTTATCCTTTTCCTCCCCTAAATTATAAGGAGCATCTTTGGTATTACATGGTGTTATTTCAGATTTATAAATGACAAAATTTTCAAAGAGTTTCATGACGTCCATCAAAGACACCCGATCAGGGAAGAGCCATGACCAAATTCCGGGGAAAGCCGATTAAATTGTAATTTGTTCGGAGGTGGTCGTGGGACTCACCATGGCCTCTGCCTTGTCGCTGGGGCACACTGTTCTCTGAGCTCCACCCCACGGCCTCGTGCTGCGTGGGCTCCTGCTCCAATAGCTTCTTGGGTTTGGGGCTTCCTCGCAGTCACGGGGCTGCCCTGACCACATCACCAGCCTTTCTGGCCGGTAACCCCAGCTGTCCATTAAGCTTTTCCAAGCCTACACGTGTCCCTGGTACAGACCAAGGAAGAGACCACATCTTGGGCCTGTAGCAGGTGGAGATAAGCTTTTATGAACTCAGGTTTCCTGCAAACGCAAGACCAGGAACGGTCCCAATGAGGAAATGGAAGTGAATGAAAGAGCTACTTCTGGAGGTGAGAACGAATGACTGGCAAGAGCCATCAATGACCTATGCTTGAGAGACAGACAGACAGACAGAGACCGAGCGCTGCAGAGCGCTGTGCTTCCAGCGAAGTCCAGCCCCATGCACGCCTCCGCCATCTTCTCAACAGCATGGCCTTCCTCGCTCTGCACCTCTCCCCATGCACCCCTTCATTCCAGCCTCGGAGTTCCTGCTCTCACCCTGCTTCCCAGGGGAGGGAAATTCATCCACGTTCCCTTTGTCCTTACCAACACTGACATTGGTTGGATGCTGGGCTAGGCAGTGGCGGGTGGGTACCTCCATCACGTGATGGCGCCCTCACACCCACCGCACGGAGATGCACAGCTAGCAACCCCCCAGCAAGAACCCATGTTGGTCTGACACCAGAGCCGGATTTCAAAGGATCCCTCAGTTGGCCCCTTCCACCACCTCCGGGGTCACCAGGGAGCCCAGGTCCTCCGGCCACCCCAGGCTCCAGCCCACCAGGCGCTGTCTGCAGACCTTTGAACACAGATGAAGTCTACCCACTCTGCCTCATAGTCTTTACCCCCAAAGCCCAAAGAAGCTCTATTTCTCAGCCATTAGTAAAAGTCGTATGCTTTTATAACCATATATTCATAAAAGCTTCGGAACCAAATTTCCCATTTCTACCATTGGATTTAAAAAAACACTGACACCTTTGCATGCAGACTTCTTTTCACACATTAATGGTGACGACACGCAGAAATACTAGTCCACAGAAATGCAGAACTTGGACAACCAAAGCTAACCCAGCTCTTGCTCAGTGAACTGCTCTGAAATGTCCCCTCCGTCATCCGGCTGGACTGGTGGCCCGGGTCACAGAGCCACCCGACAGCTCACGGAAAACGCTTGTTCTCCGGGCTCGTGGGATGGATACGTTTGTTTCGATCAGAGCTCCGCATCAGAGTGAAGGGACACGTGACTCCATTTGCCCTCTTGAAGCCTTGTTTCAAAGACTTCGAGGAAATTAGAGTTTCCAGTGA
This sequence comes from Procyon lotor, assembly GCA_028646535.1. Taxonomy (NCBI): domain Eukaryota; kingdom Metazoa; phylum Chordata; class Mammalia; order Carnivora; family Procyonidae; genus Procyon; species Procyon lotor. The sequence continues at coordinate 165,301,962 of CM053605.1, forward strand.
AAAGTTAAGCTGCGTATTTCGGAAGTGTCCGTACAGCGTGACAGTCACGAGGACGTAGGTGGGGGGCGCGCCGGGGTCAGCAGACCCCTCCCAGGCTCACTCCGCCTGTGGTGCCAAGGAGCCATGTCACCCTCGGGCGTCACCCTTCCCAAACAGCCCCGGCGCTGTTCCGAGCGGTGAGCTCAGAGGTGAAGGCGGGGACGCCGAGAGGCCGTGGTTCACCCGGGAATCAGGGACTGTTCCTGGAGGGCTGAGCCCCCAGACTTCTCTGAATGGATGAGTTTCGGGCCCCCAGTTGGCCACGGGAGCGGGTCCTCGGTGACTTGGGTTGGCAGCCATCACAAAGGCATTTCTCGCACTCTTGCCTCCTGAGCCCAAACCGCTCAAACCACTCTCCAAGTTCTTGTCTTTCCCCAAATCCAAGTTCACAGCCTTCTAACACCAATGACGCCGGAGATTTCCCACACCCCTGGTGGGGATCTCCTGGCCTTTCTACAAATCGGGGACCCCACGGTCGGGAGGGTCAAGGAAAAGGAGCGTTTACACCTTCTGAAATGCCAGCAGTATCTCTTCCCTGACACAAAGAAATGTCTGTTCATCAAAGAAAACTCCCCAATCCAGAGAAACATAAAGAAGAAAGTTAGAATCAGTCATGAGCCTACCTACCTGAAATATCTACTATTTTTTCACATTTGGGACCATAATATAATAGCGAGTCTAACACACACGTTATTTCATCAACCCTAGAAGGTCAGCTTTTTCCTCCACGATGAGTTACTATTCTATGATCTTTCCTTAGTGGCTAGAGCATAATGTATCCATTTGGGGCAGGGAATACTCTAAACTAAAAGACATTTTACTGAAATCATGAGAGATCAAGATAAAAATTCATGCATTTGTTCTGAGTAAGTAAGTGAAACGTGGATCATTTTTGCCCGAGCCAATGGCCTGCGGTAGATCATGAGATTCGGAGAGTATGGCAGCCCAAACCTCTGTTACTATCCAGTTTCAAAGAACATCGGCCATATAACTCATAGGCTATACAGGCGAAGACCGAAGTTAATCTAAGAAGGCGGCCTCCTTTTGTAAGCAAGAGAATGAATATCAGTAGAACAAAGACACAGGAAGCATCTTAAAAAATATAATTGGGGAAGACAAGAGGCATTGAAGAGGAAACAGGAAGAATGTTCAGGAACGATTAGTCTAAGAGTGGAGCCAACAAAACCTCCCTCGTGCGTGGGGTCTGCTTCCTGTGGTCTGGGAATCGGAGCCGAACAGAGGGTCCCGCAGTCAGCGTGGGGCCAGCCGCCGGCTGTCAGCGCCGATATCCTGATAATGGTCCTCGGGCTTTTGTTCATCTCCGATGAACCTCTTGAAGCAAAGCATTTCTTGGACACCTCGAGGCGGCAGGCTGCTACGGGGCGGGGACACAGGGGTGTCGGGGACAGTGGGATGTCGCCATCCCGTATGAAGGTTCTTGGGCTCCGAGGAAAGGGCATACAGGGTGTCCTAGGGACAGAGGTGTTTCCGCACAGATCTCATCCCACTGACCCGCCGAGTGAGCAGCACAGCTGGGCAAGCCGGCAAGTGGCTGCTTTGGGGACAAGGTGCATCGAGCCCCGAGGGATCCCACGTGCTGTGCTTGGCGCCCCCCGCCCCCGCAGAGTTCCGGAGGACGGGAGACAGCGCAGGGCCTGCGCCTGGTCCCCGGGACACCACGCCACGTTCCCGGTGGCTTGGCCATCCCCTTGCCCTACTTTCTTCTCACTGAGGCTGAAGAACGGGGGTCAGCAAGCACCTGAGGGACAAACGTAGTTGCACACCCGCCGGCCTACAAATCCGCTGTGACCCTCTCTGGTGTGCACACGAGAGCCGCTGGAAACAAGGGCAGCCCATTTCTTTTCTCCTTGTTCTCTGCCCTGAGAAGAGTCCCTGCTCACTCTGGGTGGCGATGTGCACACCGCAACCACTTCTAGGCTGTCACCCAGGATGCGCAGCTGGCCTTGGTGCTCGGCCCAGAGCGGCCCTGCGATTGCTCCTGAATGTTACTGGAACGAGCAGACAAAATCAAGAACCCGTGGACTTCGCTGCCAAAATATCACAGGATTGATAGCAAGATGGACACACAGACATGCACACACAGAGCAAGGCAGAACTTCCCTTTTTCATGATTACAAAACTAGTTTGAAAGTTTGGAATCACAAAGTTTATACATATATATATATATATATATATTTTTTTTTTTTTTTTAAGATTTTATTTATTTTTTCATGAAAAACACGTGGAGAGAGAGAGAGAGGCGCAGGCACAGGAGACGCAGGCTCCCCATGGAGCAGGGAGCCCGATGTGGGGCTCGATCCCAGGATCCTGAGATCATGACCTGAGCCAAAGGCAGACGCCCAACTGACTGAGCCACCCAGGTGCCCCATAAAATTCATATTTTAACACCACAGGGGGATTCTTGTTGTTGTTGTTGTCTTGGAGAAGCCGTTCAGATCGGCGCTCTTTAGACACTTCTCGTGACGAGGTTGTACCTGCCCCCCCCATGATGTCGATGACCAGGACCTCTCAGCTTGCTCCTGCGACAGCCACACAGCAGAGCCCTTCACTGTGGAAGAAAACTGGAAACTAATCAAACAGTGAGCAGCAGGTAACGCCCAAGAGGTAAACTGAGGTAAACTAAGAATTGCTCCAGTGGGTGCTGCTGCCAGAATTGCAGCGTGATTGGGACCTGCCCTGGGGATCGAGGTCAGCACCCCCGTATCTCGCTGCTGATGGGCAGGGCTGGTGACCTACCCAGCGCCACTGTCCCGGGAAACGTCACGGACCGGGACAAGTCCCGTGCCTGTGCCCTCCGCCCAGGTAGTTCGGCCCCAAGGAAGCACAGGCAGCATCCAGGGGCCGGCTGGGCTCCTGTGCGTACATGGGAACCCGCGTGCTTATCTCAGACAGAGGACCGTGCCCTTGGCAGGAGAAGGACACCGTGGCTCCAGGCTGACGTGCCCGAAAGAGGTGATCGCTCCCCCACACTCCCCTCTTCTTCTTGCCCCGATTCTGAGAAATGCGTCTGCGATGCAGGGAAACCCTTCCCGTGCTCAACCTCCCAGGGCCTCCTTTGCGAAGCTGTAGAGAATATGGAGGCCTCGGGGACTCTTCCAGCTTTGCTAACCGGTGACGGGAGCGGTTAGAGGTGCTAGGAGTCGGAGTGACGGCCAGGCTGGCTCTGCGAGTCGTGGAACCTGAAGGGCTTTGGAGAAGGTCCCTTGAAGCATAATCCACGAGAGGTCCCAAGGGCGACTACCTGCAGCAGGGTGCTCACCGGCCGGGAACCGTCCCCCGAGGGACGTCTGACCTGAGCTGGCGACCAGCGGGAACCAGAGGCAGCTGCCTGGTGCCTTGAGGGCAGCAGGAGAGTGGGGGGGGGGGGCAGCGCCCGACGCCGCTTCCCCCCGCCTCCCCGGGGGTTGGCCCCCCACGCCCCTTCCCACAGATGCCCTTTGCATGGCCCGTACTGTGTTTCTGGGCCCATCCATCTCCCCCCACCGGTCTCTCGGGGGTAGATCTTACCCCCCGTGTGTCCCTCCCCAGCTCCGCACAGGGCTCGGCACTTAGAAGAAGGCCAGGAAATGCCCGCTGCTGGGGGGCCTGTCAGCGTCGGCCAGGCCCTGCCCCCCCAGAGCGCCGGCCACGGGGGTGCTGTCCACGCACCTCCCGCCAGGCCCCGCGACAACGTGGACACACGTCAGTAGGAAATACCCGGGCTTCGCGCTCATCCCGGGACGAGTCATCTTGGAAAAGAGAAACAGCCCCTGATCCCCTCTAGCAGAGAGCACTAATATCACCAAAAGGACAGCACTTCTCATCGGAAAGCTTAGTGGGGTCAGGGCTTGAAGCTTCCAGAGTGAGCTGGAGCCCCGGCCTGGTGGGCACCGTGCCAGGCAATGGGCCACGGAGGATGGAAGTGTCGCTGGGTTTTTGGGAGGGCAGTGGAGAGCAGGGGCAGGGAAGTGGCCGGGCGCGGGCACAAGTGGGGACAGACGCCCGTTGCCCCGGGGATTCCCTCAGAGCCCAGAGGACAGCCCTGAGAAATTCCGAGTTGCCAACAGCTGTCTTCACTTAAAAAAAAAATTAACAGCCTGTGTTTTTTTAGTGCGGTTTTTTGGTTTGTAGAAAAATTGTCTGGAAAATGGAGAGTTCCCCTCCGTCCCGAACCGCCCCCCATTCCCAGCTCTCCTCCCTACTGTTAACACCCTGGGTGATTTAGGACAACGGATGAGCCAGCACTGATACGTGGCCATTAGCTGAAGTCCACCTGGGCATGGAGCTCATTCTGAGGGCTGTGCCTTCTGTAATTTGCGGCAAATGTCAAGTAATACGACACCTGTCTGCCATCAAGGTCGCCTACGGAATCTTCCACATCCACCTGCTCATCCCTGGCTCCTCTCGAAGCCCCTCTCCAACCCTGATCCGGTCACTGAGTGCATCCGGTCACCTTTTCTTGAATGTCCTGTAGCTGGAATCGCACAACGTGTGGCTTCCTCCACTGAGTGACATGCACTGACGGTCCCTCTGTCTCTCTCTGCCTGGATAGCTCCCGCCTTTTATCCCCGAGTACTATTCCCTTGTATGGGTGAATCACAGTTTGCTTATCTGTCTTCTTGTCTTCAGTGGAGACAATGACCCTTTTGGAGGAAGGCGAAGAGAAAACGCTTTCTTTGTCCATTAATTTTCTTCCTTTCGCTTCACTTCTTTACTGCCTTGTCCCCAAAAAGCACACTGTTCTTAATGTAACAAAACTGGAAGTTCGTGAGTGGTGGGGTCACCAAAGTGTAACTTTGTTGGTTCCTGTTTCAATCAGGGGCCTGCCCCAAGGGGGCACATAAATATTCTGTGACCTCATTTATTAAAAACAGCGC